>CM021102.1:608104785-608212245 GCA_007115665.2 Sequoiadendron giganteum
AATTTCTCGCTCATAGTTGCCCAACTTGTAATAACGCTTGGCTCCAGGTGATTGAACCAGTCAACAACATTCCCAAGAAGAGTCTCCACAAAGAGGCACACTGCGATGTCTTCATGTGCTACATGCAACACGACGCAAACCGTTGTGAACACAGAGATATGTTCATCCGAGTGTTGACTCCTGTCACCATGAAACTGAGAAAAGTGCTTCCTTGACCCTTTAGGTAACTCATGATTTTCTTGCAAAGCCAAAGGTCCAATGTTGTTACCCCAAGGTAATGGGGGTGGTGTTGACGTGCTTTTTATGACAGCGCCAGCACAGAATAAAGTTGCCCAACGGTCACTCTATTCTCTCTTGATCAAAGTGTCCCACATGCTAAGATTGCTTGAAAGTTCATGTGTTCGACTCCAAGGTTCCTTTTATCGCGAATAGACTCAGTTGGTTGATGTGTTTTGTTGGTTATTTCAAGGGGACTTACGTAGTTGTTCAACTCTGTGAAGCAATTAGGATATGAATGATTTGGCAATATGTTCTGGTATCTAAACTGACTCGAAAATGCAAAAATTAAAGGGGATAGGGATAGGGATTCTACAAATCTATTTCTAAAGGGTGGAGGACGAAAATCGACTTAAACAATCTTCAAACCAAACTTTGCTTTGTCTCCTTTCGAACAACTCCGACAAAGTTGGTGCAATCTTCAAAGGATGAGAAAAGTGTTCAAACTATGACACAACATGTTCATACCGTCAATACAACGCATACAAACATATGAACCATAATCGAAGTTAAGTGCTGATACTCCAGTTGACCACGCAAGGCGAACTCACCGTCAGCCAGTCCGCTAGTGGTATGGACGAGAAGACTTGCTCAAATCACAACGCCACACTCCACAGCTAACAACTACTTGCATGAAATAGAAATCTACTTTACTCTATCTACCTTGAATTGGAAAGACGAAATGGCCTTGCTAGCTACTCATAACAAAGAAGAAATCACCAAGCAATGAAACTCTTTGTATTATGAAAAGTGTTCACAACAACCTTTTACAAAACTTTCAAAGGAAAGTTTTCTTCCCTCCTCAATCTAAAGCTAACTTCTAAGCTAAATGCTATATGCCTTCTACTCTCTAGCTCTGATTCAACTCTTGATCTAATGTCTAATTCTAATAATTTACAAATGAGGGGGGATGCCCCTTTTATAATAAGTCCAATTCAGTGGACGGTTCAGATCAAATTACAATGAAGGGCTCAGATCGAGCCACATATGCCTTGATTAGGGTTTCTGCCCTAAAAACTGCCACCAAGAGGAGTGGGCAATGAATGCACAGAATATTCTCCACTCCCCTGCAGGAATCATAATGAGCAATTAATGCCCACTACCATCATCAAGAAGATCCTCATCAAGCAGCGCGTTCCCACTGGCCTTCTCCCGGATAGCAAACTCGATCAACCGGGCCAATACTGCTTCAACCTCCTGTGTAGAGATCGGTGGAATATGGTTGAGCTGGAACTCCAAGACTGCTACCGTCTGTCCGTATCTGATGCAAGATTTTCTCCATGTCACCAAGGCGTCCTAGGTATGCTGAATTATACTAGAGAACATGGAGACATTCTCAAAGTCATCCAGGACAAGTGACCTCGCAGCTGAGAAGAATGGAGGTAGTCTACTTTTCAAGCCATCAGTAGTTATCTCCTCTGGGACTAACTTTCTAGCGAATATGGCTTCTAATGTATTGAGGACTCCCCCCAAGATGTTGCCCATTGCTTTCCTCACTTTAGCTGAATCTGCCCTTGCTGCGTCGTGAAATCCACGGCCTGTGACCACCGAGGAGTACCAACTGGTGAAATCATACCTATCACCTCTCTGAATTACACCTCCATCCACCAAGGTTTCTAGAGGTATATGCATCAAAGCCCCTAAACGAAGTACAGTCTTCGTTTGATAGATGCGAGTATCACCCCAGGCCTGATCTACTATATCCATCCGTGCCAAAATACTTGAGGCCTGTCGATAAGCATCGGCGAGGTCCTCCATGAATTTCCCTGTCTCAGTATGAACACGGCTAACCCACTTGTCTGCCTCCGTTTCCATTTTCTTCAAATCCTCTAAGGCAACAACTGACTCCTTCGGAAGCTCTGATGGACGTTCCACTGCTGGGTTTGCTGGTTCACCTGGATGTGCTAGATTTGTATGTATCCTATCAAAGTCTTGTGCTCCTTCTTCAATTTCTTATACTTCCCCTCCGTGCGGAGCAACTGATCCTTCAATGCCCGATAGGAGTTATCGAACTCCTCGATAACTTGGGCTCCCGTAGGACGACCCAACTCTACTGTGGTGATCACATAATTTTCAGGCCTCTCCTTGGTTCGATCACAATCTTCCCTCGGAATAGCCACCTGAAGCGTGCGAGAGCCTGACTCGTCAGTCGAGATCTTTGAAAACTTTCGGGCCCTTTTCTTCTCTGGTGGCGCACTGATCCTCCTAAGGAACTCCTCCATCTCAATGGCCGGATCCGTATCATCCTCGGGTTCTCTCCTCATTCTGTCGGAAAGCCAATCAGGCACTGTCTGCTGTGGATTACAAACGACAAGGGGCTGCTCTTCTGTTGCCTCCATCTCGTGCACTTCCTCTCTTCTTGCACTGGTCTGCTCAGGCTCATCCTCCTCTATAATGGGTATCTCCCGACCCTTGGGTCCCTTGTTCTGTGTTTTCCTCTTCTTCCAAAGCCGTGTCCAACATCTGCCGAAAATGGGTGTCGGCCATTGTTTCCTCTTCCTCCTCATGTTGGCCGCCCCTGGATAGACTGACACTAGCTGATTCCCGGGCGTTGGGCTGATCTACCTCCTCAAGTCCCCGCTCTTCCTCTAATCCTGCCCTCTGATCGGCAAATAATGAAACCACTCTCAAACTCGAAGACTGAGTTTGTGAGTGCACGGGTGATGCTTGTTCTATCCTCAACGGTATCGGTTGGGTTGGCACTTCCACTTGTGCCCTCGATGTCTGAGCAATTTGTTTCCCCTTTTTTACCGATAACGGCCTTGGGTCACCCATCAAGCTATAAATAAGGGCGATCGACTTGCTCTTGAGTCTGCATACATGTCTGTCGACCCAAGTCCTGGTAAAAGTCATCACCGGGATAGAAAGAGTGTCCAAGTCCATGATCTCTGGCTCGGACCAATCAGGTGGTGGGACAGGAGTATCCCTAACTGACCCATAGTCGGGTTGCATGGCGTTGACATCCTCCTCCACCTGGTCGGGAACTGGAATAATCTCACATTCTCTAATCAACTTGAGAGGAAGTCTGGAAAACATCCTTCTTCTTATCTCAGCCTCATCCACTGCATTTGCCCAGAAGTCCTCCAGATGAGCTCTGTGCCGGTATTCAACGTTCTGTACCATCCGGATGTTCCCGTAAGGATCGAAATCCTGCCTGCCTGTGTGATATGACAAATGATAAGATTGCAGCTCGTCCTCTGCCTCTCGGGCTGCCTGCAAAGAGGGACACACCTCAATGGAATTTCCCATGGTGATAGGGAAATCAAGCCCACCCTTCTTTTTCCTTTTCTGAATCTTATCGTAGGCAATCAATTGCCTAGATATCTCAAGCATTACTATGTGATCAGTGGGGTATCGTGGTAACCGATACGGATACGAAGTGAACCCCTGCAGCCTAATATATGTGAATTTCGGGAATTGGATGAGCCAATACCCATATTCCTCAATCAATGTCTGTGCTTCTTTAGATATTCTCTGCTGCGTCCTTTGCTGAAGTGTCCTCGCAATGTGCATTGTGAATGCATCATTTGCCCGTTTATAGTTGGCAATGTTAGCTAAATGTAGCTGTGTGCAGGCTTCATGGATTTTGAATTGACCAGGGGCACAGCCGATTGGCTCTTTGTACGAAATCCCTCTGTACTTAGTCATTCTGGCCAACATGTAAATTACATATGAGCTCATGTAGAAAGTCTTTGTCACCTTCAAGCTCCTGAATTGCTCATCGATGTGGTTGCTAATCATCCTAGCCCAATCGACACACTCTTTTCCTTCCAAGATGATCTCGATGAAGTAGAACATCCAAGGCTCGAAAATGTAAGCCTGTGCACTCCCATTCACCCGGCTCAGCATCATTATCAAATCACAGTATTCTTGTTTCACGTCCTCGGCAATTATCTGCTTTGGGAGCTTAGTGCGGGGTGGCCTCGGCTTCTGCATCCAAACTCTGTTGATGACTGCAGTGACTCTTTCGAAAGAGGAAGAGTACATCTTATCTGCCCTTTTGTTTGTCCTGTATAACATCTCCTCGGCAGTTGGAATCCCAAATGCCTCTCCGATGGCATCCGGTGTGAAGTTGGCGAGCAGTTTACCATCCGGAGAGACAATCGTCCTACGTTCTGGCTTGTAGTGATTGGCGCACTCCATAATTAGCTCCGGACACTGAATTGCTGGCGGAAAACTAGCAGCTGCGTAGATTCCACTCTTCATTATATTATGTGCCGTGACGGATGGTTGATGGCCCCCTAGCCCGAACATCCTCGATTTGAGTGCATTCAGATTAAATGAACCAAGGTTGGTGTCATTTAATCCTGCCAACTTTGAAACTATTGCTGACTTTGGGAGAAATGGCTTAGCGAGCCTCTTAATCATTGCCTGCCGGGATGAGCCAGCCTTGCCTGCTTCAGTGTTTGCAGCTCTGCCTGCGGCTCTGCTTGTTCCTGCAACATCCTTTGCGCCAGCCATCTGCAAAATAAAATAGAAGAATAAGCTAGACTGCAGATTTTTAATAAAATAAAACAATTCCCGAGATGGCTGCGAATACGGAGTTAGCTTTGAAAATAAAATTTCTCGGCATAAATTTCTAACTCCAAACCTCGTACTGTATAAAAATCTCTGAGTTTAGAGACAACTCTCAGCAACTGCACTTCTGACTGGTGAAGAAAAAACGCAGCAAGCTAATAACTTTCAGCAATGTAGCTAATTTCTCCAGCACAAATTGTTCGAACCTTGACTTCACTCTGTCAACTTCAGCAGTTAGAGGAATAAAGAGTTGCCAGCAATATGAAATTTCAACTTCCTCAACTTCTCAACGTTTAAACTTCTTCAACACTTCGACCTTCAGTAGCTTGAAAATAAAGATCCCCAGAGAAAAGGAATCCTCTACAACTTTGCAAATCTGCAGCGACTTCAACAATCTGGAAATAAAATCCTAGCTCTTCAGTATACAACTTCGAACTTCGCAGCAACTCCACTCTCAACAGTGAGAAGAAATAAATTCTCCAGCAACTCCGGAAAATAACTTCAACCTTCAACTTCGAAGTTGCAGCAACACACTTTCAGCAACTCAACACTCCGAAATAAAATAAACTCTCACAGAATTTCTCTCCTCAACCACTTGGAAAAGATTTTAATCTCTCAAGAACTTCTTCAGCAACTTCAACTTCGAAACAATGTGAGGAGAAATGAGAGAAGAGATTGTTTAAATAACTCTTCTCGGAGAATCCTGCTAAGTAGTGCTGGGGCTATTTTTAGCACCTTCATCAATTTTCCACTATCTTTGTTCGGAATCTTCTAATTCAAGCGCAGTAGTGGGCTAGTCGTCAGCCGGTCATTATGGCAGTCGCCATTAATAATGATTCCTTCTTGTTCAAATTTCGAATTTTCCTCTTAGTCTGCCAGTTAACTCTTGGCGATTTAAACAACTCGCGAGAAAAACAATCACTTGAATTCCATTTTAAAATCTCGCAGTGTTTAAATAAATTCAACTCGAAAAAATTCGTGGGAGTTGTAAATATATTTCCAACTTTTAAAATGTCTGTCCTTTAAATCCTCGATTTCATAACATTTGCCTTAGACATTTTAAATTCTTTCATTAAAATGTTCAACTCCGAGTGATTAAAAATTATTTGCGTGTTCGAAATAATTCACCCTCTGAGATTTAACTTCCGTCAGGAAAATAATCTAGGCAAAACGAATTTCCTCTGAAAATATTAAAATCTCCCTTAGGAAATTAATTTTCAAACTCTGTTAAATCATGGGTGCATTTTAAACGGGTTCATTTGATTTTCACTTGACCCATGGAAAATATTTATCGATATCAAATCTTCCCCTTGAAAAAAAATCGTTAACTTTCAACTGCCTTTGGAGAATTTTAAAACTCATCAAATCATCCTTCCATGCCAAGGGCGTATTTTTCCCTAGTGAAGTGTTATCTCACTTAGAAAAAATTTTCTAACATTTTTTCTTTTCTACCATAGGCGTATATTTCTGATGAAATATTTATTTCATTAAAAAAAATTCCTCATTTTACACCTCTGGCGCACTTGACCCCTTGGCATTTATTTTATTTTGCGACTTAGAAATTTTCTCCTGTCATCTCACATCTTGGGCGTATTTCTCTCAGTGATGTTTTATTTTGCTAGCTTTTACCCTTGCCACGCCTTAGAAACATTTTCAATCAAGGGCGTATTTAGCATGAGCCACTTTCATTCACCCCACTTAGAAAAATTTTAAAAAAAAACCTCCACTTCAACTTGGGCGCATATTCATGTGTCTACTTCCATTTCGTTGCCCTAGCATCTTATTGCCTCCTGGGCGTATTTTACTCATGCAAGCTTTGATCTCTCACTTAGAAAATTCTCAAACACTTAGAATATCCTTTCAAGGTGAGGGCGCATTTGCTAGGTTCCAATTTTATTTCGTTGTCTTAGGAAATTTTCTCCAGCAACCTTGGGCGCATATGGGGTCTTGAGCTTTCATTTCCATGCCTTAGAAATTTCTCCACGTCTTAGCCACTTTATCTTGCCTTGGGCGCATATGGGTGTGTCTGGTTTTATTTTCACCACTTAGAATTTCTTCAAGCCATGTATCTTCTTGAGGGCGCATTTTGACCTCTCTACTTTCATTTTATGCCTTAGAAGAATTTCGGCCTCCACCATCCTTCTTCATCATGGGCGCATTTGCTAGGCCAAGCTTCCATTTTGACCTTAGGCGTTTTGAGAGAGTCATCAAGGAGGGCGCATTTACATGGGTCTACTTTCATTCCTTTTGCCTTAGACGTTTTGAGTCTTCAATCCTTGAGGTGAGGGCGCAAATCACTAGGTGAGCTTTCACTTTCCACGCCTTCGAACTTTTTCAAGGCATCACTACCCTTGGGCGCAAATGAGGTGTTGCACTTTCAATTTCATACTTAGCTGCTTTTCACCTATCCTCTTCTTCCTTGGGCGCAAATGAGACCCCATGCTTCTGTTTTGCTAGGTGGGCGCATTTACACATGTGAGCTTTCACTTTCCACGCCTTAGAACTTTTTCAAGGCATCTCTTCTTCCTTGGGCGCAAATGAGACCCCATGCTTCTGTTTTGCTAGGTGGGCGCATTTCAAGTGCCATGCTTTGATTTCCAATGCCTTAGGCGTTTTTTTTTTTTTTTCAAACTCCCTCACCTCTCCTTGGGCGCATTTGCTAGGCCATGCTTCTGTTTTATGCCTTAGAAACTTTTTAGGCTTCCATCAAGGTGGGCGCATTTTCATGGGTGTGCTTATATTTTCCCACACTTAGAATAATTTCCATGCCTATGCCTGCCTTTGTTTACGCATTCTATTTTTAGCAAGTTGTGCTATTTTTAGCAAATCCCTTGATTTTCAACCTCTAAGGCTCTGTTGAAAATTTCATCAGATGATATTCTCTGCCTGGTGAACCTGTTCTGTCAGTCCTCTGCCCTGACCTGCTATTTATAGCCACCTGCTATTTATAGCAAGTTCTGACTTTCTGACTTCAGTAGCTCCGTTTTGCCTGAAAGTTGCAACGCTTGATCTTGATAGCTTGAGGGTCACTCTGATGCCAACCTCGGGTGCAGCCCTGCTATTTATAGCCGTGCCCTGACTTACTAAAAATAGTAAGTTCTCCGACTTTGCTCAAATTTTGCCAGCAGGTACTTTGAAGTGTGCTGACATTGGTGGGGTACTTCGTTTCGGCTATTTTTTGATTTTACCCCCTATAAAAGTGGAAACCCTAATTTGACTTGCATGTATCCCGAACGGTCTCCGTTTGACTTCGTTCCTTCTGCCTGTCGCTTTGTTTGCTGAACTGGAGTGTTTGGGGCTGCCGGAGTGTACCTGCTAAAAATAGAAACTGCCTGAAAAGTGACTCATCCACTGTCGGATGGTTTTGCATGTCATATTGCCCGCGGGATCTCAAAAAACCCAGAAAAACCCAGAAAACTGGTCTGCATGCATGCACTGGCTAAAAATAGTAAGTTCTTAAACTTTGATCTTCTCCGCTTGCAAGTCACATCGTTGCGAAGCTCTCGAAAAACTCATAAAGAAAAACCCGACATGCGTTGAAAAACACTGCATGCGAACCCTAAAAATAGCCTCCGAAGGCTGACTTCTGAAAGTGGTCGTTTCGGTTTGCATGTTACATCACTGTGAAGGTTTTGGAAAACCCAGAAGGATTCTCCAGGCATGCATCTGAAAAGCTCATGTGGAAACCCTGAAAATGGCTCTTGAAGCCTGAACTGCCAAAAATAGCAAGTCGTCTGATCTGGCTCAAAATTTACGTGTAGGCAGCTTGATGTTACCCGGATGCAGTGGAACTGACAAATTCCAAAATCTCAATAAAATAGTCCCAAGTTGAATACTTACTAAAAATAGTAAGTTGCCGGAATACAGTGAAAATTTAGGGGGACTCTGCTGGAAGTCTTCTGACTGCTGCACTAAGCTTAGATTTCAATTTTATGACTCGGTTTGACCTTAAATAAGCCTGAAGGATGAAAACCCTAATTACACAGACTTAACCAATATTTTAACCTGGGTCAAACAACGGGACATCCCCGGAAGGACCAGAGACCAGAGAGAGAGCGAACTAAAGCCAAAAGACCAGAATGGAGCAAAATTTAGGGGGTCCCCATCTGGATGGGGTGATGTGTGAAAAAGGTCACAACAGGTGGACGTTGCTGATTTCTATCAGCATGATTATTGCCAACATTATTGTTGTTATCACCCATTGCTTTTGGTTGGATCACAAGTTCTTTTTGACTGGAGCAATAGGATGCCAGATGGTCATTCTCGTGACATAAAGTGTAAGCTTTCTTGATGTTTTATGCCTTGTGACCCACGGTGGGTTCCAGAAAACTATTGACGTTTCAATTCACACCTCTAAAATGCGGATTAGAAATGGACAGCTATGCACAGTTAGACTGCTCTTCAAATTAGGAGGGGAAGCTCCCTCTTCGTTAATTATGCTTAAAAAGAAATACTAAACTATTGCCAATCTTTTTATTCTTAGCTAAAAGCACAAGGTTATAAAACTCTTTGCGTCATAGTTGAGGTTTTCTCTTTTCTAGAACTTCAACTACAACTAGGCCTAGTCTAAAGACGCTTCTGCTAACTCAAGTAAATTTAGAGCCTGAGAATCAAAAGTAAACAAGGAATGATTTGATTTAACACAAAAGCTTAAATAAACTCGCTTCCAAAACGCACTCGAAGACTCATTGTACTTATTAGATGTAAGCTGAAATAAAGATTACGAAAGCAAAACATAAGACAAAATACTGAAATGGATTGAGATAATAGATCAGAGCAAAATAGGCATGAGATTTCCTTCCTCAATTTTATAACAACAAATACACTTTTGGGACAGCAGTTTGTAGCAAAGATAGGCTTACAATATGCGATCAAACCTGATTACATAGACAAAAGTTGAACAGACACCGAATAACAAAGTTGCAGGCAAAGTAGGCTCAACAATTTGTTCTCACAACGGTTAAAAAGAAAAGGGCAAGGCTGCCCTTATTTTTACACAAACAAGGAGTAGGGAACCCTAAAATTTCTTTGTTTTTTAACAACTAGACTTGCCAACTTGCAAGCTTTATTTCTAAGACTAAACAAAAGATAACTAATAGTTAACTGGACTACAATCAGTTAACCGAAAAAACCCCAACTATACATTGATATTTCCAAAGAATTGATTCGCATGAATGAGAACAACAAGTTAAACTCGGAAAAGGCATCAAGTTAACTGCTACTTTTAGTTCTATCCTTGGAAAACATTGCATGCTCCAACTGGTGGTTCACTCATTGATAATCTTGGCAGCTCTGCAATTGGAGTGATGACCTTTTATAAATATATCCTCTTGCTTTTATCCTATTTTCTTCTGCGGCTTTATGCTTCTGACATTTTTGTTGATTTTTTAATGGAAGAGTATTGTATGATGAAAACCGTGAAGTTTGACTGTGAACACGCCTATGCTCGGACAACCTGCTAAAAATAGCTTGCTGATTCTAAAAATAGCTGAGTCTAGGTTTTGTATATAATCACATTCTAAAGAGACCCAGATTGACAAAGACCTTTTGCGGTAAATTGCACACAAAACTTTAAAATGTTCAAGCTTAGAGATGACAATGAAATACTTGAAGAGATCTACAACACGTGGCAAGGGAAAAATAGAAGCATTCAAGCCTATAATAGAATACTTAAAGAACACTTGGGGAAACCTTGAGCATAGAATACTATGGTCTATAGAAGGTACCAAGCAAACTGAGCTTTTGTGGGCTCAATAGTAGTTTTCCATATAGCATGGAATCTCACCTCTCCCCATCTTGATTCCATTTGTGATTTAACTTTTCATGCATAATGAGCTGTTGAGCAAAACATTTGTAACAAACCTAAGGTTGTATTGTACAAAGAGTGTGTCAACATGCCACTGTCATTCTCACCATGGGTTAGGTGGTGAGGAAAGGTGAATTTTGTGGAGATACTCTTCAGGAGTGGCCAAAATAGTTTCACAGTGATTTTTCAAAGTCAACTATACAGAGATTGAATGTCTCTCTAAATCTTGCTGAAGCTAATTACATATAGTACTTGAAAAATTAGTTATAAAAAGATGTATAACAGTATAATTATATAATTGTAGAAGCCTAAGTTGCATCTAGAAGTATTCTTGATTTCAAATATATGTTACGATGGTTTTCAAGATAATAGATTAACATTGGTTTTAAGTTTTTAACATCTATGTAAGACCAAATTAGGTTCCTACAAGATGTATGTTTGATGTTGGAGGATATATGCAAGATATTTCGAGTGGAAAGATATCCCAAATATTGAAGCACTTAGCATATAGTCTGGGTACAATTTTATCCAAACACTTGGTTTACAAACCAAACATGTTAATTGTCTCCACTCTACATGGGAATTCAGTCATTGCCCGCATCATTGCATTCCATGAGATGACGGCTCTTTGAGGCATTCAATCAAGCAGCTCACGTGCCTTGCCACTGCTTCCACATTTTGCATACTGTATAGTGTAAATCGCTAGAGCCGCACACGTCCTAGGGTAAATAAAAAATAAAACAAAAATTAAAATTAAATTAAAATTAAAAATTAAAAATCTACACACTTGGCAATCTCCCAAAAGTTTCCTTGGGGTTGAGGGAATGTCTGGAAGTCTCGTAGAAGTTTCCCTGGAGTCTCCCTGGCAGAAACAACTAGGAAAAGTTTCCCTCTAGGAGGAGACTTCTAGGAAACGACAGAGAAACTTGGGGACGGCGGGGGGACATTTCCCAAGTGTCTCCCCGTCTTGGAAACGTCCCTGTCTCAAGTGCGGGTGTTTTTTTTTGGGGGACGCATCCCCGTAGAACACTGCATTTTATTATTTGAGGACATCTTTTGAAGCAACATAATTTCTAAACTTACTCAACATGGAATCAAATTGATCGTGGGGTCCTGAAGTGGGTATGCACTTTAATGTTCTAAGACATGTCTTGAAGCAACAAGAATTCAATAAACACATTGAATATGGAGATAAATTGATCTTGGAGTGCCATACAATTAAGCATATCTTTGAAGCGAGTACCTACAAATAAGAATGATGTCTGAGATTCATGTGGTATAGAATCATGATTTTAGGAGAGAAAATGATAAGAAATATGAACTAGCTTTGAATTTGGAGATTGATAGGAGTATTAAAGTTGTCCAAGAATATCTAGCCAAAGGAAATGGGGATTGTCATGGAGGTTTAAAATGGAAGCATCCAACTAATTGAATCCTAGTATTGATGCAACTTTATAAGAGAGATTCTAAGTACTGAATATTCCAGGGTACCCTTGCTGTAATTGTTTGTGTGTATCCAATACATATCTGGATACTGATGTCAGATACACCAAAATTTTCATTTCTTATTGGGATACAAAAGTGTCATTTCTAGGACATTTCCTGATAGGCACAATAATATCTGGGGCTGTATTCAAACCATATCAATTCACTTGTCCACTATCCTGGAAAAAAATAGCAATTATTAAATTATAACAAGTCACCTATCAGGCATGCTTTCTTACAATGGGTAGCAATTTTGCTATTTTTTTTGTTTTAGCCATGATATCACTCTCTATTAAGAATTTCTCATTTGTAGGATGACTAACACTTGACATCCAGCAGAGACTAAAATAGTGGAAATTCACAACACTAAGAACATCAATACTAAAATGCATTTGAAGTTGTAGCGATTTAAATTTTGCAGTGTATGTGTAAAAATCTAGCCAAATAAGCTGGTAAGCATATTTGCCTTCATCATAGCAGCAAAAGTTGTTCGGGGGGAAATTTGGTAAACCAAAAGTAAAGATTTTTTAAAAAAATCGAGAACAAATCGGGAAAATATCAGATTAAAAAAAAATGTAAAAAATTGTAGAAAAAAAGAAAAAAAACTATTTTTTTAATAAATTTAAGGGCATTTCCATAGCATAGAGATATATAGAACAAATAAAATAGAGAGCTTAACCCATGAATTGTAGAAAATAAGATTTTGTTGTTTATATTCATATCGCTGATTACATTGCATTGCACAAAGCATACTTCATAGTGCATAAATAATAACTAGATGGTTACAGTTGACAAAATTTAAATTACAATATAGTTTGTACAAAGTCAACCTATAAACTATGTACAGAGTTCCGATAAAATCAAACATAGCCAATGACTCTTGCCACTACGAACAGAGCTATGCTAGAGGGCAGCAGGCCCTGATGATGAAGCTCTTGTTCAGAGCGTCTCCTAAGTCATTCAACCTCATGACTATCCAAGTTGGCCTCTAGGATCTCAAAATCCTTAGGCTCAAGAAAGTCATTAAAAAGACAGTTTTCCTTTGGTGAGCAGACATCATAAATTACAAAATCGGAATCAACTAGGTCATCTTTGTGATTTAATAGTACTTGCAATTTCTACAATGGTGTCAAAGAGAACTATACAAAGAGTGTGAAAGGGAAATTATATGACAAAGGAAGCAATTGCAAAGTTCAACTTAATAGGTTTTGAAAACAAATAGCTCAAGATAGAGTAATAGAAAATGCTTTTGAAACATAATCTTACATCTCAAAAGACCATAAATGATATCGAAACGTTCTCATTGATAACTATTTTAGCAGATTTGTAAAAGAGTAAAGGGAGTGTTAAATATAATTCCATTAGAAAATAAAGACCTACTAGTACAAAAGAAGAGAGCAACTATTTGAGCCACAATTTTAGCTATAATTATTCAAGTAAATTTTCCTTAATTTTGTGTATAAGTGGATGATGGAGTTAAAAACATTGATGGATTTTGACTTGAGAATTTGAGAGATTATAGGTACAAGTTTCAATGGAAAATCGAAGCACGAGGAACATTCCCTTTCAATGGGACAGTTGCTGCTGAAATCTATTTGGATCGTTAAAGAGAAAATATATGAGGCCTGCTTTGGGAGGGATTAAGATAAGCCCACAAGACTAGGGCATGACTTCTCTCAAGGCATATATTAGTTTTCCTGATATCTATGTAACATGCATGGAATGCTACACTATATATGGCTAAAGCATTCATGTACTGCTATTGTACTCCTTGCAAGCCTTCTAAACCTCCATGCATATGATATGACGATCCTAAATGGAATGTAGTTCCCTAAAAAGTGCAGGGCATGCATTTAAGCAATGAGTTTCACCAATTAACAAAGCATTAAGCCTACGTAATATATAGGAAATTTAAATATAACCAAATAATCCTTCATTTTGATATAAAATATTGCGACAGTTCATTTTTTCCAGCACTACAAGCTGATTTTTTATCTTTCTGATAGGAACTATTCTGCTTCGAGTTCCACAATGTCTATATATTATTATGTATATATTTATGCTTCCCACTTGATTATACAATTGTCACTACCCTACCCGCTTGTCATTAAAACTTGATGACCAAGATCAAATTGAAGCTCCAAATTATCACACTTCATTAGCATTTGAAAAGGAAATTTATCCCAACCTAACCTTGAAAATCTGAACAACCACCTTGGTATTATTGTTGACAATTGAAATGTTAAAATTCTTTTGAATAGTCAAGATCACAAGAATTCCAAGAAAACAAACCTCTTTAGGTTGATATCAAGCTAATAGAGTTTGGTTTCAATTTAGTTTAGCTTTCTATATTTACTTTTGGCAAGTACTCTTATAAGGTTCAGATATTTAAAAATAAAATAATAGAAGCCCTACTTAGTATTTATGATATTGTCTACTATTTCCCACTAAATTGTGTCTTTGGATTTATATACATGGAAAGCATTACTACGAACCTAAGGAAAATGATAGTAGTGTGGAATATAGAGAAAAAAACAGCACATCTCTTAACTATTCCATGTTAATATCCTTAACATCAAACGTAGAAGCATACCAAAGAACATGTCTCTATTTTAATGTCTTTAACATCTATTAGAAATATACCTCCATTCAAGGTCGCCTACTTGCGATTTTCTTCAACAATTTGATGAAATCTAGCGAATCTTTAATGGTGAACCACGTCTTGGTGGCCAGAGCTCAGTTTTGTGCTAAAAATCAACAAAAAACCCTGATTAAATATCAATTTTGCACGGTTAGGGTTTTGCGACGGGTTGGTTGGGCAATTTTTTTGAGATTTTTTCGAGATTCAAACCCTTAAAATCATTGAACATTGTTGAAAATTACGACTGATTAAATTGTGATTTTTTGGGGGAAAAATCATTTCGGCTGGAGATTTTTGTGATTTTTTGAGGATTTATGCTTTTATGGCTTTCATAAACACCACTTGGCTTATAGATTGTTTGAGCAGAATATGAATTGAATGTATTTTATTCAGTTAGCAACTCCTAAACTATAGTAAAAGAAAAATTACTGTGCCAGTTGTAGACGGTAAAGGCTGTTGGGGATAAGGAGTCTGGTCTGTCATCAAGATAGATATCTAAGACAGCAATGTCTTAGTGATTTCAATTCAAAATCACAACAAAAACACAAAACAACTATGCCATAAAGCGGAAGCAGGCACAATGAATCCCCCATTGATCCTTTGAGAGAAGTAAATGCTTAACATATACCAGTTTCAACACAAGCATAGATTCAAGAACATGAATCAAACAGCATGAAAGACAAAACATATGGACACATAGATATACGTGGGGAAAACCTTTTCAGGTAAAAAACCCCACCTCCAAAACATTCAGCTCACTTGTATTATTCAGTAACAAAAAACTAGTTACAATATAAAAACAGAGCTATGCTCTTCAAGATAATACATCTTGTCCATCTGGAGAAAGAATACGAGCAGTTAACCGAGAACCAGAACCTTCACATAGTTGCAATGTCATACATCTGACATACTATATAGATTCCCTTCAGCTCCTCAGAAATAACTGTCTCAGCCAGCCTCTCGGCCAGCATAGCCCCAAGGCCTCATAGCAGGTTCACATTGTTTCTAAACCGAGAGGCAGAGTGTTCGCAGTTACAATGCCTTAGCATACTGCTTGAACACACTTCACGCCTCTCTCTCTCTCAGTCAACAGCTCTCTTCCTTACGTCCAATGTATTCGACTTCTTTAAGTCATACATCACCATCAATGTCCCCACCGAACGTAGGCCTAAATCCACGCTACTCTGACCATTCAAGCAAGCAACCGATCTGCACACAATTGCATCGAGTCGCCCAAACATTCAAACCATGCCTTAATCGGGTTCCAATTCCAGCTAGAAATCGGCCTGCAATAACTACCTATGACTATTCCGGTCTTCGGCCAATCAGATGCTGCCAACCTACCACGTGTCATCCTGTCAATCGCCTGTCACTCTGACACTAAATCCAACTCAGTCAAACTATGCCCCGAGCTCATTCGATCTCTTGCTGCGTTACCGCCGAGTCTAAGTCACCCAACTGCGGTAAAGCAGTGAGCTCATCCAAGCTCACCTCTCGACACCATCGAGCTCCCTCACACCTTCCCCATGCTACCGTTGCCCGGTCTGGCCCACCTCACGGTATGGCGGTAACCGCCTGTACAAACCTCGGTCTCCAACTGCACTAGCGCTGGGCTTGGAATTGCCCATCGAGGTATGGCGGTAACTGTATCGTAGACCGCTAGTGGTCAAACCGCATCACTGTGGCTTAAGGAACAAGCCTTCGCGGTAAGGCGGTAGGCACCACCACTGACCGTCACGGCTTCACCGTGCTACCGCACCCAGATCACCAGACCTCTGCGGTAAGGAGGTAACCGTCACCGAACTCGCCCTTTGCCTACACCAAGCTACTGCTGCCCGGTTAGTGAAGATCCACGGTAAGGCAATGACCGTCGAGCACAACCGTTAGCGGTTAAACCACGCTATCGTGGGGGCCAACAGGCCACCCCGCCTTAGGGCGGTAACCGCTAGACAAACCGCAGGCGGTCTCACCGCGATCACCGCGATGAGTGGACCCACCGCCCGCGGTAAGGCGGTAAACCTTACACAGCCAGTCTGCCACCCCTACGTCGCTAACCGCATTACCTCGCCACCATCGAGCCACCTCCGTAGTAAGGAGGTAACAGTCATCTAGGCCGCCACCACTTCACCGCACCACCACCAGTCTAGAACAAGACCGACGCGGTAAGGCGGTAACACCGCCCAACTGCCGAACAAGGTGGCCCACGATATGGCGGTAAAGGCCTGAATTAGAGAGAAAACGCCTAAGTCTTCAAATGGGTTGACCAGAAAGTTGAGGCAGATTCCAACAATCTCCCACTTGCCGAAGACTTTCAGGCATCCTCCAAGAACCCAAACAAGAACCAAAACATGCTCTCACGCTCCAACCAAGACCACTGCAATCGACATTCAAAATGTCCATGATCTCAGACAACTGCTCCAAACATCCAACGTAGGAAAAGGAACAAGCCAAGGCGTAAATGCACCAATCTCAAGAACGAAAGCAAATGACCCTTCAAGCGGCAAAGGCAACACAACAGCAAACAACAAGGCACCAACGCGAGCATAGGAAACAAGACACAGACCGCAATTCTCCAGAACAAGAACATCAATTAGCCAGAACAACCAGTGACCTGGTTGTCCTCATCCAGCTGACCAAACCCACGCGACTGAACATAGCACCCACAGCTCGTGCTAATTCGTACAACCACCCATACCTCAAAGGTATGAAAACCAGTAGTAGACTCATGCCATCATAAACCACCCATCTCAGCAGCAAACAAGCACCCTGTGTCAACCAGTCATAGACCAAACACGTCCAGGTACTCCCACTGCAAGGGCACTGTCCAGATGAGTGCAAACGAAGCACCGTCACAAATGATCCAGGCATACCAAGTCCACCAGCCCTTGCATATAGAAGAAAGTAAACATGTAGTTCCAAGGGACACCCACTCTGATCTGCACAACCTGCAACCTCCTGTTGCAAGAAAATTTTCTCTCATCAATCATCCACTATTCTTCCAAGGTTCCATATCTGACTGAAGAAGGAAAACCCCTCGTGTCATCACCCGAGTGACAAACACATGATCATAGAAAACAGTTACCATCATGGCTCCACAAACATCTAAAGTCATATGAAACAAACAGAAAGGACAAGACCAGATCAGAGAGAAACAACAAATCAAAACATGCCCTTCTACAAACCCTTCTAAATGCCAGCTGTGACAAGAGTGATCTTCTTCTCATCCCAAAGGGAAAGTCTTAACAACACCCAACAATACCATGGATGTAAGCATCAAGAAGATCAGACTAACCCATACACCATCTCCTGTCAGTCCTCAAAAGCACAAGGAGATACACAATGCTATCCATCTTCCATTATGAATCCTTCAGAATTTTAAAACAGCAACTCAAGATTCATACCAATGAAAGATAAAGCATAACACACCTGAAAAGTATATTGGGCAAATACCTTTTACAGGAACACTGCTGAGCAGACCAAGGAGATAAGAAAACATGCTCCTTCAAGATATACAAGTCATCGTGACTTACCCAAGAGCATTCGCCTTCAAGGTCTCTGTTGAATTCGCATTTAACCAAGGTGCAGGCTTCTCAGACTTTCAGTTGTAACAGCAACATTCTCATAAGAATTCCAACCTCATCTTATTCTCCATGCATCCATGAGTATCAGCAACCTGTCATCTCATGTTGACTCCAATCTGCAATACTGCAGCAACCATGAAGTCCACCAACATATGACCAATGCACTCAAAACATAGAGAAACCCCAGACCACTGTCAAAGCTTCAAGACTTATCATGACACCATGATCTACACATCCCCCTTCGGAGATACCATGCTTCAAGTGAACAAGCTATGGTCTCAAGAGCACAACAAAATGCCAAAACTCTAAGAAAGAGTAATCATGACATAAAGCAAACAACTCTAAACCAAAACCAACATCACCTGTCAAGCACCACCAGCAACTCAGCCAAAACTAATAATGTCTTCCATGGCCCTAAGATGCTGCACACCTTCAAGTAGTGAACATGCAGCTGCAAAAGAACACAACAACTGCAACACCAAATAAGGACACCAATCATTGCTAAAGCTCCCACTGCAACGTGACACCGAGCTTTCCAAGCACCATGACTGACCACACAATCACTATCAAAAGCTTACACTAACCCGTGTAACAGGCTCTTCATGACAATGTGACCCACATGCTATAGGTTCCCATCACTGACTATTTAGGTACTCCAACGCCATCCATCCTCTCATCTCAAAACAGCTATGCCAATGCACAAGTGACCACAAACAAGGTCAGCTAATAAATCTGCAACAACACAGAAGCAATCACGTGGATATAGACAGTCCACTCTTGAGTTGTCTCACAACAGTCAATAAGTAGCTAATCTATCAACCACACAACTTGGAGATCCACTTCAAATGACAACTTTGCAAGTCTATTATCACACTGTCAAAACTGAGATCTCAAAGAGAGCAGCCATGTAGACAACCATGACTCAAACACCAGATCAACAACAGATCTGACTTGCCAAATACGTCCACAAGACAAGCACCATAGTCTAGGAAGCCCGCAAGCAACACCACAAGAAATACTGAATGAACGAACACATACCAACATTCTTATGCAGAGAAGACACCCTCCTCACGACCAGTCGAACTGCAACTATCTCATCCAGTCACACCCCAAAGGCCAGGAACTGGAAATAGCAGACAGTAGCTCCACACAACGCAAGCTTTCTCTTGACCGTGTAAAACTTGCAAAACCACAGTGTTTATAAAACACCCACGCATCTCCATCTTCATTGCTCATCTGGATGACTCAGGAGTCTGCACACAACCATCATAGTTAACCAGAACAATGAAAAGAAACATGAAAATGCATGATAGACTTTTTAGGAAAATCTACACAAAACCTCCAGAGCCAAAGACATGAATCTGAACCATGCAAGTGCAAGAGACAGGCACACAGGAACAACAGGTCCATTTCAGACCAGTTCCAACACCACTGTCATGCACAAGCAAAAGAAAGAGCCAGGCTATCCAGAAGTTGCAGACCACCAAGGTCACTTTATAGCCTCCATGCAATCAGAGCACCAGAGAAACTGCCTTCAGTGCTAAGTCAAAAACACCTAGCACAAGCACAACTCTCCATAGTTGATCAGCAACACAAGCAAGTCCATACCACCAAGGAGCCTCTCACAGACACCCAGTATGAACACCACGCTTTGTTGCAACACAGCCATGAACATATCTCACACCCTTTGCATCAGGAACTTTGCTGCAAGCTAGGAGCCTCAAACCATGTTGCCACAACATGACCAACTCCAGTCATCTCCAGCATCTTTCAAACTGTGTGTTGAATCAAAGAAGCACACACTTCCACTCATCGAAGGATCAATCACCAACCGATTTCTCCAGATTTCCTCAAGCTTGCCAGGCTAAGAAATCAGCACAGGAGAAAACTCAGAACTTCAACAACCAGGAGAAGACTTTGATACCAATGGTTGGTATCATCAAGCCTCGACCTCCTTCAACTAGCTCTGATACCACTTGTTGGGGATAAGGAGTCTGGTCTGTCATCAAGATAGATATCTAAGACAGCAGTGTCTTAGTGATTTCAATTCAAAATCACAACAAAGACACAAAACAACTATGCCATAAAGCGGAAGCAGGCACAGTGAATCCCCCATTGATCCTCTGAGAGAAGTAAATGCTTAACATATACCAGTTTCAACACAAGCACAGATTCAAGAACATGAATCAAACAGCATGAAAGACAAAACATATGGACACACAGATATACGTGAGGAAAACCTTTTCAGGTAAAAAACCCCACCTCCAAAACATTCAGCTCACTTGTATTATTCAGTAACAAAAAATCAGTTACAATACAAAAACAGAGCTATGCTCTTCAGGATAATACATCTTGTCCATCTGGAGAAAGAATACGGGTAGGCAACCCAAAACCAGAACCTTCACATAGTTGCAATGTCATACATCTGACATACTATATAGATTCCCTTCAACTCCTCAGAAATAACTATCTCAGCCAGCCTCTCGGCCAGCATAGCCCCAAGGCCTCACAGCAGGTTCACATTGTTTCAAAACCGAGAGGCAGAGTGTTCGCAGTTACAATGCCTTAGCATACTGCTCGAACACACTTCACGCCTCTCTTTCTCTCTCTCTCTCAGTCAACGGCTCTCTTCCTTACGTCCAATGTATTCGACTTCTTTAAGTCATACATCACCATCAATGTCCCCACCGAATGTAGGCCTAAATCCATGCTGCTCTGACCATTTGAGCAAGCAACCAATCTGCACACAATTGCATCGAGTCGCCCAGGCATTCAAACCATGCCTTAATCGGGTTCCAATTCTAGCTAGAAATCGGCTTGCAATAACTGCCTATGACTGTTCCGGTCTTCGGCCAATCAGACGCTGCCAACCTGCCACGTGTCATCCTGTCAATTGCCTGTCGCTCTGACACCGAGTCCAACTCGGTCAAACTGTGCCCCGAGCTCATCCAAGCTCCTACCGCATTATCGCCAAGTCCAAGTCACCTAGCCACGGTAAAGCGGTGAGCTCATCCTCTCGACACCACCGAGCTCCGTCACACCTTCCCTGTGCTACCGCTGCCCGGTCTGGCCCACCTCACAGTATGGCGGTAACCGCCTGCACAAACCTCAGTCTCCAATTGGACTACCATTGGGCTTGGAATTGCCCACCGCGGTATGGCGGTAACCGTATCGCAGACCGCCAATGGTCAAACCGCATCACTGCGGCTTAAGGAACAAGCCTTCACGGTAAGGCGATAGGCATCACCATTGACCATCACGGCTTCACTGTGCTACCGCACCCAGACTGCTAGACCTCCGTGGTAAGGAGGTAACCGTCATCGAACTCGCCCCTTGCCTGCACCATGCTACCGCTGCCCGGTTAGTGAAGACCCACGGTAAGGCGGTGACCGCCAAGCACAACCGTTAGCGGTTAAACCGCGCTACCGTGGGGGCCGATAGGCCACCTTGCGGTAGGGCAGTAACCGCCAGACGAACCGCAGGGGGTCTCACCACGATCACCGCGGTGAGTGGACCCACCGCCCGCAATAAGGCGGTAAACCTTACATAGCCAGTCCGCCACCCCTACACCGCTCACCGCGTTACCTCGCCACCATCGAGCCACCTCCATGGGAAGGAGGTAACAGTCATCCAGGCTGCCGCCACTTCACCGCGCTACCACCAGTCTAGAACAAGACCGCCGTGGTAAGGCAGTAACACCGCCCAATCGCCGAACAGGGTGGCCCGCGATATGGCGGTAAAGGCCCGAAATAGAGAGAAAACGCCTAAGTTTTCAAATGGGTTGACCAGAAAGTTGAGGCAGATTCCAACAAAGGCCATTGAGGAACAATGTCATTCTTGGTGATCCCTTAGCTCCAAGGAGGGCAATCAAGAGAGGTTGAGTGTTATATTCTAAAATTATAATCATGAGAATCAGTGATTTGTCTCTATAACCAGATTGCCACCTAATAGATACTTACAGAGTACAACTTAGAAAATCTCAATTTTTTAATTTCGATCAGTTCAGTTTTAAGTATTTAGAGGCACAGATTTTAGTTATATTCATTATAAAATAAATCAATGAGGTGACTGAGTTCGTTAAAAGCAGCTTGAGTGTTGTAACAGATATAGATTATGATTTAAATATTTGTAGCCAGGTAGCATCTTATGTCAGACAATTTTGGTGACTGGCTAGGTTAAGTCGCATATATCTGAGCCATCTTGCATGGCAGTGAAAATATGATATAATGATTTTAATTGGGTTGATATGAATTGTGTAATACCAGCAACAGGATAGAGTCTGAAAAATTTATCATTTCCTTTATATTAGCAAATGTATGATTCAAAGACATGACTGCAGCTCAATCTTTTGGCTCAGCATTCTGACAATATATTTTTCTTTGTGCTCATTTTTGCAGCCACTGCTCACCATTGATGCCTGGGAGGTAATTTGATATTTGATGTGAGGTTTTTATAATTCAACAAATTTTTAAGCATATACAAATTCACAATGTCCTGTATATTTTAGTAATGAAAATATTTGGAGGTTAAGAAGACTAGCTGAGGGTCATGGTATGAAAACATTCTTTGTATGAGCATAGTTATTCGAAGTTATGAATACAAAATCATTTTTCCCCTTTTTACATGCGAATTGATTGATTCTTATGGATTATGCAGCATGCCTATTACCTTGACTATCAGGTTAGTGTGGATATTTTTACCCGTGTTCATTAGTGCAGATGGTTAGTGCAGAGTTATCAATTTGAAGTGCTTACCAAGAATAAAATTGCACTTGAAATTGTCTTTTTAACTGTTACATATTTATGGTGACAGAATCGACGGGCAGACTACATATCAGTATTCATGGATAAACTAGTATCCTGGGAAGCAGTAAATTGTCACCTTGGTCGTGCAAAAGCTTTTGTAAATCTTAGAGAGCCAGTTATTCCTTATGACATTGATTTCTAAAATCTAGAACCCTAAATGTGTTTTAAGGGGTTCATTTATTTTACTGTTATGACCAAAATTTCCAGACTATTCTAAACAATTTGAGATTTTTTAAAGCATTTTGGTGTCAGATGTATGCAATGAATTACTATTACACGATCCAAAGCATTTAAATATATTGATTTTCAAATTAGAGACATTTTCATTTTATTTATGAGTTTTCCAAAACATTCATTTGAATCAATGAAAAAAGTTTTAAGTACATATCCAATAATTCTTTGGGACGACTGTTTTCACCATTGGAAGAATCTCTTGAGTAGGTCCCTTAAGCTATGGCTGCACTCAAGTAGGAATAAGTTTCAATAAACATATTTTCTCATACATGATAGCCTTGGCCAGGACAGTCTTAGGTGTACTTTGTACCTCAAATTAGACAGTCTCTTGTGCCCCTTTTTAAATGCTGATCGTATGCCTATCCACCATCTTCCTTGAATGACCTAAGTTGTTCCATTTCCAAGCCTCATTGATTTATAAATTTCTTTTGCAGAGGGCTTTCAGTCACTATTCATAATGTTTGGCCTACCGACTATTTATTTAATAAATGTAATTACTTCTCCCCCTTTAAAAATGGTCTTTACTTTTGACTCCCTTAAAAAATTTCTTTAAAAATAACTTCTAATTTTTTCTCCATTTTAATCAAAGGGTAAAATGGTATAGTAACATCTATCCACCTTTTAATTTCAACTGGTCATTTATATGGGGATATAACTTTGGAAAAAGGCTCCATGACATTTGAATCACAGCTTTCAATAAATGTGTTGATGTTGATGTTATAGCAGTGGGAGATATCTTTCTCTCAAATTTAAAAATGATGGATAAATAATACCAAGGCAAGTCAGACTTGCTATATATAATAATTTTATGAAGTCACCTTGTTTCTTAAAAGAGGCCAACCCAAATGAAGAGTCGCCTAGTTTTGTATAAATACAAGGTGATGATCATTCATTTGATCATCAAGTTCGTTCATCATAATTCACATTCCTAGAAGAAGTTCATACTTGAGCAACAGATCATCATCTTGTAGCAGCAGATCATCATTTTGTAGCAGCAGACCAATTTCAAGGAGAAACATATTCATTTGTATCTTTGCATCTAGGAGAGGTGCTATTATTCATTGTATCAAATTCGGCATTGTGTTGGGCTTGAGTTGTAAGCAGATTTCTGCTCTTATTCCTTCAATATATAAGAGATATACTTGTTGGGTTTTTCTCCCTCGAGTAGGAGGGTTTTCCCAGGGTATCTTGTTGTGTTCATTGTCTTATGTGTTGCATTTTCTGATTGCTTTCATTTCTGATCCTAAATCTAACATGGTATCAGAGCAAGTTTAAGAAAAGACCTCATCAAATTTGAGCAAATTTTGTGGCCTTTGGCCAAATTTGGAATTGTTGAAGGAATTGATTATTTGGAAGAAATCGATATTGGAGTAGTAGCAATTGAAGGAATTCAATTCAAAAGAGAAATTTGGATTTTGTTGGAGAAGTTCGAATTTTGCAGCAGGAAGCCATCCTTCAGTCAACTTTTCATCTAGGGCAGATCTTGAAGGCAAAAGGTTGAAAATTATTTCAAACCTAAGGGCAGATCCTTGAAGGTGAATTTGTGTAGAAAAAGAAGATGGTGGTCGGTGTCAAGGTAGAATATAGACTTGATGGAGCCACAAACTTCAACTCTTGGAAACCTAGGGTACTCATTGCATTAGAGGAGAATGATCTTCTTGATTTTGTGGAAAGTGATATGCTCGAGCCTTTTGATGATATTGAGAAAATCTAGTGGAAGAAAAATGACACAAAGGCTAGAAAGATTATGATAGACTCTGTGATGGATCACCTAGTACCAATCATCTCCAAGTTGAAGATAGCTAAAGAAATGTTTGATACTCTAAAAGGATTGTATGAGATCAACAATACCAGCATAACCTTTGTTTTGAGACAACAACTTCACCATGTAAAAATGGCTAAAGATAATTTAGTCATCTCATTCTTTATGAAGATTGCTGATTTGAGAGATCAATTGAGCACTATTGGGGATATAATTGCAAATAGAGATCTTGTTATGTTGGCACTAAATGGTTTTCCTTAATCTTGGGAACCATTTATTCAGAGCATCAGTGGGAGATCTAAGTTGCCCAAGTTTGATTGTCTTCGAGTTGATTGTATTCAAGAAGAGTCCAGGTTGGCAGTAAGAGGAATTGGGCGAAACTATCATGATGTAGAAAATCAAGTTCTTGCTACACATACTTCTAGAGATAGAGGCAAAGGAAGAAAGAGGAATAAAGACAAAGAATCAGATTATTCCCCAGATCCGAAGAAGAAGAAGGATTTCTTTCACATTCAATGTTTCAGGTGTGACAAGTACGATCACTTTGGTTGAGATTGCAAATTAAGGTCTACACAACATGTTTCTTTTACGAAAATTGACATAGGGACATCTTAGAAGGAGCCAAGTTCTAAAGTCAATTCAGAAGGTTTCTTATTTTAAAGTCGATCAGTTTCTTCGAAGAGGAGGAAATTACATTTAGAGGGAGTCTGACAAACCATCAGAGGCAACCTTGGACGAGGTCAGGAGGTTGATGCAAGTACTTGGAGCTTTAGAGGGAGTCACATCATCATGAAGATTTATTGTAGTGTATATTTCTCTGAGATGAAGAAATATGAGGTGAAAGCCCTTGGAGTGTATATTTCTTCGAGACAAAGATATATGAGGTGAAAGCCCTGGCAGTGTATATTTCTTCGAGACAAAGAAATGTGAGGTGAAAGCCCTTGCAATGTATATTTCTTTGAGACGGAGAAATATGAGGTGAAAGCCCTTGCAGTGTATATTTCTTTGAGACGGAGAAATATGAGGTGAAAGCCCTTGTAATGTATATTTCTCTGAGACGGAGAAATATGAGGTGTGAGCCCTTGTTCATCTTTGTGACTGAGATGAGACATCATGTTGAGAGACTCCATGATGACATCACGTTGAGAGACTCTGTGATGAACCCTTGTACTTGTGTTTCTTTCCACACATGGGAGTAGCCATGGTGGACGTCATGTCGAGAGACTCCATGGCGACATCACGTTGAGAGACTCCGTGATGAATCTTTGAGTTTTCCACAAATGGGTGTAGCCATAGTGGGCATCATGTTGAGAGACTCCATGACGTGGATATCTGGAAAGATACCTCCCTAGCTAAGAGGGAGTGTTGATGTTATAGCAGTGGGAGATATCTTTCTCTCAAATTTAAAAATGATGGATAAATAATACCAAGGCAAGTCGGACTTGCTATATATAATAATTTTATGAAGAGTCACCTTGTTTCTTAAAAGAGGCCAACCCAAATGAAGAGTCACCTAGTTTTGTATAAATACAAGGTGATGATCATTCATTTGATCATCAAGTTCGTTCATCATAATTCACATTCCTAGAAGAAGTTCATACTTGAGCAGTAGATCATCATCTTGTAGCAGCAGATCATCATTTTGTAGCAGCAGACCGATTTCAAGGAGAAACATATTCATTTGTATCTTTGCATCTAGGAGAGGTGCTATTATTCATTGTATCAAATTCAGCATTGTGTTGGGACTAATTTGTAAGCAGATTTATGCTTTCATTCCTTCAATATATAAGAGATATATTTGTTGGGTTTTTCTCCCTCGAGTAGGAGGGTTTTCCCAGGGTATCTTGTTGTATTTTCTGATTGCTTTCATTTCTAATCCTAAATCTAACAAAATGAAGATATTAATTTCAAATATATTCATTTGTTTTCCTTGTAGCATTATTAGTTGCTATCAAAGGCAAGAGTACTAACACATCTGTTTGGTTTTATTAGTTGATAACAAATAAACCAATGAGAGAGCAACATTAAAATAACTTAAGTAGATTTTCTAATGTTTATTTTTTCTCAAAATTTTAGTGTTATTTTATCTATTTTTCTGTTGGATGATAGTTATGAGCATTCTTATTAATTTGATGTAAAGTATTGAGCTCATAGTAAATTGTACTATTAATATAATCTTTTTCTTTATTCATTTTGATTACAAATTAGTTAATAGTGTAGTAGTATCACTTTTAAATTTCATTCATTGAAATGACATTATTTTGTTTAGTTGGCAACAAATGAATCAATGAGAGTAGAATTAAAATAACTACACTAGATTTTTTTAATGTTGTTTTTTCTTTTCTCTAACTTGTTCCAAAATATTAAAATTATTTTACCTATCATTCTATTGGATATAGTTAATAAAAAAATTGTTGACTCATGAATTTGGTAATCTAATTATAATGTCAACTCCATTTTCCATTTTCTCAACTTGTTCTTTAGTCCATGTGTTCATGCTCTACTTTAATATAAAAAGACATTAATGAAATATGTTTATTATGATCTATTCATTTTGATTATTGGAAGGAGACACAATATGTGTGATTGACAACTACATCCCAAGTCATCATGCTTTATGATTTGTTATTTGATATAAAGAATTTGTGAAATGATTTGTGTCGATGTTTGTGTATATCATTGTTATGAGTAATAAAAATAAATAAATATTTAGTAGCATAATTTGGAGCTCAAGATTGTTTTATGTGAATTTTTTTTTTATTAGGTAAGCATAGATTTTGAAAGGCCTCAAACTCTTGTACAAAGAGAAAGATAAAGCAACAACCCCAACAAGACACCAAAGGATAGCCAAAAGGAGCAACAACGATACTACAAAAGACTAAGAATTATTAATCCTTACAAAGTACCAACCCAAAGCTAGAGTGGTTTAAAAAATTGATTAAGAGATTTTTTCTTTACCACAATACAAGGATCCTTCTCCCCTAATCGACCCCCTAATTGACTACTCTTGAGACAAGGAGAATCCATAAGACGATTGGAAGATCCTTCTTCCAACCATGAAGCTTTAAAAAAGGTGTCCATCACCAGACAATCTATTGAGGATTTTCCTTTATTATTTCTTTTTCTACCTCCTCAAAGGAAGTAATGGGCTCCTCAATAGTATGAGGCATTTGTTTATTTTTCTTCCAAACAAAATGGTATTTCTTATTTCTCAAGCAAATAGTAGAAGCACGACCCACTTTACCACAAGAATGACAAATAATCGAAGAGCCTCAAATTCAATTTGTTGTACTCTATGTGAGTTTGTTGTAAAATAGATTATAAGTACTATCTAAGGTCAAATTGATGTGAGTTACAATACAAGATAAGTGTGAAATCACTTGTTTACAAATGTGCATACAATTTTTTTGTGTCATTTCTTGAAGCACCAAACCTAACATATAATTTTTTTGGTACAAAACTAGGAATTCTTTAATATTGTTTTTTTATTTTAAGGAGTATTGACATTGTTTGTTCTTTTATCTTTTTAGACAAATGGGTATTCTAAGTTTTTTCTCAAACTCTAACCTATCTCATATGTTGAATTTTTCATCATATTTTTAGTTGTAACATCATTTTTATCATCTATAAACTTAACATTTTTGTGTGAGCTTTTATAATCTATGTTAGAATGATAGAGAACCATTGAAAGCACATCACCGTGTATCTAGAAATAAGGGTTTCTAAGTTTTAATAGCTAGATGTACAATGTTATAGATTGCATTTGTAGTGACAAAATTTGTTTCACACGTTGACTAATTTTCTTGATTGTTAGATGTAGCATCCACTATGGGTTTTGAGCAAGTCTTCCTTGTGGATTTCTTTGAACACAATTGCTAGATTGTGTTTTGAATGATTTCCTTCGTGGGTTTAATTAAGTAGGAGTTTTGAGTGATTTATATAGTTGATTGCCTTGTGGATGCATTTAATAATGATTTTCTTTGGATCATTTTCATTTTCCATGGATGTGACCATTTCAATGGCTAAGATTAAACACCCATGACATTCTTTGATGGTTGATCTCGTGTTTGTGTCATAGAATTACTTGATGCAATGACCCTTTTGCTTGATTCAGTTTAGCAAAATAATCAATGTAGTTTTTTGATAGAACAAAATTGATCTTGCATCTATCCCCCACTGTTGTGTGCCTTGGTTGAGTTAACTATGTGGTTAAATCACTAATGTTGTGATTTAGATTTATATGTTTATTCATGGGTTGTTGCAAATATAAAATAAGTGCCATAGATCATAACTTTAGACATTAGACTAGAATAGGCCCATGTATTGAAAGAGTGCCCTAAGACCATAAGATGTTAGAGAAAGACAAAAAATCATAGCAATAAGCTTACACAGTTTTGCAATAATCTCCTAAAATATTTAATTTATCCTTTTGCACCACATCAAATATGCAATCATTTGTCTTTGATTGTTTGTTTTTTTAAGATTTTCGAACTACAATTTACAAATACATTTAGTGTACAAAAACATGCCACATTAAAATTGGTTTATTACATCATACATGTGGCATCAAGATTCCTTTAGTATGTTAGGCAAAAGTTTTTCTTAATCCTAAAATAGTTTATCTATTGCTTGGTCTACAAATAATTTTTTTCTTATTGTAGTATTCTTGATTCATCATCATCATTGATTGTTTAAATTGTAGTTGCCTACTTGACTCTTTAGACTACTGAATTATAAATGGATAGTAATTTGATGTTATAACTGTTATAAATGCTTTGCATATATTGCAAGGAACTAGGACAAAGCCTTCTTAAACTATAAATAATTAGAAAGTTATTGCAATGCAAAATTACTATCAGTTGAATATCTACTTATTGCAAATATATCATCCTCTTCACAAAATGCCTATTATTACATGATGTAGATTAGACAACAATGTAGCTAGTGTATTTATTCTTTAGTTTTCACCTAATTATAAACGTCGATGTAATGCTACACATACTCGGCTTAGGAGGATGTCTACCTCTTATCAACTACTTGAATTCATGATTGTTGTGCTTTGGGTTGAGTTTGTTAATAGTTTTGTGGTCTCAAGTCTCTTAACATGACCCTACTAAAACATTATTTGATAATGACTTATCATCTATTGATAGAATCTAGGTATGTGTTTTTAATTTTTGGATTGTCAATTTTTTGTATTGCAACCATTGGAGCTATTTTGTGGAGCTCATCAAGCATGCTACACTTAATGAACTACAATTATCAAAGTATGGATGCAGGTGGTATATGCATATTAAACTTTCACTATTTTGGGGTTCCAAGATATATCAAGTGTGAAATTTTGAAAACACATTACATATATTAATTTAGTTATATTAAAATTTAAAGGATAGATTCAATTAGTCATTATAGAAGCATTTTCTACTTTCTTTGTCTAAAAAATGATATCTAAATTATTATAAATTAGACCTAAAAAATAGATACTTGAGTATCGTAGTATGTAACAATAGAAAACGTAAGTGGAAGAAGGCGATAAGGGGTTGCCTATTTATTTCATAGATGCCATGCTTAATTGTTGTGTTATGACTAGTGTAGATTGAAGATCAAATATGAGATTGTGAAGATGCATAGATTGTTGTGACAAACAAATCTTTCCCATTTTGTGATTGTAAAAAGAATCATGTTTCATTATTTTGACCTCCTATTATGATCCTATCATCTACACCCATTAATATAAGAAATTTATTTTTATTTACTTAATATTTGAATACACACAAGTGGTGCTAAGGGACAACATTATGAGTATCCTTATATAGCATCACCAACAATTTCTTTAGTGGCCTCTCCTACACTATCAAAAATAAAAATGATAGCACACAACTTATGGTTTATTAAAGAGTGCAACCAATGATATATCATGGATCTTAATCCTCACTTTTGATCATATCATCACCCTTCCTACCAAAAAATTCCTAATCATCTCACATTCACCTTATTGTGAACCTTTGACATTTATTTGATCATAATTTTCTCCTCATCACAACTAAACCTTTTTTCCATCATTTAATCATCCCTTAATCAAAATCCCACACAATACAAAGTCTTTTAAAAAAAAAATAGAATCTTGATCCTTATACATTTTCTCTAACTTGTGTGTTGCTTAGGAACTTGCCTATCCTAAGTAGCCTTTTATGTTAGCCCTTCATTTTGGACTATTTAGCTTGAGAATTTGGCTCCCTCAAGTTAAGATTTCCAAAAAATCCCTTATCCAATCTTGCTTAGGAATTTTCCTAAGTAAACAAGGATACATTGAAATCGACTTTTATCCTAAGGATCTAGATTTTTATTTTGACGCAAGTTTGATCTTATATCTCTTATCCATAATCATCAGCTCTATCAATCAAAAATCCTCCCCATCCTAAGTCCTCATTAATCTAAGGTTCCAAAACTCTCCATTTAATCACTCGTCTATAACATCCACAAAGTTATCCCCATAAAAGTCTTAGGTACTAATAAAACCACATCCCACCTCTCAAAATCACCAAATCCGCCCATCAAGCACCCATATCCAAAACACTTCTCTGAAAATTCCACCTCTTGTATGCCAATCACTAGAGCTCAATAAAAAAGGAGATGGACTCTCAAGAGAATGTCACAAATCAACCACCATACCCCCATGATGAAGAATTTTGTGTGGACAAACCCAAACACTCTCCTAGGTTGCAAGAACTTGATCAAGACCCCCACAACCAAGAGAGATGATGAAGAAAATATTTAAACTTAATAAGGACACCATTATGTTAGATCTCTTGACAAAGGGGATAAAACCCCCACTGACCATTGACATCTCACAAATTAGGAGGCAATAATATTCTAATATTCCTTCATCCTCAATCCATCCTTTGGATAGAATTTGGGTATCCCAAGCCCCCGCCATCACCTCTCCCACATATCCAATCTATCATACACAACCCAACCAGTCCTAGAGAAAATCATCCCATACTCAAACATCTCTTCCCAAATAGGAATCAACATTCCATAAATCACATATCAACATACTCAATCCACCATACCCATTCAAACATCAATCCAACCAGCCATAACATCCACCAATGCAAACTTCATCCAACCCCATATATCTCATACATCCACATATCAACAAATTAATCCCTTATACCAACACATTCCTAACACTGATAACATTCCCACCCCTACATACCAACTCCTAAATAATTCTAATTTGAATCACATCCCATCATAGGAATTTCAAAACCACCATCATCACATAAATAATCCTCCTAAAAACATTCACCTTTCCCAAGAATTACAAAGTATGGAGAGTATGATCCAAGGGATACAATTAGGCCACTCTGAGAAGACTTATAGGTTTTAGGATATGTGTTCTTATCTCTTTGATAAGTCCATATTAGCCATACCCTTCGCTAATAACTATGAAGTACCTATATTCGACAAATATAAGGGTAGGAGTGACCAAAGAGAACACATCAAAGAATTCTTCATAGCATGCCAAGAAGTGTCCTATAGTGCTATGTACCTTATGAGACTTTTTCTTGGGAGCCTTTGGGTACAAGCCTTAGAGTGGTTCACACATCTCCCCATGGCTCAATTGATACCTTCACATGTTTAGTTCAAAGTTTTGTGGCTCATTTTTCATACAAAATTGAACATGAAGTCACAATTCTAGATTTGTGCAATGATAAACAAAAACTTGGGAAAATTTTTACCACATTCCTTCAATGTTGGAGACATCTAGCTAGTTAATTTACTTTACACATTCTTGAAAAACAATTGGTGAACAGTTTTGTCCAAAATATAAATACAGAAAAAGGATTTCACCTACAATTACAATGTGTCAACTCTTTTGATGAGATTATCGATAAAGGATTAACAATTGAAAAAGATTTACTAATTAAAATTATGAAGACCATAAGGACAACAACAAAAAGTCTAATGAAAAATCTATATTTTGGTCTAAAAACAAAAAAGTTGTGAATGATGGTGTGACTGATAGGAAGCATGTACCAAAATCTAGATTAGAGATATTTTATCTAATGATTAAAAAAACATCAAAATATCTCTAACACTATCATTATACCCCAAGGTAAACCTAAGAAAAATAATCAGCCAAAACACAAGTACAACCCTTTGGGAGAACCAATCAAAGTTCTATTTCATAAACTTGCTTAGGTTAACCTCATAAATTTTCCAATGACTAAATTTTTTGATGAAATTCAACCCAAACACACGTGACATAAGGATAATGAATATTATGAATACCATACGATCGAAGGTCACCACGCAACCAAATGCACGAATTTGAAAAAATCACATACAAGACCTTGTTGATAGGGGATAAATAAACATTGAAGGTTAATCTCATAACTCTCCTAATGAACAACTAGGCATGTACACACAACCATTTCCATCACATAACAAAGGGAAAAATTCCTAGTCTCATAAAGTAATACCTTACACTTACACAAACACCATCCAAACCCCGCCTTATGACTCAATCATTTTTTTCATTGAGGAAATTCATGATCACATCACCACTATCATCATAAAGCTACCAATCATTCTATATCCACATGAAGAGGCTAGGTAACAATTCAAGGAGCCTCCTCCTCCTTATTGTTGGGAAAACGTGTCTCAACCTTGCAATTACATAAGGTACTTTTGATACATAAAGTACTATTTATACGTCAGTGATGGGGGAGCATGGGGGGGTTTTGGAGTGTGGGGTTTTTCTCCCGAAATGGTTTTCCCCACGTACATCACTGTGTTGTGGTATGCATGATATTTATGTTTAAGTTTCTATAACTGTTAAATATTTGTAAAGTTTTACATTATCATCCTCTCAAGATTAGCATAGGAAGTTGTTTCACTACCTTAGCTTTTTTACACTCACCCCCTTCCACATCTGATAAATACAATATCCTTGACCATCTTGGTAAGACTCCAACTCTAATTTATATCTTGGAGTTACTTTTCACCTCATCTATTTATAAAGATGTCTTTTACAAAGCATTACAAGAATCACATGTACCTAGTGACATCAACATTAATTGATTCCAAGCCATAGTTGGGCACCTCTCTTCCATGCATCACCTATCCTTGACAATAAAAACTTACACATTGACATCCCTTGTAACAAAGCACTCCACATTGAAGAATTAATCTACAAGCATACCATTAAATGAGTCCTAATAGACAGCGCATCTAGTCTCAATTTGTGTAATTTAAAGTAAATAAAAAAATTAGGATATTTTGAAGATATTGTCAACTCCCAAAAGAAAATACCTATCAAATCTTATGATGATGCTAAATGAGAATCCAAGTGTACCATAAAACTGCCTATATAAGTTGGACCAACTATCATGGACACCACATTACAAATCTTGGATCTTGATCTCTGTAGAATATTATTTATGGTTGACCATGGATTCATGTCATGCAAGTTGTCCCATCCACCTACCATTAATGCATTAAATTTTTATACCATGGTAATGAGGTCCATTTCAATAGACCCTCAACCTTTTTAATACTAAAAACTCTTGGAAGATAGTATAATATAATAATTCACATTATTGTCCAATTAATGATGCCACATCCACTTCTTCATTCTACATATACCCCTCTACATTAAAAGTTGCATCCACCTCACGAACCATTACCAAAATCAAGATCAAGATTAATAACAAGGGGCACATAGAGTATGGACCACACAATTATTTTTATGTAAGACAAATCCCACTCTCACCTCAGTCCCATGGTTAGCCTAAGGCATCAAAGGTAGAGCTTGAGGTGACTTTTAAAAGTTTCAAAAAATGGGGGCTCCTAGACAAAGAAGATCCCAATGATGACATCTCTTCATGGCTATACAAGGATGAAACTGAATATTTGACTCCTTTACAAATAGAAATATATCCTAAAGGCCATGACTTATGTAAAAATATGGGATATAAAGGTAAAGGAATAGGGACTCATGAGCAAGGAATAATGGATCCTATTCAACTTAAGAACAATATGGGCTATAATGGACTAGGGTATGGATCAATTGTGATGGTACCCAGTGTGCCTAAGTGTACCCATAACAAAGAAGGAAATAGGTCTCTAATATCATTAACAACCCTCAAGAGGACCCAATGAAGAAACTTTTGAGCATATTTCCCAACTCTTCAATGACACAAATATATATACCATCACACAATCTAAACCCATTGATCTTCAACTTTTCTATCTTGAACTTATTGATTAGGAACAACAAGGACCTTTAATTCTTTATACTTTCCAAAATGATGAAAAAATTTCCAAACTTATGGGAGTTCGAGAACATATACCTATAGGTGATTAAAAAGGATAATTTGAGGTTAAATTACACAACAATGCTTACTTTGGGGAATAAATCTTGTGCCTTAGTCATAAAAATAAAAAATAAAATAATTGGAAAGAGTGATCCCTTAGTGAAAACCTCAATGAAACACTTTTGGATAATGAAAAGATAAAAATAAAATATGTATCTTCTAGTGAAAACCTTTCTAAGGTGCTAGAAGATGATACACTCAATTCTATCCCCCACTATTAGGAAACATGTACAATACTGGCTAAAGAAACTATTGAAATCAACCTAGGTACTAAAGAACCAAAGATCACTTTCATGGCCATTTCTCTAGCAAAAGATGAGAATCAAAACATATCAGATTTCCTTAAAAAAATATTCAAAAAAATCTCTTGGACCTATTTAGACATTCTAGGGCTTGACCCATCCCTTGTGATCCACCACTTGGCAGTATACCTTGATGCCAAACCTGTCAAGAAAAAGTTAAGAAAAATGCATCCACAAATTGTTGTCCGAGTCAAAGTAGAGTTGAAAAAACTTCTCGAGGTTGGGTTGATTAATCCAATCTACTATCTTGAGTGGGTTTTTAATATCGTACCTATCTTAAAACCCATTGGGGGAATTAGTATATGCACCAAATTTTGAGATCTCAATAAGGGATGAGCGAAAGATGATATCTTGATCCCTAACATTGACATTATTGTGGATTTAATAGCAGGACATGAAATGTTGTCATTCATGGACAATTTTTCAAGACACAACTAGATGAGGATAGTATATAAGGATCAACACAAAACCACCTTTATCACCCCATGGGGAACCTTTTGTCACTAGGTAATTCCTGTTGGTCTCAAGAATGTAGAGGCTACATATCAAAGACCCATGAGTATAATTTTTCACAATATGCTTCACGACATATTAGAAGATTATGTAGATGATCTTTTGGGAAAATAAAAAATAAGAGCTAGATTTGTGCAAGTGCTAGATAAAATCTTTGACCATTTGGAAAAGTACTAATTATGTTTGAATCCAAAGAAATGTGCATTTGTCATCACAATCGGAAAAATCCTTGGGTTCATTGTGCCTTGAAGAGGCATAGAAGTCAATTTAGCCAAAGTCAAATAAATACTTGACATGCCTCCACCAAAGAATATCAAGAAACTACATAGCCTCCAAGGAAAGTTATAGGTCATCAAACAATTCATAGCCCGACTCACAGACAAGTGCCAACTAGTTTTGCATCTTCTACAAAAGAATGCCAACTTCAAGTGGGACAAAAATTACCAACAAGGTTTTCAAAAACTTAAGGACTATCTTGCCTCCCCATCAATGCTTATGCCTCCAAATCCAAAAAAAAATCTCCTACTTTACATATCAACTACCACAATGTCACTAGGGGCATCATTAGCACGACATGATGACAAAGGAAGAGATAGAGTTGTTTATCACATATCTCACACTTTAGTGTGTTATGAACTAAACTATACTCCAATGAAAAGGAAATGACTTGCAGTTGTCCTCTATGCAAAAAAGTTGTAGCATTGGATGCTCAACCACAAGATACAACTCATTTCCAAAGTTGATCCACTCAAGTATTTTCTCTGTAAATTTACTCTCACAAGTCACATAGAAAAATACGTTATGATTATTAGTGAGTTTTGTATTGAATATGTGGATAGAAAGGATATAAAAATGATAGGTGATTGTTGACCAACTTGCAAACGCCCCTTTAAGGGGCAACCACCCACTTTTGACAAAATTAACCGATGAAGTAATTTTCTCCATTGATGAAAGTACATAGTGGTGTAGTGTAGAAAAATGTACACCTTTACATTTTCACACTATGTTTGAGCCCCTTAATTAAATTGGACTTAATTAAGCCTCTAATTGACCCAATTATGTATTTAAAAGCCTAATCTCTTTTCTCAAAAGGGAAACTTGTATTAAACAATTGAAAACATTAATTAAATTGCCTTGGAATAGGTGTGTCGTAGGTTTGGGGCCTAGGACTTGGGTGAATGGGTCCTCGTTAAGCTTAGGACCCCAATTTTTAAAATGTTTTTGGCAACATTTTTATGATTTAAATTCAATTTGAAATTGTCAGCCTTTGATGTTTAATTATCGGGAAATTAGAAAATTACCTATAAATACAAGGTCTTTTTATCAATTCAATATCTAGAAGGAAGAATGAAAATTTCACAAGAGCTAAGATTATTTTCAAGAGTATTCAAGAGCATTATTTTCAGTCATTTGTTGCAACATTCAAGATCTCAAGCATCATGTCAAATTTATCTTCATTCATGCATGTTTTTGGAGCTAACATTGTGATGTAGGTTTCAAGCATTCAAGTCAAGATTCAAGCATCAAGATCAACATCCAATCAAGAAATTTCATGCAAGATCAAGACCTTGGAGAGATGTGTTAGACTTAAATCCTCTAAGGGTCTCCATTCAAGGGTTTGGTGAGTTGCACCATAGCATTGTTTATTCATCATTCCTTCTATTCATGTTTCATTTCATTTCAAGGTTTAATTACCAAGAAGGGGTTTGACCAAGGCAAACCCCCATTCACCAAAAATAAACAATTTTTCACTCTTTCTGTATGCATAGACTTATAGGTGAAGAGGGATTGAAGATTGATCAAAAGTGTAATTTTGCAAAGTTGTCAAAGTTTTCATCAAAGTTGTCAAGCCACAAAAACTCACTTGTAGAATTTAATTCCGACTTTGCGACTATGAGATCCAAAGGAATCGGTGGTGTAGATCCAAGAACAGAGGACTGCCAAAATAGATTTTGGATCCCTGTAGCAAGAACCATTTTCCCTAGGGTGAATCTGTCCCAGGAGGACACTCCGCAGAAGCTTTTGTGACTAGTACATAAAATCTTCCCCTTCTGAGATCTGTCGGAACTTGATTGATTTTGTTTTTGTTATGCTTTAAATTCATGATTCAAGTTTTACATTGCATAATTGAATTCATTTGGTATTTTTCATTTATCTCCCAAAAGTGCATTTTAGACTGATTTACCCCATCCTCAATCATAAGGAAAACGACAAGATCTCCATCAAGGTTGAATCACTTAAGGGTTGAAAGTCAATCTTTCCCTAGGGGGTCTCTTTTTCCTAATGAACTAGGGAAGATAGGTGCATTACCCCCATTTTGGTGAAAACCCTATTTTTTATGTTTCATTTTGGTGAACCCGACATTCTTGCACTATAAACTTTATGAAATTTGGAGTTCATTTAAACCCTAGATCTATAATTTGCATTAGTTTACATTGCATTGCATTAGTTTGCATTTCATCTAGGGTTTTAAATTTGCATGTTTGCATTGTTTAAAACTTGAAAAAAAAATTGCATACAAATCACATTGATTTTGCATAGTACTTGCATATTAGTGTACTTTCAATCATTTACATTAAAGTTTTTTACTCAAAATTACATTTCAAAAAGTGTTACCTAATTACACTCCTGCTAAGATATCATTGTGGTATTTGATTCAAGCTTCACCTAATTACCATAGCATGCTTCAAAATGCTTTAAAGCAAGTTGTTATTGATGGGTTCAATTATTAGCCTATTTTTTGTTGTTTTTATGCATACTTTCAGACATTATTAGACAATATTTTTAGACCATACTCCTATATTATGTTATCTTTTCATACTTAATTAATTAGACTTGGACCTAAATCATAGTAATGGAAATATGGTTATGATATAATAGTATTGCATGGCTTATATGTAAGTATGTATGAAATGTGGATGGGATTTTGTGTTTAATTATGGTAGTTATATTTGTACACATGTTTTGTGGATTAACCTTTTTGCAACCAAGGAGAAACTGTAGCCCATAGCAACTGAAGTTGTAACCCACAACAAAAGGAAGACTAGGACAATGAAATAGGGGAAATGATAGACCAAACTGAATGCAAAACTATTGTATGAAGACACCTAATGGAGTTGAAAGTGCATCATTATGACAAGTTAATAAAGTGTTGGAGAAGAAGAACTCTTGTTAATAGGATTTTGCATAACTGTTTGTGTGTTTTACATGCAAATCTTTTTCACAAAGTTTTAGTTCTATTAGGATTCTTCTTTCTTTTTAGCTATGGTTTGAAATATTCAATCTTAACTATATGCTTTGATATTTATGAGTGGAAGTTAATGATTGCAATTAGTTGATACTTGAAATAAAATTCCCCATGCTTGTATATAGCTGGTGGTTGAGTCCTTAGATAAGTTAGTTGATTTTAGTATTTTGTTATTAGTTATTTTTCAGTTTCAGTTATCAATTATAGACATGTTGAGTATTTAGAATGATTTCATTGAATACAATCTGTGAAGAAGATTTTGAGTAATATTTTGTGTTATGTAGTGAATGGAGTTCAATTTTACATGGATGCATAGAATTTGATATTGAGATTTGGTTCTAGTTAAGTGAGGACAACCACTTGAGTGGGCCACTCAAGGTAACTGTTCTTCACTTAATTTACAACTGTTTATCTTTATTCATCATTGTTCATAAATTAAATGCAAGTTAAAATTGATTTTCATGCTTTGATTATTAGTAATGAATGTTCATGGGCATGCATATATTTGGTTAATCAGCAATACTTCGGAGGTTAGAATAAATTTAGTTGTTATTTTTTATCAGTTTTGAGTTGATACAGTAATACTTTATTAGCAACAGTTTAGTTACTGGTTAAGTTGTAGGCACCCATAGCCATTAACGCTAGTTTGTTTCTTTTATTGTTTTACAATTCTGTGAGTTTTTCAACAAGTAGAACACCTTGAATAGGATAGCTTAGAAAGCCTCAAGTCTCTTAAGGCACATGTAGTGCAACACCATCACAAGTTTACAAGCCTTGGGTTGAAACTTTAATGTAGTCTTTACAATGTTGAGTGGACTATTCAACCAGATATACCTTTGAATTGTGTAGGTTCTACCAATTTTACAATACATTAGTTTAGACTCTATAGTTATCCCTCCTAGTGTGCAACCAAACAATGTAGCAACTCTAATTCAAGGTATGAACTCGGTCAACTTAGACATTACATTCCATCAAGATGAGTTACCTCCATTATAAATATAAAAAATAAAATGAGGCTTTCATGGTAATGACTATCATTTATAACTATGGGATAAAGAAAACTCTCATTGACAATGGTTCGGCTCTTAATGTGTGTAGTGTAAACCTTTTAGATAAGATTGTAGTGGACAAGAATATGAATGAACCCGATTCTTTATCTATTCATGGATTTGATAATGTGGGAAAACAATCACTTGGTGTGATAACATTGCCTATTAGAGTTGGAAAGGTCACATTGCAAACTCCTATTCATGTCATGCCCAATAATCTTTCATATGATATTATCTTGTGTAGACCTTGGATTCATGAAATGAATGTGGTACCTTCAACTCTTTGTCATTTAATAAAATATGTCCATAACAACAAGGTTTATACAATCAAGGCTGACCCTCACCCAAAAATTTGTTTGCACACTAAGAAAGACAAGGAATGTCCTTTGAAAACATTGATACCAACTTCAAAAGTTGAACATGTGCAAGAGGAACAAAAATAGAACAATATTGAAAAAGTCACAAAGCTATTGGATGATGCTTGGGGTGTGTTAGATTTTACACCTACATTCATGGGAAAATACAAGATTACACACAAGCCAGGAAAAGAGAAAGAAAAAAAACATAATATCCACACAAGATGAGTCATCAAAAGCATGTGAGTCCACAACTTTTAGCAAAGAAGAGGAAAACACACTTGTTATACATCCACATATGATGAATGTGATGAGGAGAAACCAACGAATCCAAAAGAGATAAAAGATTTATGGATGAGGTTACAAACTTTTGAAACAACTTGGCTATAATGGAAAAGGGTGTGGTGCTAAAGAACAGGGTATTTGTGTCCCTATAGAGCGTAACACACAAGAAACAACTAGTGGTCTTGGTCATTGTCCTTTGAAAGAAATGAAAGCATCAAAGAAACCTCCGCTTAATATCAATGTTGTAGAGTCCCTACTAGTGTCTAGTAAACTTGGTGTCAATCACACAATTCAGAGGGAAAACCTACATGAACAGTCCACTTGAACCTTTGGAAAGACCTTCATTGAATTATCAACTAGGGCTAGTAAGCTTGTGATGGTACTGGAATTGTATGTGCTTTCAGAGACTTGGGACTATCTATGTCATCCTAGCAAAGGTGTTATACATGTTGAAAAATGAAAAACAATGTAACAATAATGAAAAGTAATGCTGACACTATTGCTATGGGTTCCTACAACATAATCTTGTGACTAGTTCACTGTCATGAAATGAATGTTGGAATTTAACCGATATTGTTAACTAAACCTACACTCCAAAGTACAACAAGTTGAAGCAAAATAAGTTATGAATGTGAAACAAGAGTTGTTCATGAATCCATTTACAACTGTAACACAAGGAATCTAATTAACACAACATGCATTTATGAAATAACTGCTATAACATAATTAATTATACATAAAATGAAGTGAGGGATAGTTACCTTGAGTGGACCTTTCTCAAGTGACTGTCTCCACTAATCTAACCCAAATCAAGCTTCTTAGATTAACATAATCATATAACTTAAAACCATTCATTGCATAACTCAAAATATCACATGAGATTTTGCTAGAATATCTTATTCATGAAATCATGATTAAGAATTTTTTTTTGTGTAAGAACAAGAACTAACTAGAAATATCTAATAGCTATATCTACTAATGAATAATTAACTAACCTTAATGCCTCAACCACCGAGCCATACATATAAGCATGGGGGAGTTTATTAAAATAGGACTCTAAATTGAAATCATAAATCACCACTCCCTATATATCAAAGATTGAAAAAGACTAAGCAATCTAAATTATAACCAAAAAAGGAAGAAGAGTCCAAATAGAACTATGACTTTGCTACAACAAGAACTAGAACGTGGACAACTTGAATCAGTCACGTTAGACTCCTAACTATAACAGGGTTCTTCTCCTTCATCATCTTTATTAAATTTCATGATGATTCACAATCATCCTTAATAAGTGCCTCCATGTTGTAATTGTTGCACTCAACTTATTTTGGAACCTCCCTGCTCTGTTGTTTGAAAACTCCTTTGGCTATGAGCTGCGCCTCATAGTTGTTGTAGGCTATGGTCTACCTCCTCTAGCTCCTTGGTTGTAAAGAGAGTTCATATAACATATACAAAATACTAATAACCATAGCTAAGCACAAATATCCATTACAATTCATACATATTCACACATTAATTATGCAACAACCATCACATCATAGCCATATTTCCATATACTTCGAATCAAGTTCAAGTTTGCATAAGGAGCATAAAAGATAGTATAGTGTAGGAATATGTATAAGATAAGTATATAAGAATGTCTATGAGCATGCATAAAAAAATTAGAAAACTAACTAATAACTAGACTCATCATTCCCCCCAACTACCCATTTTCTTATCCTCAAGCAAATCAACTAGGGCTAGAGGTTGTAGTGCAAAGTGATTTCCCTAAGATTTGTGACATCATCCACTCCTTTGGTCCGTTTCAAATAAAATCCTCCATAGCATGCAAGTCTAGCCATTTTGATAACCTCAACTTTCTCACATTCCTCATTCTTCTCCCTTGTCCAATGTGGTACCGAGTAGAGAAGCATTGGTGGCTAAAAGGTGAGAGGTACCCATTCAAGTCATTTTTCTTTGATAACATCCATGTACGTGTGTGTACTCTCAAGGATGGCTATTAAATTATAAATAGAGTGGAGCTCTTTCCTTTGCAACTCAAGGTTTAAACTATCCCATCTTTCTTGCACAAACTGGTAACAATGATGGATGAGTCCCACAATCAATATTTGCATCCTTCTATGATCTTGCATTCTTAAATTCATGATTTTCCTTCCCACACCTTTGTGCTTTAAAATTTGTAACCATTATTCTATGATCACATCAGTGGTTTTAGATTGCTTTCTAATTGAGAGAGCAACTGATTTCTCTCTCTCCACATACTCTTGCATGATTTCACCCCTATACTTTTCATTCCTGAAATATGATGCTAGTGCCCTTAATTGCAAATCTCCTACAAACATTAATGAGCTCCATTTTGTGTCTTCTAGAACAACATAATTATGCAAATAGTATTCACATAATTGATCTTGTTCTTTTGGTGTGGCATCAGAAAAAACATTTAGAAATTCAAACTTCCTACTCATAGCAACTGGCTAATTACTAATCAATCTATTGAACTGATAGCTCAAGAATTTTTCCTGCAAGAATAAAGCATATGTCCTAGCTAGAAGTCTGCATTTAACAATTTGAGAATCCTTATCTACTACTTCTTCCACCTTGACTGCTTACCTTCTCAATTCAATATCTTTACTCTCCAGTATTCTGGTATGCTTTGAGACCATTGTTTCCTTCTCCTTCTTCCATTTTTCCTTTTTTTGGGAGAATTATTGAGTGACTTTCCATAGTTGGTATCCTAGGGACATGGTTGTATGATAGGTTGGAGTTTTTGTAGTAGGAGGTCTAGTGTTATCAGTTGCAAGCTCTTTGTTTCCTGCTTTAACCATTGCTAGTTGTGCAAGCAAGTCTAACTTTGACCCATGTCCATAAGTATGCAATTTCTCCTCCAATTCCTGAATTTTTAACTCTCTTTCCTTGTCCCTTTGTTCATAAGTTTTTACCAATTCTTCTAATTGCTTAATCCTTTCTAGTGATTCTTGTAATTCCTTTCTTACATTTCTTTCCTTTAAAAATAAATCCTCATCTTTCTCCAAAAATTGTTCATCACCACCCCTAGTGTACTTATAACCCTCATTGTTAGGGCTAGTTGGGGTTCTCTTCCTACTTTTGTTTGCAACAAAAATTTCCTTTGAATATGATTCAGAGGTGGTTGATATGTACCATTTCCTTTTCATCACCACCCCTAGTGTACTTATAACCCTCATTGTATGTTGGGGTTCACTTTTGTTTGCATTTCCTTTGAATATGATTCAGAATATGTACATTTCCTTTTCACAAGTATTTTAGTTATGAGTCAGTCCCTACTATCACAATATCTTCTTCTTCTTTCTTCTTAATACTACCCCTCATGGCACCTTTCATTTTAAGGCAGTCTGAATTTCTTGGTTGAGTGGACGTCTTTTTCTGCACCTTTAAAGGTGTACAAGAACCGTCTCTCTTCTCTCTATTTTTTGGCATTTTAGAAGAAGCTAGGGTTTCATGTACCTCTTTTGCTACAAGCTAATCAAATGTTTTATTTGGTGATCCTTGAAAACTTTTCTCCTATGGTTCTCCCCTACTGTAGGTAGGTGAAGCAATAGGTGAAACATGGGGCATTTCCCTTAAATATGTAGTAGGTGACTCTAGGTTTTCTAGAACAACTAGTTCCTTAAGATTATTGCTAATGTTTTCTCAAATAAAAAATATTTCATAAGACACCTATGGGTATTGAACCCTAAAGAATTATCTTCACTAACAGGGTAACCAAATAGTAGTGTGATAGTGTTGAATCATTCAATTTTATTTGACACTCAAACCCATTATCTATAACAAGGTATAAAGATAATTAGGTATATTAACCAATCTATTTTGTCTGAGGTGACTCAAAAGCTTAAAATTTATTGTATATAGAAGGGATTTTCTACCATCACAAGTAATATATTTAAAAATGTAATAGTTACAAGAAGCCCATACCCATGGAAGTGATAATCTCTTGGTGCCTTGTGATGATGAGCCAAGGTTTTCCCTATGCTCCTTGAATTCATCTTTGGCAGCTACTGCATTTTCTCTGATAGGGAATTCAACTCCATTTCTTTGTAGACCAGATACCTCTACAATTGAAGCTTCTAAAGCATCCACCTTTAATCCTCTAATGGTGGCTTCATCATGTTGAAGTGTTGTTGCAAACTGCCTTGCCATATCTTCATTGTATTATGTTAGCTTTAGGAAGTAATCTAGCCACCCTGCTTGTGTGAAAATGGGAAAGACTAATCTGTCCTTCAACATTTTTTGGTGTGCAGATGGTTCCCTCCTAACAATATTACCTCCCAAGATGGGATAACATTCCTCTATTGTGCTCAAACTTTGCAAATTTCAGCTCACAATTCAAATTTACCAACCCTTTATGTCTGTAACACTTCCACTCCTCAATTGCAATCTCAACTATGATACCCTCTTTCTCCTTTATTACAGCTTGAATCAACTTGAATTGGCTTGGAATTTAAGGAACAAACAACAAAAAGGTTAAAGATACAAAAAGGTAGAAAAACAAAAAAGTGTTTGTGTATTTTTCCTATGTTTTGGTTTTTGTGGCGAAAATTAAATATTTTGGAATATATACTATCTCCCCCCCAACTAAAATCTTTAAGTGACCTCACTTCAATGCATGTGACTAGGCAAAGGGTATGATTATGAATTATGGAAATAAGATCAATCAATGTAAAGAATGCAAAATTAAATGTAAGGACATATTGAAGCATTGGAAATTTATGTTAATTATGGAAAATTAGTATGTGTACTTGTCGGTTTAGATGAACTTTATTCCGCATGTGTGAAGATTTTGGAAGAGTGTCCACATCTTGATTTTGATTTGGAATTGGTTAATTTCTATGGGTGATGTAGGAAATGATAGGTTGGTGCATGTGAATTAAAGGTTACAGAATGTACGGTTCATGGAATGTGAAGTGATAGTTCAAATACATGAAATTCAAGATAGGCGGCATAGAATGGGTTGGTCAAGCCACATGTAGTGATATGAAAAGCTTATGGCTGCATGTGCGGAAAAATTGGAATGAATGTGGATGATATGCAATTAAATTGGCAAAAAAAATTGAATTTTTTGATAGGTAATTGTTGTGGGTACCTTCATCAATAGGTCTTGAACTAAATTATGATAGCTTTTATGCATGAAGCTACAGGTTCCTACTACAACATGGAGCGTACTTGAAAAAGATTGTGAATTATGGTATCTATGTTGTATGTGCATGTGAAGTTGGATAATGATTTATACCTGAGTGACCTTAGGAGATGAACTGTGTAGCTCATCTATTGAGTCACTTGAAGAACTTGTAGTATTTTTTGTTGAGTTCTCAACTTGTGGTAGTATGTCTATATCAGAATCAATGCTTGGACCATATTGATGCATTAGAGAATGAAGGAAATCATCTTTCTGTGCTAGCTTCTTGTAAATCTTCAATTTGTGGCTATTAACTAATAGTGAAAATATAACTGCATCTATGGTCTACAATTTGACTACTCCATTTTGGAATACTTGATGTATTTCATATGGTCCCAACTATCTGGATTGTAGCTTCCCATTATAATCCTTATATCTGGAATCATATAATAAAGCCTAGTCACCCACATTGAATTCTTTAATCTTTATAAACTAATAATGCCATTTAGTCCTCTGGTTTTGAATTATCTTTGTATGATGCATGGCCTCCATTCTAATTCCATTTAGCCCATTCAAATTGTGTAGCCTCTCCTTTTGTGTTTTTGTGAAGTCCATATCTAGTTCCACTACTGTTCTAAGTGTCTTGTATTCAAACTTAATGGGTAGAACTGTTGTTTTTCCATACACTAGTTCATAAGGTGTGAAGCCTGTGGTTGTTTTCCATGTGGTCCTATAGGCCCATAGTGCCTTAGGTAACCTAGCTACCTAATCTTTTCTACAAATCTACACTATTTTGGTCAAAATATTCTCAATCTCTCTATTTGTAACCTCCACCTGCCCACTGGCTTGGGGGTGATAAGGTGTTGATTTTCTATGCTTGATTTCATATTCCTTAACCAATTGAGTAATAAGTTTTGAAGTGAACTAGGGACCTTAATCAGTCACAATCTCTCTAGGCACTCCACACCTGGTAAATATTTCTTCATGTAGTAATTTAGCTACATTCCCATCTCTACCAAATTGTAATGCCTTGACTTCAACCCAATTTGTCAAATAATTTGTGCAAACTAAAATATACTCCTTATTATTAGATGTTGATGAAATTGGGCCAATGAATTCTAGCCCCCATTTATCAAATGGTGCTAGTGTCAACTATGGATGAAAAGGCATCCCATCTATCCTTGTTGGCTTGCCCATCATCTGACATCTATCGCAACTTCTTGTATACTTTATTGAATAGTTATGTAGAGTTGGCAAATAGTAGCCAATTGTTAGGATCTTAAATGTTGTACTTTTGGCTGCAAAGTGACCCCCACTAGGCTCATCATGGCAATATTTTAGGATGTCAAAGACCTCATCCTCTCTTATACATCTCCTCATAATATTAGCTAGACCTATATAGAACAGATAACTATCTACCCAAGAATATGGGAAGCTTTTATGGACCAGATGTCTCTTTTCTCTAGGAGACAAATGTGATGGTATCTTCCCTACCACTAAGTAATTTGAAATATCAAAAAACCAAGGTGTGTGTACATTGAGAGCAAAAAAAGTCTCATTTGGGAAAGAATTATCAATAACACCCTCTACTAACTGTGTTGGTAATCTAGACAGAAAATTTCCCACCACATTAGCCTTCCCAAGCTTATCCACTATGATTATATCAAATTCTTGTAGTAAGAGAATCCATTTGACTAGTTTACCTCTAACCATGAGTTTGTTTATTAAGTACCTTATTGTAGTGTGATTTGTGTTGATAAAGTCTGGATACCCAATGATGTAATGACTAAATTTATTAATGGCATAAACAACTATCAACATCTATTTTTCTGTGACAGTGTAGTTAAGTTCTCCTTTTAAGTTCTTATTGATGTAGTAGATAACATATTGTTTACTACCTTCATTTTATCTAAATAATACTCCTATAGCAATATCAAAAGAATCAGTGTGTATGTGGAAAGGAAATGTCCAGTTTGGCCCTCTCAAGACAAGTGATTTTGTCAAGGCTTTCATTATGTGTTCCATTCAAATTCTATATTCTTGGTGAGAAAAAAAATAAAGATGTTGCAATTTTGCTGAAGTCTTGAATGAATCTCCTATAGTAGTCTGCATGTCCTAGAAAGCTCCTTTCATCTCGGTGTTTCTATGGCACAAGGACTGTAGAGATGATATCAATCTTATTTGGATCCATTTGAATGCCTTCACTTGATATAAAATTCCCTAGAACAATCCCTTGAGTCATCATCATGAAAATTTTCTCATGACTCAGAGATAGATTATGTTCTTGACACCTTTTCAAAACCTTCTCTAGATTATTGAGTTCTTTTTCATATGTTTCTCCATAGGTGGTGAAGTCATCCATATAAATCTCCATGGAGTCATGAACATAATTTGAGAAAATACTTAGCACTACCCTTTGGAAAGTGGATGGAGCATTGCATAATCCAAAGGGAAGGACATAATAGGCATATGTACCCTAAGGTCATGTAAAGCTAGTTTTTTTTTGGTCCTCCAGAGCTATTCTTATATGGTTGTAGCCACTAAATCCATCTAGAAAAGAGAAATACTTTTTACCTGCTAGGGAATCAAGCATTTGGTTAATGAAGGGTAGTGGGAATGATCCTTTCTAGTGGTTGTGTTTAGCTCTTTGTAGTCTACACATACTCTCCATTTCCATCATTTCTTAGGAATAATAACTAGAGGTGACATCCATTGACTGTCAAAAATAGGATAAATGAAGCTTGCATCAAGTAATTTTTGTAGCTCAGTTTTAACTATTTCTCTTAAGGAAGGATTCATCCTTCTTTGGGGTTGACTAATTGGTTTAAAACCATCATTTATGTATATCCTATGCATTCAAAGGTTTGGATCAATCCCCTTCATTTCGTGGTAGTACCATGCAAAGGTAGTTCCATGTGCCTGCAACATAGTGTTTAGAGAATTTTGTTGTTCTTCAGTTAATCCATTGTTAACATTCAACATTCTACCTAGCATGATTTCTAATGTCTTAGATGATGATAGGACAGATGAAAGGTCGAGTCCCCTAATGTTTAGGACACATTTTTGTGGTAATAAAGAATGGAAAAGGTAGGATACTTCTTCTGATGAATTTGTAGGTATAATATTCTATAGTTGATCCTACAGACATGAAAGACAGTCTTGTTGTTATAGGTTCCTACTACAGTCATTCTATATTATATGATCAATTAAATTATATTCATCTTGATTTATCAATAGGGGATGCATTCAATAGTCATGATAGTCTACAAGGAATAGTGATCTTAATCCAGGATAGGACAAATAGTTTGCTCTAGATCAGCATGAGGTTGGGCTAGTGGATAAAGTACCAATTTCTTAGACACAGTTCCATTTGATATTATCATGTTCCTAGAACTACAACCTATAAATGCATCAATTTTTGCTAACCATGGTCTACCTAAAATAAGTGGATATCATGCAAGGTTGGCCTTTGGCTGCAAGAAAGTGAAATATGTAGGATACTCCCACGAATCTAATGCTATGACTAAGTCCTGAATGATTCCCTTAGGTTTCACTATTGACCTTTCTGCCAATTGTAAAACAGTGGGTGTAGGTATAAGGTTAACTAATTGAAGTAGTTGCATTATTTCCTTAGTCATGAAATTAATGGTCACCCCTAAGTCAATCAAGGTGTTTTTGATAAGTGTTCCATTTATCTTAACATCCACTACTAGACTGCTAGGGTCTATATATTTAGGGACACTTATATTCCCTAGCATAATGTCAACAAGGTTCCCTAGGACATGAATTTTTTGAGGGTCCTTCCTCTTCTTCATTGGATTTTTAAGAAAAAGGTCTTTGACTGTCTTGGTGTAAATTGGGATATCCTTGATAGCTTGAATGAGAGGAATTTTGATACTTACATCCTTAAGCTAACCCAATAGGTCTGTCTCAGCTTGGCTTTGATGTCTTGGAATGGCTAAACACTCAAGAAATGTAGGCTCTAGAATTTAAATAGTTTGGTTTACCTAATTTGACTAGGCTCTAGAGGTGAATTATCTAAAGCTTTTATTGTGGGTTCCTCATCTACCATCTCAGTGATTTGAGGGGATGAAGGCCCAACCAATGTCTTCCCTAACCTAAGGTGGACATCACTCACTCTACCCCATAAGTAGGGTAGTGAATAGCCTCATTAGTGTAGGCCTATTGAACATGCTTGTAATTTGGGTTAGATGCAAGTTGTGTAGGTAATCGAGGTGCCCTTGGTAGCTAAGATATTGGGTTTGATGGATTGGGCATGATGGCCTGATGTTGTGGATGTGAAGGTAGAAAAGGATATTGGCAATTCATATTTTGGTGTTGCCATTGCTGGCCCTTTTGTCATTATGGCTACCATTGAGGGTTATAATTAGAGCCTTGAAAATTTTGCTGTGGCTATACATTTGGTTGCTGTTGGTTCCAGTTTTGTTGAGGGTTTTTTCGTTGCTAAGGGTTTTTCCATTGGTTTTGGGTGTTTTCCCAAGGCTGGGAGTTCCAAGTAGAGAAATTCTGATTACCAACTGGAAATGGTGTATTGAAATTTAGAGGGTCTTGAGGCATACCTTGTATTGGTTTCCATGGCCTCCTTTGTGCAATGTAAAACAACTTTCCATCTTTACCCTCTAGTGGTTGAAAATATGGCTTCTCTAGTTTGTCTTTTGTAATACTTGCCACCCTTTTACACTTGCAGTTGAATTTTATTTGTCTACAATTGGGGCAATATTTAGTAATTATTGCCTCAACCTCTTCTTTCTTTTTCTTCACATGTAGAGTGTCCAATTGAGTAGCTAGATGACTTATAATATCTTCTCTCATGTTGGACAATAAGTTACTCAATTCTACTCTAGAAACTCCACTTGGTGACTTTCCAATGGAAGATGTTCTTCCCCCTTGTCCTCTTGGTAAAGTTCCTTGAATAGTTCCTACAAAACTTGCAGATTTCTTCAAAGGGTAATTGAGACACATCCCCTGAACCAATAAGGTTAAGGGAATCCATGCAATCATCATTTTCTCCTCTTCAAAACACAAGCTTTAGGGATTCTTCTAAGAATATATTTCATGGGCTCTTCTTTAAGAAGAATTGAAACCATTCTACATAATCCTCCAATGGTTCATTCTCTTTCTGATACATTCTAAAAATTTCATCCAATGGTTCATAGTGTTCCAATCTGGAACAACATCTTTTCCCAATCCTATAAACCATCTCATGGCAACATCCTTCAAAGTTGCAGGAAAGAGTTTGAGCCTATGCGAATCAGTTGTGTAGTCGTAGCTCCTACATAGGACATCAAACTCAAACAAGAATGTGTTTGGATCCTTAGTTACCAAGCCATAGAAGATTGGGAACCCTAAAGAAGGTATATTCTTCATGACAATGGCCTTCTCTTGGTTGGTAATGGGGAATTCAAAAGTCACATGTTTTGGTGGATCATCCACCGTTGCATTAGCCATGGTTTTTAAGGTCTCCTATGTGTTTGCAATGGATGTTGGTGAAAAGGAAAGTTATTCATCAAGAATACCCTCACTTTGGTCACTATGATCACCAATATCCACTCTAGCTTGCTGGTTTGAGGGAAGAAATCTACCCAAGGCATCTCTCTACCTTCACATACAATAGGTATGACTTTGTATAGAAAACACTCCTTCATAATGTTGGTGAAGTGTTCTGGTATTTGAAGAAATAAAACCTAATTATCCTAATACTGGAAAAAAAATTAAACTATGAAAGATTTGAAAAGACAAATCTTTGAAATTAGCACCATCCCCGACAATGACACCAAAAATGTAGAGTCCCTACTAGTGTTTAGTAAACTTGGTGTCAATTGCAGAATTCATAGGGAAAACCTAGTTGAACAGTTCACTTGAACCTTTGGAAAGACCATTGAATTATCAACCAGGGCTAGTAAGCTTGTGATGGTACTGAAACTATATGCGCTTTCAAAGACTTGGGACTATCTATGTCATCCTAGCAAAGATGTTATACATGCTGAAAAATCATAAACTACATAACAGTAATGAAAAGTAATGTTGACACTATTGCCACAGGTTCCTACACCATAAGAATGTGACTAGTTCACTGTTAGGGAATGAATGCTAGAATTTAACCAATATTGTTAACTAAACTTACACTTTGAAGTACAACAAGTTGAAGCAAGCTAAGGTATGAAAGTGAAAAAAATTGTTCATGAATCCGTTTACAACTATAACACAAGGAATCTAGTTAACACAACATGCATTTATGGAATAACTGCTATAAAAAAATTAATTATACAAAAAATGAAGCAAGGAACAGTTACCTTGAGTGGCCCTTGCTCAAGTGACTGTCTCCATTGATCTAACCCAAATCTAGCTTCTTATATTAATGCAATCATAATAACTTAAAGCCATTCATTGCATAACTCAAAATATCACATAAGATTCTACTAGAATATCTTATTCATGAGTTCATGATTGAGCAATAAACATTATCTGTGTAAGAACAAGAACTAACTACAAATATTTGATAACTATATCTGCTACTGAACAATTAACTAACTAAACTTAATGCCTTAACCATCGAGCCATACATATAGGCATGGGGGAGTATATTAAAACAGGACTCTAAACTGAAATCACAAATCACCACTCCCTATATATTAGAGTATGATAAAGACTAAGCAATATAAATTATAAATAAAAAAGGAAGACGAGTCCAAATAGAACTGTGACTCTACTACAACAAGAAGTGGAATGTGGACTGCTTGAATCAATCATGTTAGACTCCTAATTGTAATAGGGTTCTTCTCTTTCAACATCTTTATTAAATGTTGTGATGATTCACAATCATCCTTAATAAGTTCCTCCATGATGTAATTGTTGTGCTCAAATTATTCTAGAACCTCCCTTGCTCTGTTGTTTGAAAACTCCTTTGGTTGTGTGTTGTGCCTCACAGTTGTTGCAAGCTACACTCTACCTCCTCTGGCTCCTTGGAGGCAAAAATTTAGTTCATAAAACATATAAATAGTACTAATAACCATATCTAAGCACATATATCCATTACAATTCATACATATTCACACATTAATTATGAAATAACCATCACATCATAACAATTTTTCCATATACTTCAAATCAAGTTCAGGTTTGCATAAGGAGCATACAAGATAGTATAGTGTAGGGATACACATAAGATATGTGTCTGAGAATGTTATGATCATGCATAAAAACATTAGAAAACTAACTAATAACTAGACTCATCAAATTTCATCACATAAAAATTTCCTAAGACATCTTCAAACATATGTCTTAGTAATGATTAGGCTTCATTAGATTTTACACCCTCCTTTAAGGGAGAGTACAAAATCTCACAATATAAAGAGTCGTGTGTATGTATGACACCTTGTTGTAAGCAAGAGATACCTTTGTCACAAAAGAAAGGAACATCTTCTACTATTGATCAAGAGAGTACCTTGTCGAGGCTTCTCCAAGCTTGCTTGATATCTCTCCCTCCAAGAACACGAAATAAATTCTATAAAAAGAGTTCATTTTATGCATATCATCGAGTACATGGTCATTCAACTAATGAATGTAAGGCCTTGAGTAATAAAATTTAACATCTTAAGGATTGTGGTGCTCTTCCTCATGTTGATACACTTATTTCATCTAATTGATACTAATTTTCATCCTTATGTTTCTCATCACTATGTGGCATTGGTAGCTTTATGTATCTTTCTCATTACCACTCATGGTGGTATAATATTAGGTGCAACTATATTTCTCTTGGTAGCAACATGATAGTTCTTGGTGGTTGTATTTGTCTCTATGATTGGGGGGCAAGGATAACTAGTTTTAGGAGGTGTATTCTTTCCAAGGATCCTCTCTTTCTCTCTTTCTACTTAAAATGCCAGCATAGCAAGTATGTTGATATTTTAAGTGGGAGGCATATCATCCCCCATTCATTATTTGCATGTCCATTCTTAGTGATGATAACATACATCTCCTAGGAAGTGTGACCATTGAATTGACAGTATTTCATTTTGGCATTATTATTTGCATCCCCTAAGGTGAGTTTCTTTCTTCACTTTGTTCATGGAAGTTGAACTTAGTGCAGCATTAGCATATCATATTGATCATGTCATGGCACCTTATCAAAATTTATCAGGGAGTATAACTTTTGGTATGGTTGATGTATGGGACCCTGTAGACCTAACATGAATTTCACATTGCCACTTGTCTTGGGGGATCACCTAGTGTATATCGGATTGCACTACCCCTTGTGAGCATATTTTTCATGGCCACCAAGCATAACACAACTTGCTTGCCTATGGATAAATGTGTTTCATAAGTGATTTTACATCCTTATGAGTGTATTTGATGGACGTGGCGTAATGAAACTTGCTAGTCCATATTTCTTTCCTCTTTACATTAATTTTGACATTGTATGTTTGAGTATATTATCTTGCTTCTTCATATCATACATTAATGTGTATCCCTTTGTGCTTATGATGGTTTTCCATGGGATATTGATACCGGGGGCTTGGCCACCTCCTTGATCTTTGTCATCCTATCCCATCAACATTTGTACACTTGGACACCTCTTGACGCTTATTTGTCTACTTTAGTGTGAGTTTGAGCATAGGGCTCATCCTCTCACTAAAGTGGGGGCTAAAATGTAGTGTAGAAAAAAGTACACCTTTACATTTTCACACCATGTTTGGGTCCCTTAATTAAATTAGACTTAATTAAGCCTCTAATTGACCCAATTATGCATTTAAAAGCCTAATTAATCTCATTTTCCAAAAGGGAAACTTGTATTAAACAATTAAAAAAAGTAATTAAATTGCCATGGAATCGGTGTGTCCTAGGTTTGGAGCCTAGGACCCATTCACCCAAGGGCGTATGGGTCCCCCTTAAGTTTAGGAACCCAATTTTTAACATGTTTTTGGTAGCATTTTTATGATTTAAATTCATTTTGCAATTGTCGGCCTTTGATGTTTAATTGTCGGGAAATTATAAAATTACCTATAAATACAAGGTCTTTTTATCAATTCAATGTCTAGAAGCAAGAAGGCGAATTTCACAAGATCTAAGATTATTGTCAAGAGCATTAAAGAGTAGATTTTTCAGTCATTTGTTGCAGCATTCAAGATCTCAACCATCATGTCAAAGTATCTTCATTCATGCATGTTTTTGGAGCTAACATTGTGATGTAGGTTTCAATCATTCAAGTCAAGATTCAAGCATCAAGATCAACATCCAATCAAGCCATTTCATGCAATATCAAGACCTTGGAGAGATGTGTTAGACTTCAATCCTCTAAGGATCTCCATTCAAGGGTTTGGTGAATTTCAACATAGAATTGTTCATTCATCATTCCTTCCATTCATGTTTCATTTCATTTCAAGGTTTAATTACCAGAATGGGGTTTGACCAAGGCAAACCCCCATTCACCAAAAACAAACAATTTTTCCCTCTCTTTGTATGCACAGATTTATAGGTGAAGAAGGATTGAAGATTGATCAAAAGTGCAATTTTGCAAAGTTGTCAAGCCACAAAAAGTCACTTGTAGAATTTAATTTTGACTTGCTAACTATGAGATCTAAAGGAATCAAGAGTGTAGATCCAGGAGTCGAGGACTATCAAAATAGATTTTGGATCCATGTAGCAAGACCCATTCACCTTAGGGTGAATCTATCCCAGGAGGACACTCAACAAAAGATTTTGGTGACTGGTACATTAAATATTCCCCTTATCAGATCTATCTGAACTTGATTGATTCTATTTATGTTATGCTTTAAATTGATGATTCAAGTTTTACATTGCATAATTTCATTCATTTGGTATATTTCATTTATCTCCCAATAGGTTGATTTACCCTGTCCTTAGTCATCAGGAAAACAAAAAGATCTCCATCAAGGTTGACTCACCTAAGGTTTTAAATTCAATCTTTCCCTAGGGGATCTATTTTTCCTAATGAACTAGGGAAGATAGGTACATTACCCCCATTTTAGAGAAAACCCTATTTTTCTATGTTTCAGGTGGAACTTGTATTTTGATGGATCCTCTACCCAACATGGTTTGGGGGAAAGAATATTGTTTTTCACCCCTCAAGGTAATTGTATTCCTAAATATTATTGCATTGCCTTCCCCTACATAAATAATATTTTTGAGTACGAGGCATTGATCACAATACTCGAGATAGTTATCCAATGGAAAATCATAAATTTACAGGTTTACAAAGACTCCTAGTTAGTCATGAAGCAAGTAAATAATGAATACCAAATAAAAGATGCAAAATTTCTTCCTTATAATTTCATGGTGGATAGCTTTGAGTAGTACTTCATGTAAATCTATTTTAATCAAGTGCCTTGTTTAAGTAATAAATTAGTTGATGCCATGACAATAATTGGATCTCTATTAAGCATCAGTTTATTAAACTTGTCACCCATGCCAACAAAATGATGACTTAATTCATACATCATCACAAGAGCTACAACCCATTCTTACTCCATGACCCTTCTCATAGTGGGGGTTAGACCTTGTTGGAAAAATCCATCCATCTTCCTCTAATGACCACAAATTCATCATCACCACCACTAAATACATTACTAAGTGGGTAGAAGCCATTCTGCTAACATATACTACAACAATAAAAATTGTAAAGTTCATCCTTCACTACATCATCTGTTGCTTTGGTATTCCCTCCTCCATTATCACGGATAAGGAAAACCATATGAATCAATATTTTCATGAACTTTGCCAAAAATTCCATATACAACATTATTTCTCTACCCCTTATTAACCACAAGGAAAAGACTAAGCTGAGGCCACCAACAAAACCATCTTGAAGATACTCAAAAGATGGTCATTAAAGCCGGTTGTTATTGGCATTTATAACTCAATATTGTCTTATGGGCTTATCAAACCAGCATACACACTCTCACTTATGTAACCTCGTATTCCCTTGTTTATGGCACTAAAACCATTTTTTATAGGTTGAACTCCCATCTTTGTAAATATTGTTGCAACATTTGATTGATGGAGAAGAGTATGGAATTACCCATCTGCAACAATTGGAGTTGTTGGATGAAATTTTGTTGAATGGTTTGAATCACTTACATTAGTTTCGACATAATTATAAAAAGAAGATGAAGCCTAGATAGTTTGAGATTGGTGACCTAGTACTCAAAGAAAATAAATAAAATCTATAGGATCGTGAAAATTAAGGAAAATTCTAGCCCAATTAGTTAGGTCCTTACATCATCACAACAAAATATGGGTCAAGTAAAAATAAATAATTTGTCCAATAGTGAAAACCACATTTGTGGTGTCTTAGGAAAGTGTCATGGTGAAAACCTGACAAACAAACATCATGTGTAGAGCCAAATCCACCATCTACTAGATTCTATATATAACACATCATATTCATCCTTCTGTAAATGCAAATACGTTTTGATAATGTGTAACGCCCCGCCACGTAACCCTAGAGGAAGATGCAACTACAACAGAAGCGAAACAATTTTTTTTTTAGAGTGTAATTAATTAAAAGTAAATTGAACTACACTAACACATACATCCTCTAAGGTACATGACAACGCTTACAACTGGATCCCATAACATATAAAAGTAACTCATTCATGGCATATAAATTAACACTCATGAAATACATACATTCCATAGCATTAAATACATCTCATAAGATAAAATGTGTATAATAGAACCATCCAAAGATTGGATTCATTCCATAAATTAGTTACAAGTTCATTTCCAAAATGAGGTAGTTCATACTATAATGTTACAATTACAAGAATCCTCCTCGAATACAATGAGGAGTGGTACATATACAAAGTATCCAAGTGATACAATAAATCATATGATAAGATACAAAGCAAAAGGAACACACAAGCTCTCCAATTTGGAAGATCCCGCCATCACGAACAAAAGTGGGAACCCAACGGTGTAAGGTGCACATTCCACCCAACCATGTGGTACCCGAAGGCCCACCCCCTATGCTAGGAGATAGTAAAAGATCTTCCTAGGAAAAACCAACAACCTCTAGACACAGGAAATCACAAGACTAACAAAACAAGTAAAATACTTAACACAAAGGTTACACTGCTTCCAAAGTATAATTATCACCTAAACCAACTAAACCATACAAACTGTTGTCATAGGAGGAGTGTCATCACAAGTAGCATGGGTTACCCTAGCAAACCTTCTTAGGCCCCGACCCCCATCAAGAGCCACTCTCCTATAGACAATACATGGAACTAATCCATAACCCAAGGGTAAACAAGTGCACAAAACCCGATAATAAATCCCAATCCAAAATATAAGACACAAGACATCCCCGTTCATAGAAGTTGGGTGATTAAACTAAAAACAACAAAGTGCACTACCTAAGAGAAATACAGGGTTGAACCAAAACTCACAACAACCCCCTCATAAATAACACCATCTGGAAGACTTACAAACACTTCTAACCAATTCCCCCCCCAAAAAAAAAACGTGAACAGAAGAAATCACATTTAAAAAGATAATACAGACAGGAAATAAATCTACCATTAGGATTTCCTAAATCCAATTTCCCTTCAATAAAATACAATAATACATTGCCCAAATAAACTAACTTAATAAAATTTCTTTTACAGACAGCGAAGGAATTAAATATATCTGTTTAAATCATTCTCCCAATTTTCAACTATTTAAAATAAACACTTCCCTTTTTCTAAATCTTATCATTAAATCATCTACTCTATGCAATTACATGCACCTATTTAAAATATTCATTTAAATATATATATATTTATTTAAATATATATATATTTATTTAAATATATATATAATTATTTAAGTATTTATATATAATCATATATATACCAATATATATTATTTAAATATATAAAACTTAATTATAGTTTCCAAAACAATATTAAATATACATTTAAATATATATATATATATATATATATAATATTTAATAAATAAAATACCATTCAAAGAAATTCTTATCACAAAACAAACAAAATTGAAATATAATACAATGACATTCGAAGGGCTTCCACTGCAACCGCTACCCCATATGGGTGAGTGGTCTGTGGAGGCAGCGGCAACATCAGCTCCCCCAAATGGGGAGTTGGTTGTGGGGGTAGCGCCCCCACCCAACCCCCCCTAAAATATTTAGCATTTAAAAAAGAACTTTTAAATAAAAACCCGCGACCTACATGAAATCGTCGTATGGTCTGCGAATTTTGGTTTTTTTCAAAATAAATTTTGAAAGAAGCTACCACAAATTATAATGCATGTAATTATATATATATATATATATATACATACATAAATAGATATAAATAAATAAATTGGTTGCTTCAGACGAACAATTTTTACAAGATTTTCTATTGGAGAAATTTTACACAATTTTCCAGAAAAGCTAATTTTACAGAAATAATCTACAGAAGGCTGTTTTCATTTTTTAACCAAAGGTTTTCAATTTCTTCCAGAGGTTTTCTACAAAATTTACAGGAAGATTTAAATCCATTTCAACGGAATTTTCCAAAACTTCTATTGTTTTCTTCTGGAAATTTCTACTATTTAAAAACAATTCCTATAGAAGTTTTCAAAGCTTTCCCGACAAATTTTCTAATTTCAAAACAAATAAAAACTTAAAACAATTTCTACAGAAGCTCTAAGCTATTACGATAATTTCTAGACATGACAATCTTTCAAATCACAAAGTATATTAAAAGCTTCAAAACAAATAGCATATTTTCTTGCAGATAATCTTTTCCAGAACAACAATTTATTCTAATAGCTTTTCCAAATTGAAATTAAAGAAAATAATTAAAGAACCTAATTCCAGACGCTTGAGGAAATGAAGGTTGAAGTAGAGCTTCGCCTTGAGACTCCAATTAACCAAAGCTTCTTCCAACAAAACAAAGCTTCTTCCAAAAAGAACAAAACATAACCAAAGCCAAAGTATTTTTCAAGATTATCTTTCCCCAAATTTTCAACAACCAACCTCCATTTTCAACAAGCCCTCCAAAAATATCTTCGCTCCTTCCGTGAAGTGACCTCTTTCCTCTTTTAGTTAAAGCAAAAATTCTCTCCAAGAAATAATTTCCCAACAACCGTGTTTAAATTTTCCCAACACATGTCAAAAATTAAATATCTTCTCAAGCAATTCACATATAATCCCTCTAGATATTTTCAAGATATTTATGCATTTTAATAATTCAAAATCACACAGTACTTTCTAATTTAAATTTAATCTAATTAATTTAATCACTTTATAAAATAAATTTAATCACAAAGATTAATTCACTTTACAAAATAAATTAAATTAATTAATTAAATTAAATACAAAGCTTCTAACACAATAATCAAGATTAATTAAATAATCACTTAAAACATTTTAAGCATTAATTTCCCATAAACATACCTTGCAACATAGATAAACAACAAGGAAAAAAGGGACAACATGACAACAAGCATACCGAAACAAAGACTAATGACACATTGTGACTAGGGTTGTGGCTTGACAAGGGAAACCCAGTTACTATCTCCCAATCAACTAACCATTGGGCAATGGACACACTCAAACCTGTGAATACAGGTGGAGTCGATGTCTTGTACTTGCAATCCTGCAATCAAAGCATATGTCGAACATGTATATATATCATAAGCAATTACACTATGAAGAGAGAATCGCAAAATCACAAGGTGCTCGCAAGCAAGTGATGCAATCCCATTCCCTTCACCAATACAATGTCACATCAAACTGACGAAACTAAATCCTCAATAAATACAGATGAACATATATCAATATCAACTCAAATAAACAACTATGCTAATCATAAAGCATGTCATAAACAATAAACATCCATATAGTGTACCATCACATCAAAATATGAAAACCATCATCACTCCAAAGTCAGCCATAAAATAACAACATAATAACATGGTCTATCAAAGTAAAAGTATTATCTGAAGACATAAGAAAATCAAAGTAAAACATTGTCTGGAAATATGAGCAAATTGGAGGGGTGTTACATAATACCTCACCTTTTTCAAAATGAATATATATTATGTTTCTCTTACATCCTCTAATTACATTTGCAAGAAATATTTTAAGTCTCTTCATTAAATGCATTTAAGAATATCCTAGATAAACAACAAGGCAAAAAGGGACAACATGACAACAAGCATACCAAAACAAAGACTAACGGAACACTATGACTAGGGTTGTGGATTGACAAGGGAAACCCAGTTACTATCTCCCAATCAACTAACCATTGGGCAATGGACACACTCAAACTTGTGAATACAGGTGGAGTCGATGTCCTGTACTTGCAATCCTATAATCAAAGCATATGTCGAACATGTATATATATCATAATCAATTACACTGTGAAGAGAGAATCGTGGAATCGCAAGGCGCTCGCAAGCGAGTGATGCAATCCCATTCCCTTCACCAATACAATGTCACATCAAACTGACGAAATTAAATCCTCAATAAATACAGATGAGCATATATCAATATCAATTCAAATACACAACTATGCTAATCAGAAAGCATGTCATAAACAATAAACATCCATAGAGTGTACCATCACATCAAAATATGAAAACCATCATCACTCCAAAGTTAGCCATAAAATAACAACATAATAACATGGTCTATCAAAGTAAAAGTATTGTCTAAAGACATAAGCAAATTAGAGTAAAACACTGTCTAAAAATATGAGCAAATCGGAGGAGTGTTACATAATACCACCTTTTTCAAAATGAATATATATTATGTTTCTCTTACATCCTATAATTACATTTGCAAGAAAGCTTTTAAGTCTCTTCATTAAATGCATTTAAGAATATCCTAGATAAACAACAAGGCAAAAAGGGACAACATGACAACAAGCATACCGAAACAAAGACTAATGATACACTGTGACTAGGGTTGTGGCTTGACAAGGGAAACCCAATTACTATCTCCCAATCAACTAACCATTGGTTAATGAGCATGCTCAAACCTGTGAATACAGGTGGAATCGATGTCTTGTACTTGCAATCCTGCAATCAAAGCATATGTCGAACATGTATATATATCATAAGCAATTACACTGTGAAGAGAAAATTGCAGAATCGCAAGGCACTCGCAAGCGAGTGATGCAATCCCATTGCCTTCACCAATACAATGTCACATCAAACTGACGAAATTAAATCCTCAATAAATACAGATGAGCATATATCAATATCAATTCAAATAAACAACTATGCTAATCAGAAAGCATGTCATAAACAATAAACATCCATAGAGTGTACCATCACATCAAAATATGAAAACCATCATCACTCCAAAGTCAGCCATAAAATAATAACATAATAACATGGTCTATTAAAGTAAAAGTATTGTCTGAAGACATAAGCAAATAAGAGTAAAACACTCTCTAAAAATATGAGCAAATCGGAGGGGTGTTGCATAATACCTCACCTTTTTCAAAATGAATATTTATTATGTTTCTCTTACATTATCTAATTACATTTGCAAGAAAGCTTTTAAGTCTCTTCATTAAATGCATTTAAGAATATCCTATAAATCATTTATGCACCTGCAAGGTAACTTTACAACCATTTCTTAACTGTCTGAAGACTTCTCCATTCACATGCATACCATATCAATGCCCCTTAGTTGCATTTATGATACATAGAATAGGCGTAGGACTATATATATATCTTAGAAAGGAATCCATATTGGTACATAATGCAAGTCCACTATGACAAATTCTAGTTTGTTTCATAATGAATGAAGAATTTTTTCAATGAATTATAGTGGTGAGTGTTATTGGTGTAGTAGTAAGCACTTCCTATGGGTAGTGAATTCATTATAGAATCATAAATAATGTTTTTTTCTTTTATAAAATAAAATTGATTCTTGAGAATTTTCTAATTTCTTAGAAGTATCATTGGATATTAGAAAATAATCATTTGTGTGTTTCAAATATGATTGATAATTTTTGTATTAGAAAAGTTTGCATTACATCTTTGCATGGTAGAAGGCTAGGAATCATGAAATAATTGAGAGATGTATCCTTCTTCATATGCTATTATTTATATACTAGACAATGAGTTAAAATGCCTGCGCAACATTCATATGATTTTCTTTTCTCTTTTACCATTGTTGAATATAAATGAAAGAAGGAATGATTAATGGAGCATACATTATTTGAAATATAATATTTTTTTTTAAATAGAGAAATATTTAGTTTATTGTATCCACTTCATCTAATTAATACTTAAAATAATTGATATAATTTTATTATGTCATTTTTTTATTAGGTTGTTTGAATTTAATTGTGTGTATCTATATGTATCTTCTATGCGTGTAGAGTGTTTGTGTGTGGTGTAACATGATTTAGCGCATATGTGAGTGTGTGTAGTGTAGCATAGCTTGACCTATGTGTAAATATGTTTTGCTTCACTATTTTGTGTTGTAAATGTTAATTTGACAAATTTGATGATCTTTCTTTGTACATTGTCTTTAGTTAAGTTTGGATGTTGCATCAACTAGTATGAAATTAAGCATTTAATCAATGTCCTTAAATACCATGACATAGCAATATGACACATAAAAGCCATGTGCTAGGTTGGGTTCATAACAATTAATTAAAGGGGTGAAAATATAAATATAAGTTACATAAAACATTAGAACCTTAAGGTTTTGGCTTAATTTAATGATTTAATTTATTTCAGTAACTTGCATTAGAAATCATGAATAATAAACCCTTAGGAAATGAGTGTTGATCTTAGATCTTGCAATTTATTTAGTTAAACTTTAAATCTTATAAATTTTAATAAAACATCAAATTGTTGATTAGACATAAGCAAGTGAGGATAATGTATGATGTAATGTGATTAAATGTGCGCTCAATGAGAAATTATACAATGTACAAATAAATGAAGCCTTTTTTCATAACTAATAATTTTTTCCTTATCTTATTTCTATGAATTCCATGTCTGGAGAATATAAGGTTATATAGCATTAAAATTTAGTAATTGTGTATGAGTCAAACTTATAGCTATTAGAAGATTAAATTTAGTATTGTTATATTGAATACAATAACAATAGTTTTGTGATCATTTGGCTTTGATTTGGTAATTAAACATGATTTTTTTTCTCAAAAATTGGATTGCTAGATATTGATCTTGGGTACGGGCCTTTCTCGTTTTTAATCTAATAAAAAAAATAGACTTGTGATCATTAGGTTTTTATTTTGTAATTAAACGTGATTTTTTTTATCAAAAAATATATTACTAGATATTGATCTTGGGTAAACTCTAAGACCTCAAACACTAGATTTAAAAGGTAGAATGAATCTCATTAGTATCTAAGAAAACATAGATATCTAAAACATGGGTTCTCATTATATAAAATAATTTATTTTATTTTATTTTTAAAAAAATTGTACCATATATGTTAGGAGATATGTTAGAAGGTAGAACGAGAAAATGCGTAGAAAAATAAAAATTGAAGACTTACTCATAATCACAATAAAAAATAAACCATCAATACCTAAAATTTGGTTATCAGGTACATAGACCTTAATGGTAGCTACAAAATGACTAAAGAAAAGTAAAAAGCAATCAATCAAAGACCAAGAAAAAGCCTATTTACAAGAAAAAGAAAGGATGAATTGCCTTAGTAAATTTATTTTGAATTCTAAAACTGAAGAATGTGATATAAGTATCGATTTATATAAATGACCTTCTTTAGTACAAGGGTATTTAATGGAATTTAAATTTATCAATTTTATCTATCTTGAATGTAAAATGTGACTCTCAAATATAATTAGGAAGAAAAAGGTTATTTTCAGTTATAATTATACTTGTTCTTTTATGAGATGTTGGTTAATCTAATTTTTTTAGTTATTCTTTCTAATTGTTTTATATGTTGAACATTTGTATTATGTCCTCTTTCCTTTCAAAAGAAAAAAATTCAAATTTGTAAATGTTAGATATTTAGACAATTTAATCAAGACATGAGACTAAAATTAGTAGCATTCAATATCAATGGTACATCTGGCTCATGTTCATGGGTAATATCGTTGTGCTTTGAGCTACCACATCTATGACCTAACACATTTGCAACAAAAATGTATGTGGAATCATCCCTATAAATCACTAGGTATAAATAAGGGACACCATGTTATATAAAATCTAAAGGATAAGAAATATTCATTGGATGACTAACTAAAAAGATAAATCTAATTAACCAAAAGATGTTAGTATAGATGTAGAAAATCCCAAATAGGTTTTTAATGAAATACATATAGATTTGGTTTGATTTATATCACTTATTTGATAAATGATCATCATTTGATAATCTTAGAATATCTAGTACATGGGTCAAATGATGATTCTATTCTATAGGGACCCATAAAAAAAATTGTGGTGTTTTTTAATAAAACCAATGGGTTATTACATCTTAGCCCTCTATTTTGTAGGAAATATAAAATTTTCTAGCAAGTGTAATTGTGCAACTCTATTTAGTTCCCATAGCCTATGAAGTCACTCTTTGTGGTTTTGTGCCTAAGCAACTAGAGTTGCACTTTTGTCAATGCTCTTTCCCTTAGGTATACTTATTATCTAGCTATTTTTTCTCAGTTTTCTTTAAATTCATACTTCCACTATTTAACACTTGCAATTTGTCAGTTAGCATATTCTATTTTTAGTGCTTGGACTCCATCTTTTACTGCCTACATGCAATTTAGTGCTTACACTCTATATCTTAGTATTTTCATAATTTCCCAACTTGCTAGTATCTATTGGTGTGACGAAGCAACTACCCATTCTCTAAAATTTATTAAATTTCTCTAAAAGTTTAATTTTTTTAAGGTTTAAATTTTAAAATATAGAATTATCTCACTATACAAATAATTTACTCTAATAAGATAATATACACATTCAATGAATATTTCAGCTACCTCAAATATGAGAGTCATGACAGTAATTTCTTTAATCATTTTAGAAATGAACATTACATTATACAAAGTATATAATACAATGCATCATCCACATCCTAATGATAATTTAAAATTTAAAATTTATCAACAATATAGTTGTATGTGATTTACAAATAATATATTTCTATAACCAAGTCTTTGGCATTTCTCAATTATAAGAAGGAAAGCATCACCCAAGAACTTTTTCTCCAACTATAGACCAGTGATCTCCCATACACCTTCCATCAGGAAGTGGCCCTACCCTTCATGAGGGTAGTAGATTAATGAAATTATCAAGCTCATCATGCCATCCAAGAATTAGTGTTGTGTCTAAATATAAATAATCTATCATATTACTCTAGATTTGATATATCTAGGTATGACACATCTAACTAAATTGTAAACAAATTGACACTATGAATCGACAATGCAAGTAGTAATTTTGCATTACTTTGTCCAAATATTTTAATAAACAAGTACACATTTCGTGATGGACATGTATGTCATAAGTTCACATACCTCTATTTTAAACTAGTTATCAAGAATTATAATTTCATATCAAGCTCACAAAATGGTTTAAAAAAAAAGTATATACATATTCTCAATGAAGTTGATCCTCCTATCGTATGCTTTTCGACATGATTAAAGATTGATGTCAACTAAACACATTTAGGAAAATATGTGATAGGGTCCTAATTAATTATTATTGGAACTCCTATGCACTACAATTAATTTCTAGCATACAATCATGATAGTATATTTAATCATAGTTTTCGTTTTCTATAATTCCACTAACAAGCATAATTCTACCTTATAAATATCAAATATATCCAATCTAGGCATTAATATTTTTCTTCAACTATAGTCATAATTATCTTTGAATTATAGATGCAAATAATCTATATTCTTATCCACATTAATATGTATGCATATACATGTATTTGTACTATCATAGTAGTATAATAACATATATATATGTGTGTGCGTGCGTGTGTGTGCATGTATATAAATTGATTATACATATGTACACATATAAATATACATATCCATTTATAAATTTATCATTGATAAAAGAGTTATAGAAGAGAAGACATATTACATTCAATCCTTCTTTTTTAAACGAAAAAGATAAGTATACAAGTCATTTGGCTTTCAGTTTGTTATATGATTGATTGATTCTATAAGAATTAATACAACATACAAATCTACTTATGATCTAAAATCCAATAATTACTCAATATAACCTTATGCCTTATCAAATATTGACAAATACCATGGTATAAATATTTACATATTTATCTAAGGTTGAAAACTTTAATGATTTTCACAATGATCACAAACCTTGTAAGAGTTGAACACATTATCAATATTCATAATAATCTTTTCTAAGTTGTTAAGGTTTGAATATAATGATAACTTATTTACAAAAGCTAAAAACATTGCAAGGTCACAAATTCGATAATAATGGTTGGTAATAACATAGATTTAGTTAAGGTCGAGTTCAATGACAATATCAACAATAATCAATGCTCTAATAAGGAACACTTAATTTGACAACATTCACAATAAGTGAGGACTTATGAAGGTCGAGAGGATTTAAAGTTTTTATAAAGAACACAAGCCTTATCTAGGGTCATTTATAATGAAATTGTTTGTAGTAATCATTACACAATTAAGGGTTAAATACATCAACAATATTTATAAAAAACAAAAACTATTGAATACCATTAAGCTTAAGAGTAAATTCACTATATTTCACACCTATTAATGATCACCCAACTTTAACATCTTTCAAAATAATCCTAAAACTCTTAAAGTTGAAAATAACATTTATATTTCTCATAAGAAGCACATACCTATAAGGGTTGAAACAACAGTAATAAGTTTATACCTTTGAAAAACTTCACAACCCTATATATCATATAAACCTGTGTTTACTTTAAGTAATCTAAGATGAGGGTTTTGATTCCTTTTTAAATAGAAGAACAACTTCTCTCTGTATTTTAGAAAAATATAAATATGTGGATGATAATAGGTCTATAATGACCGATAAAATAAAACCCAGATTCACAAAATTGTGCTACAAATAAAATCTAAGATTTTTTTGCAAACCTAAACATAAAATGATTTAAACAATTATACATTCCCAAATAAGATTATAGAAGAATTTTATTTTATTATTTTTTGAAAACTATAATATAAACATTGTATTTTTCAACACAAAACTCCTTTCATGCCAAATGATATTATGAAGTGATAATAGTTAAGAATCATAGCATACAAATCTCTCTAAAAAAAAATACTCTATCCAAATTCAGATTTCTTTCTCCCTTTGCTACTGCCACAACACCACATAACCCATTGTTTCTTCCTCCCTTTTTTTATAAGCTAAAAATCATTGAAACTCCTCCTTTCTCCTCTCCACAAAGTCAACAATTACTCTCCACTTTCTCTCAATTAGTGCAAGTGAAGTGAGTATTAACAATTATTCAATGAAGTATATCTCCATGCCATTTGCAGTACTCCCTCTTTAATGCATTTTAATGTATTTAGTTTTCCACTTTATGAAGTTCAACCGCCCAATGAGCTCTTAAGTAAAAAATAAGATAATAACACTATCTATATAAGGTGTATATATATTATATAAACATATATCTCTATATTTATAATAATAAAAATATAATTATATATATACATATTGTATATACAAATACATATCTATATAAATACACATAATTGTATGCATATATATTCTTTTATGAATATTCACAACTTGAGACATACACACATTTGTTAGGAAATAAAACATAATATCTAAAATATTTTAGTTCATTTTCTACATAATCTCATGAGAGAAAAAACATGCAAACAAGCTTATAGAATAACCATAAAGATCAAATAAAAAAAAACACAATAAATGCTCTAGAAAACCCTCGAGAGAGCAAAATCCAACCTCCAAAAGCATCCACACTCTATGTATTATTCATCAATAAAACATCACATATCCTTATAAAGTTTTCACAAATACTTCTAAAACATCAAAACTCTCTAATACATCCTCCACGTATCCAAGTATGAATCCACACATCCTATGTCATGTTTCATATATGCGCTCCTGAGAAGTAGACTCAATACGATGACAATCCACTCACACAACCAACCTTAACCACTAAATACGTGCTTGCTTATATAAACTCAATCTCACACAAATATAACCAAGTAGTAAGATAAAACCATGTACCTCAAAACCATAAGTTCGCAAAACATTGATCTCTCATTTACTTTTTGATACAAATTATAAACATTGAAAGTTTAACTCTTTTTCATTAACCATTAAATCCATATCATCCATTAAGTAAATCCATTTATCACCCATCATTAATTAATTAAATACATTATTTATAATTATCATTAATTCATTTATCCATTTCCATTTATTAATTTGTAAATTTCACTATCATTTTTAATTTATATGCTCACTCATCACTTGAATTCACTTTCCTCTTCAATCAACTCTCAACTCGTTCTCTATCATCACTTAACCATTTTCTTTATTTTGTAGATGTTTCATTCCAATTTACTTTATTCACACTCCACAAAAGATGATTCTATCCAACATTTTCTACCTGAAAATATGGTCGTCAAATGTTCTCTTCAAGTAAGAACGTGTTATCTACATGCCGATATTGGCATGGTGTGATGGTTTAAGGGTGGCGTTGTTGTTCTTGCCACCAAGGTTCAAAACCCATTGAGGTGGTATTGTTGAGTGGTTATATTGGAGATGAGATCCCGCTTATGATTTCATTGATCCATAATTCCATTTACCCTTTAAATAAATAAAAGAACGTAGTGTCTACATATCCAAAAAGAAAACAACTTATTCTTACTTGGACACCAAGCCATCTCTTGTGGGGTGTGAATAAAGTAAATTAAAATGAGACATCTATAGAATAAAGAAAACAACTTATTCTTACTTGGACACCAAGCCATCTTTTAAAAAAGTAACTGCTGGCAGAGAATTATCTTTTGTATACCATGAATAAAGAAACTTTTAAATCATGTAAGTTCATTATGCTCGATTTTCCTGCGATTTTCTTGGATACGGTTATAAGGGCTGGACAGTAACAACATGGCTTTTGCAAACGAACGAGGAATAAAGTTAAATAAAATAGTTAGTGGCGGGTTCCATGCTTTGATTTACCTTCAAAAGTGGCCAAAGTTAGGCTATAATGAATTAAGATGCTTGACACCTTTACCATGATCATAAGAAATATCAATTGTTGACCATGAAAGATTTGCGTACATCATAACATATGCTGTACTAGATCATTGTAGGCATATAAAAAAATGAGTGGTCCTATTTTTGTGGCCTCCATAAAACGCCTTTATTTTTAAAGTTTGGGGGCCTCTTTCTTTTATTTTTAAACCTTCATTCTAACTTCTATCATTTTGGTGTAAGTTAATAGTCATTTTCATCAGATTCATTGTATTCTAGTTATTTTTAATTTTGTTTGTTTAAGATTTAGATGTTTTCAAATGAGAAATGAATTAAGAGATAAATTAAGCAATTAGGGTTAGAAAATATTAAAAACCTACAAACAAAAGATCAAATAAATTCATTAATCAATGAAGGTGAATGTAATGTTTTAAATGAATAAAACATAAATCAAGAAATAATTCAAATAAAGATCAAATTACTCAAATAAAGCATGCAAACCTAATTCTCTATTGTTGAATTATGTCAATTTGATATGTGGATTGCTCAATTATGCATAACCCATGCTGCAAAAGCTTGATGATGAAGATTTTGACTCACAATGATTGCTCAAATACTCAATTATGATGATCAATTCTCTTCAAAGATTGTGAATGAATTTAAATGAAGAATAAAGTTTATTTTATGAAATTCTTGAAGGTTTGATCAATGGTGAAGATCAACGGTGAAGATTAAATCAAGAGATCAATAGTGGATATTGAATGAGAGATTCAGTTAACTAAACTCCATCACTTGATTTAAGGAAGACATTTTAGGATATTTTATGGAGGGAAGATATTTTGAAAAGAATATTTCATTTCTGAAAATAGAATATGTCATGTGCAAGTTGGAAGAAAACTAGTTAATTAAATAATTGAGAGATTATTTAATTGTGAAATGAGAGAAAATTAATTAGGTGGATTTGAAGAAAAATAGTATTAATTAAATTATTGAATTTGTTTAATTGAAACATCGAAAAATAGGTTCTTATCAAAATGAGGGTTCACCAATAATTTACTAAAAATAGAATGGGCAAAAATGGGGTGTAATGAACCTATCTTTCTTCTATTTCATTAGAAAATGAGATCCCTCAATGGTAGAATTAACTTTCAACCCTAAGTGAGTCAACCCTATTGGAGATCTTGCAAATTTCCTAATGATTGAGGACGAGGTAAAATCTGTCTGAACAACACTTTGGGGAGAAAAACTAAAAATAGTAAATGAACTCAATTATGCAATGTGAAACTTGCATAATCAATTTAAAGCATCAAACAATCAAAAATAGCAGACTTCTGGTAGATCTAACAAGGGTAAGATAATGTGTACAAATCACCAAAAGTTGTTGCTAAGTGTTCTCCTGGGATAAATTCGCCCTAAGGCGAATGGGTCTTGCTACAAGGATCCAAAATATGATTTCACAATCCTTTGCTCCTAGATCTACACTCTTCATTCCTCTAGATTTCACTGTCGGAAAGTCGGAATTAAATTCTACAAGTAAGATTTTGTGTCTTGACAACTTTGCAAAATTGCACTTTTGATCGATCTTCAATCCTTCACCTACAAATCTACATATACAAAGAGATTTTTTTGTTTTTGTTTTTAGTGAATGGGGGTTTACTTTGGTCAAACCCCGTTTTAGCAATTAAACCTTGAAATGAAATGAAACATGAATGGAAGGAATGACAAATGAACACTAGCTTGTTGCAACTCACCAAACCCTTGAATGGAGATCCTTAAAGGACTGAAGTCTAACACATCTCTCCAAGGTCTTGATCTTGCATGAAATGGCTTAATTGGATGTTGATCTTGATGCTTGAATTTTGACTTGAATCCTTGAAACCTACATCACAATGTTAGCTCCAGAAACATGCATAGATGCAAATAAATTCGACATGATTCTTGAGATCTTGAATGTTGATGTAGAAGACTGAAAAATCTGCTCTTGAATGCTCTTGACAATAATATTTTCTATAGGAATGCTTGCATAAAAATTCTAGATATTGAATTGATAAAAAGATGTTGTATTTATAGGTAATTTTCTAATTTCTTGACAATTAAACATCAAAGGTCGACAATTGCAATTTGAATTTGAATCACAAAAATTCTACCAAAAACATATTAAAAATTGGGGTCCTAAACTTAAGGAGGACCCATTCGCCCTTGGGTGAATTGATCCTAGGGCCTAAACCTAGGACACACAATTTTCAAGATGTAAAAATTACAGTTTGTAATTGCTTAATACAAGTTCCCCTTTCGGAAAATAAGATTAATTAGGATTTTAAATACATAATTGAGTCAATTAGAGGCTTAATTAAGTATAATTTAATTAAGGGACCCAAACATAGTGTGAAAATGTAAAGGTGTACATTTTTCTACACTGCATTTAACTCCCACTTTAGTGAGAGGATGAGCCCTATGCTCAAACTCACACTAAAGTAGACAAATAAGCGTCAAGGGGGGTCCAAGTGTACAAATGTTAGTGAGATAGGATGACAAAGATCAAGGAGGTGGTCAAGCCCCCAAGATCAAGATCCCATGGCAAACCAACATAAGTATAAAGGAACACAAGGTAAGTGCAAAAAGATGGGGGGCTAGAAAGGGGGCTTAAGTGGTCACTTTTTTTCTTCTGAAATCAGGAAATACTGACCTTGGACATGAAATTGAGGATAGTTACACTCAAAATTTTGAGATGCACCAAAAACAATGATCGAAGTGCTCTAAGTCTACTTTCTAAAATACTAATTTATTTTCAAAATGGTTAAGATTAAGGGGTTCAAAAGAGGGACATACAAAAATTGGTGTTGTTTTTGTTAGAAAAACATAACATAGCAACTTTTCGACGTCCCTAGCACGATGAATTTTTTTTTAGTATTTTTAAAATCGCTCTAGTGAGAAATTAGGTAACAGTATCTAGTTGATGTACAATTTTTTTGATAATTTTTTAATGAATATTTGATTTTTTACTAATTTTATAAGTGGACACTTCCTGAAAAACATAATTTTTATCATGCTACCCCTACAAATTTTGGAAACTAATTGAATTTTTTTTAGTTTTTTAAAAAAATCTTTAGAATGGATTCTAGTTTCTAAAAATGTAATTTATTTGAAAATTTGATGAACGGTTAATTTATAATGAAAAAAACACCAAACACTGCTTTTTGCCAAAACGAGACACACAAACAAAAGAAATTATAGATGAAAGGCTTATCATTGTCAAAAAGTGGAAAAAATTATATCGTTGGATAGCTAAGAGATAACCTAACATTACCCAAGTGTTTTATTTGTTCGACATTGAAACACATGCAATCCTGATAGTGAGCACAAACCCGATTATGTGAAATATTGTAGAATTTTCAAAAACACATCCCTAGTTGTTGGGAAGACCCTCCAAACCTTTGGGTTTGTATTCCAAGGAAAATACCAAGCCTAAGGCTTGGGGATTCCCAAAGAAAAATATAATGCACGTACAGTATAACACACTCGCATTATATCTTAGTTTTGACATTGTTTTTTGGGTTTGTGTGGGACATGTCTAGCAAGACATAACATGAGCGTGGTATAATATGCTCACGTTATGTCTTGCTTTATGTTAAATGCTAATCTATTGAATGGATATCCCATTGAGGTATTTTGTCAAACAGTTATACCAAGCAGTTGATTGCCTTGTCTATGCTACCAAATTTTCCATACATTTCTCTAGAAAATTGGAATATACTCCTCCCACATTGATAGATCTTTGAATCTATTTTGTTTTTCATCTTTATTTCTAAATTTACCTTATCATGAAACTTAAATCATCACTTATGTTGTGATATATTTTACATGTTTCCTTGATTAGTCTACCTACAAGGGGTTCTAACCCTTCTCTCCATTATTCTACCTGAAAATATGGTCGTCAAATGTTCTCTTCAAGTAAGAACGTGTTATCTACATGCCGATATTGGCATGGTGTGATGGTTTAAGGGTGGCATTGTTGTTCTTGCCACCAAGGTTCATATCCCATTGAGGTGGTATTATTGAGTGGTTATATTGGAGATGAGATCCCGCTTATGATTTCACTGATCCATAATTCCATTTACCCTTTAAATAAATAAAAGAACGTAGTGTCTACATATCCAAAAAGAAAACAACTTATTCTTACTTGGACACCAAGCCATCTCTTGTGGGGTGTGAATAAAGTAAATTAAAATGAGACATCTATAGAATAAAGAAAACAACTTATTCTTACTTGGACACCAAGCCATCTTTTAAAAAAGTAACTGCTGGTAGAGAATTATCTTTTGTATACCATGAATAAAGAAACTTTTAAATCATGTAAGTTTATTATGCTCGATTTTCCTGAGATTTTCTTGGATACGGTTATAAGGGCTGGACAGTAACAACATGGCTTTTGCAAACGAACGAGGAATAAAGTTAAATAAAATAGTTAGTGGTGGGTTCCATGCTTTGATTTACCTTCTAAAGTGGCCAAAGTTAGGCTATAATGAATTAAGATGCTTGACACCTTTACCATGATCATAAGAAATATCAATTGTTGACCATGAAAGATTTGCGTACATCATAACATATTCCCTAGATCATTGTAGGCATATAAAAAAATGAGTGGTCCTATTTTTGTGGCCTCCATAAAACACCTTTATTTTTAAAGTTTGGGGGCCTCTTTCTTTTATTTTTGAACCTTCATTCTAACTTCTATCATTTTGGTGTAAGTTAATAGTCATTTTCATCAGATTCATTGTGTTCGAGTTATTTTTAATTTTGTTTGTTTAAGATTTAGATGTTTTCAAATGGGAAATGAATTAAGAGATAAATTAAGCAATTAGGGTTAGAAAATATTAAAAACCTACAAACAAAAGATCAAATAAATTCATTAATCAATGAAGGTGAATGTAATGTTTTAAATGAATAAAACATAAATCAAGAAATAACTCAAATAAAGATCAAATTACTCAAATAAAGCATGCAAACCTAATTCTCTATTGTTGAATTATGTCAATTTGATATGTGGATTGCTCAATTATGCATAACCCATGCTGCAAAAGCTTGATGATGAAGATTTTGACTCACAATGATTGCTCAAATACTCAATTATGATGATCAATTCTCTTCAAAGATTGTGAATGAATTTAAATGAAGGATAAAGTTTATTTTATGAAATTCTTGAAGGTTTGATCAATGGTGAAGATTAAATCAAGAGATCAATAGTGGATATTGAATGAGAGATTCAGTTAACTAAACTCCATCACTTGATTTAAGGAAGATATTTTAGGATATTTTATGGAGGGAAGATATTTTGAAAAGAATATTTCATTTCTGAAAATAGAATATGTCATGTGCAAGTTGGAAGAAAACTAGTTAATTAAATAATTGAGAGATTATTTAATTGTGAAATGAGAGAAAATTAATTAGGTGGATTTGAAGAAAAATTGTATTAATTAAATTATTGAATTTGTTTAATTGAAACATCGAAAAATAGGTTCTTATCAAAATGAGGGTTCACCAATAATTTACTAAAAATAGAATGGGAAAAAATGGGGTGTAATGAACCTATCTTTCTTCTATTTCATTAGGAAATGAGATCCCTCAATGGTACAATTAACTTTCAACCCTAAGTGAGTCAACCCTATTGGAGATCTTGCAAATTTCCTAATGATTGAGGATGAGGTAAAATCTGTCTGAACAACACTTTGGGGAGAAAAACTAAAAATAGTAAATGAACTCAATTATGCAATGTGAAACTTGCATAATCAATTTAAAGCATCAAACAATCAGAAATAGCAGACTTCTGGTAGATCTAACAAGGGTAAGATAATGTGTACCAATCACCAAAAGTTGTTGCTAAGTGTTCTCCTGGGATAAATTCGCCCTAAGGCGAATGGGTCTTGCTACAAGGATCCAAAATATGATTTCACAATCCTCTGCTCCTAGATCTACACTCTTCATTCCTCTAGATTTCACTGTCGGAAAGTCGGAATTAAATTCTACAAGTAAGATTTTGTGTCTTGACAACTTTGCAAAATTGCACTTTTGATCAATCTTCAATCCTTCACCTACAAATCTACACATACAAAGAGAATTTTTTTTTTTGTTTTTAGTGAATGGGGGTTTACTTTGGTCAAACCCCGTTTTAGCAATTAAACCTTGAAATGAAATGAAACATGAATGGAAGGAATGACAAATGAACACTAGCTTGTTGCAACTCACCAAACCCTTGAATGGAGATCCTTAAAGGACTGAAGTCTAACACATCTCTCCAAGGTCTTGATCTTGCATGAAATGGCTTAATTGGATGTTGATCTTGATGCTTGAATTTTGACTTGAATCCTTGAAACCTACATCACAATGTTAGCTCCAGAAACATGCATAGATGCAAATAAATTCGACATGATTCTTGAGATCTTGAATGTTGATGTAGAAGACTGAAAAATCTGCTCTTGAATGCTCTTGACAATAATATTTTCTATAGGAATGCTTGCATAAAAATTCTAGATATTGAATTGATAAAAAGATGTTGTATTTATAGGTAATTTTCTAATTTCTTGACAATTAAACATCAAAGGTCGACAATTGCAATTTGAATTTGAATCACAAAAATTCTACCAAAAACATATTAAAAATTGGGGTCCTAAACTTAAGGAGGACCCATTCGCCCTTGGGTGAATTGATCCTAGGGCCTAAACCTAGGACACACAATTTTCAAGATGTAAAAATTAATGTTTGTAATTGCTTAATACAAGTTCCCCTTTCGGAAAATAAGATTAATTAGGATTTCAAATACATAATTGAGTCAATTAGAGGCTTAATTAAGTCTAATTTAATTAAGGGACCCAAACATAGTGTGAAAATGTAAAGGTGTACATTTTTCTACACTACATTTAACTCCCACTTTAGTGAGAGGATGAGCCCTATGCTCAAACTCACACTAAAGTAGACAAATAAGCGTCAAGGGGGGTCCAAGTGTACAAATGTTAGTGAGATAGGATGACAAAGATCAAGGAGGTGGTCAAGCCCCCAAGATCAAGATCCCATGGCAAACCAACATAAGTATAAAGGAACACAAGGTAAGTGCAAAAAGATGGGACGCTAGAAAGGGGGCTTAAGTGGTCACTTTTTTTCTTCTGAAATCAGGAAATACTGACCTTGGACATGAAATTGAGGATAGTTACACTCAAAATTTTGAGATGCACCAAAAACAATGATCGAAGTGCTCTAAGTCTACTTTCTAAAATACTAATTTATTTTCAAAATGGTTAAGATTAAGGGGTTCAAAAGAGGGACATACAGAAATTGGTGTTGTTTTTGTTAGAAAAACATAACATAGCAACTTTTGTACGTCCCTAGCACGATGAATTTTTTTTTAGTATTTTTAAAATTGCTCTAGTGAGAAATTAGGTAACAGTATCTAGTTGATGTACAATTTTTTTGATAATTTTTTAATGAATGTTTGATTTTTTACTAATTTTATAAGTGGACACTTCCTGAAAAACATAATTTTTATCGTGCTACCCCTACAAATTTTGGAAACTAATTGATTTTTTTTTTATTTTTAAAAAAAAATCTTTAGAATGGATTCTAGATTCTAAAAATGTAATTTATTTGAAAATTTGATGAATGGTTAATTTATAACGAAAAAAACACCAAACACTGCTTTTTGCCAAAAAAGAGACACACAAACAAAAGAAATTATAGATGAAAGGCTTATCATTGTCAAAAAGTGGAAAAAATTACATCGTTGGATAGCTAAGAGATAACCTAACATTACCCAAGTGTTTTATTTGTTTGAAATTGAAACACATGCAATCTTTTTAGTGAGCACAAACCCAATTATGTGAAATATTGTAGAATTTTCAAAAACACATCCCTAGTTGTTGGGAAGACCCTCCAAACCTTTTGGTTTGTATTCCAAGGAAAATACCAAGCCTAAGGCTTGGGGATTCCCAAAGAAAAATATAATGCACGTACAGTATAACACAATCGCATTATATCTTAGTTTTGACATGGTTTTTTGGGTTTGTGTGGGACATGTCTAGCAAGACATAACATGAGCGTGGTATAATATGCTCACGTTATGTCTTGCTTTATGTTAAATGCTAATCTATTGAATTTATGTTTGTATGTACATGTATGCATGCTTTTATGTATGTATGTATGCTTGTGTGTATGTACCAATGCATGTATATTGTATGTATACCTATATGTATGTAAGATTGTATCTACATATGTAAATGTATGCTTGTATGCATGTAGGATCATATGTACATATGTATTATGCTTATATGTATGTAAGTATGTATGTATTTATGTATGTCTTTAGAGGGAGGGAGAATTTTATAAGAGAGAGAGAGAGAGAGAGAGAGAGAGAGAGAGAGAGAGAGAGAGTGACTAGGTAGGGTGGGAGGGACAGAGGGAGGGAGAAACCTGAGAGAGAGAGAGGTAGAGAGGTAGTGAGAGAGATTATTGAGAGAGGGAGAGGGAGTGGAAGGGAGAGTATAAGAGAGAGGGAGTAGGAGAGAAGGGGCTGGAGTGAGAGGGACTTAGCTAGGTAGGGTGGGAGGGATAGAGAGAGATAGGGGTGGGAGAGAGAGGGGAGAGAGAGAGAAGGGGGGAGATAAAGAGAGATTTATGTAGGTAGGGTGCCAAAGGGAGAGACTTGAGTGTGTGAGGGGGGTTAGAGGGAGAGACTTGAGAGATAGGTAGTGAGAGGGAGTGGGAGAGAGATGGAGTGTGAAAGTGAGAGACTTGAGAGAGGGAGAGGGTGTGGGAGGGAGTGACTTGAGAGAGGGATAGATAGAGGGGGTGGAGTGAGGGACTTATCTAGGTAGGGTGGGAGGGATAGATAGAGAGAGAGAGGGTTATTTAAGTAGGGTGCCAGAGGGAGAGACCTAAGAGAGAGGGGGTGGGAGGGAGAGACTTGGGAGAGAGGGAGAGAGAGATAGTGATGGAGAGGCAATGGGAGGGAGATAGAGAGATATATATAGAGGGAGCGAGAGAGGGTGGTAGGGATTGATTGAGCGAGTGGTATGTAGAAAGAGGTAGAGGGTAGATAGAGACAATTAGAGAGGGTAGGAGAGAGGGAGGGAGAGAGAGGTGAGATGTATAGATAGAGAAAAAGGGATAGGGGTTGAGGGTATAGGGTTGATGGATTAGGGTGGAGGACCTATAGGGTTGATGGTTTAGGGTATTAGGGTTTGAGGGTTGAGGGTTTAATGTATAGGGTAGAGGGTAGAGGGTAGAGGGTTTAATATTTAGGGGTTGAGGGTTGAGGGTTTAAGGTTGAGGGTAGAGGATTGAGGTTATATGGTTGAGGTATTAGGGTTAAGGGTCCAATGTATAGGGTAGAGGGAATATGGATTGAGGGATTAGGATTTAAGGGTTGAGGGTTGAGGGTTGAGGGTTGAGGGTAGAGGGTAGAGGGTTTAAGGGTTGAGGGTTTAGGGATTAGGGTAGAGAGTTTTCTTGGGTTTAAGGGATTAAGGGTTGAGGGATTAGGGTAGAGGGTTTAAGGGTTTAGGGTTTAAGGGTTGAGGGTTTAGGGTTTAGGGTTTAGGGTTTAGGGTTTAGGGTTAAGTGTTTAAGGGTTTAAGGGTTTAGGGTTTAGGGTTGAGGAATTATGGTAGAGAGGGAGGGATCGATGGATAAAGAGATGGAGGGATAAGTGAGATAGAGAGGAGATAAGAGGAGGGAGGGATAGAGATATATGAGGGTTGAGGTTGTAATACCCCTCTATTTTTCTCTTCTGATCGAACAGTGTTCTGTTTGGTTATGTCTTTTTCTCTATTAATACCTTGCCTATGGTACTCGGTTACTATTAGATCGCTATCTGTAAAGCGATATGAAGGTTATATTTGATCTGATGGTACTTTAATCAGATGTTATTATTATGGCATGCTTTAGATTAGCATTTTGAAAATTTGCATTAATGATGTTTTAAGTTTTGATTATATTAATGATGTTAGATACGTCAGTTAGTAATACTATATTGGTGAAGGGGACGGATTGCACCACTCACTTGCGAGCGCCTTGCGATTCCGTGATTTCCTCTTCACGGTGTGTTTTAATTATGACATATAAATGCATGTGGATATACTCTTTGTTTACAGGTTGACAGGTACAGGACATTGACTCCACCTAGTTTTACAGCTTTGAGTGTGTCCATTGCCCAACGGTATTCGATTGGGAGATAGTAGCTTGGTTTTTCCCTCTCTTTGTTATTTAATTTCAAGTTAGAAAAATGTAATTGAATGGTTTTATGCATTTAAGTTGTTGATTAATTCGATCTGGAATTATGTTAGTAAGGTAATTTATTTTATTATTAATTTAATTTAATTAATAAATAATTTAATCATTGATTAAATCTATTTTATTAATTAATTAAATTTGCGATGTAGAAATAAGTTAAGTTATTTATTTTGAAGTTATTGTTATATTGGTTGAAATTGAAAATTAAAAAAAATATTTAAAAGTCAAATTAGAAAAATTTGAATTCAAAAATTGAAAGAGGAAGATATTTTCTATTTTTGTTTTTTGAAATTGATGAGGGTGGTTGTAGGAATTTTTAGGGTTTTTTTTCCTTATGATTGAATTTTTCTTCCCAAGTTTCGGGATCATGGAGTTTTGGGAGAAGGATTGAGTTTGTAAAGAGAAAGAAATTTTTCAAGTTTGTGGGTGTTGGATTTAAGTGGTGAAAATTTGTGGAAGCTAAGGAGGGAATCAAGCAAGGAGTTGGGCACCATCTGGATCTCGTCAGACTCAAGAATACCAGGTTCTTTGTTTATTAAATTTAGTTGTTCTATCATATATGTTTGTTGTTTGGAAACATTCAAAACTAGGTTGGTTTACAAATAAAATCCATCTTGTTCTTGCTTCAAAATTGGAAAGAAAAGAAAAGAAAAACCCTATTTGAAAATACATTTTCTCCATGGAAGTGATGGTGTTCTTGACTGAAAGTTATAATTTTTAATGTTATTTCCTCAATTAATTTTATAGATTCCTTGTGAATATATAAATATATATATACATATGTATATAAATATATATACATATGTATATAAATATATATACATATGTATATAAATATATATACATATATATATATATATATATATATATATATATATATATATATATATATTTATTTCATAGCATTTGAGATTGGGAAATAAAACCCGTTTTATTGTAAAATCGATTAAAAAAATTACGCCTTTTTTTTAATAAATAATTTAAAAAAAAAAAAAATTATTGTGGGGGGGCTAGGGGCTCACCGCCATTGCACCCCCATGGGAGGCATGTGGGGGGAGTCACGCCCAGCGCGACCCCTGCAGTTGCTAACCGCCCGACGCGGTGGCTGTTTACATAGCTACTGCCACCACCGTCGGTGGTTAGCTGTGCTATGCATAGCGCCACCGGAGATTGTGGCCAGCTATGTACGCAACCACCACTCCCATCGGCGCTGCTTGCAACCCGCCGACCTGGTAAAACCATCGCCGTCGCCTGGACATTCTGCGGTTGATGCCCTTAGCAGCGCCCAACACTATGCGCGTGGCCCAAGGCAGCCGCAGCTCAACCCTAAGGGTTGGCGTGCGGCCCGAGGCCTTATGGGTGGATTAAAAAACAAAATATAATATAAGATTAATTTTTTTTTTTAATATTAATATATTTATATGTATTATATTCAATATAATATGTAGTAAATGATTAATATTATATTATATAGTATTATAATATTATTTTGATATATGTATATATATTTTCTAAATATATACATATATTAAAATATTATTTTAAATGATGTTGGATTTAAATGTAATTTTGAAATTTAAATTGATGTGCAAAAGTCCAATTATTGATTTGATTGAAATATAATTGAAAAATTTAAAATATTGGGCTTATAGTCAAATTATTGATTTTATTTTAAACAATAGTTTTGAAAAGGGCAAATATGGGATTTGTAAGTAATGTGTTATAACGAAATTAATTGATTTATTTTAAAATGTGTTAGTATGCAAGGACAAATGGTTATTTATTTTAAAGCGATATGTTCTGAGTTATAGAGGAAAATGCTTATTTTATTATTTAAAGGCAATTAGGAAATTAAATGTTTGGTTTAAATTTTGTCCTTTGTCTTGACAAGACATTGTTAAATTAAGTTTATTTTAATGTGACAAATTATTGAATGAAATGAGGAAATGGATTTAGAATATCCAAAGGTAGTTTCTTTTAGTTGCCTTCAGTGAACTTTTCCTTCGTGTTCCTGTTTTGGGGAATGGAGTTATAGAGTTTAATAAGTCTTCCAGATGGGGTTTTTCGTTATGTGGGTTGTCGTGTCATGTTTGGCAACTTCTTGTGAGTTCCTTGGGTAGTGCATGGTGTCTCGTTAGTGTTTACCCAGTTTCCACGAATGGGGATGTTTTGTGTCTCCTAAGAAAGGAGTGGATTATGGGATCCGCATCTCCTTGTAAGGAGTGACCTTGTTATGTGATTTGTTTCCTCCAGTGTTGGAGTGAGTTTTATTTTATGTCACCTCCTGAGAAAGGCGTGGTCGTGTTATCTTGTTTGTTGCACTTTGTACCCTTGGTGATTGGATGGTACGTGTGCTGTCAAGTAGAAGAGTGGCTTCCGTAGGGGCCAGAGCCCAGAAGAGGTAAGATTGGGTAACCTTCAGAAGTTGTTTAATCAAGTGAAACTAAATCAATACTTAGAAGATTAGGACTAACTTCTCACTAATCAAGATAAGTTGGCCTCATTCATAGACACAAGGGCTCGTTTAGACTTGTGATGAGTGGGAAGGCCTGGAATGGCAAGGTCATATATCCTATCTGTACGTAAGGTATTTTATCCCGCATTAGTAAGTATGAGGGTCGGGGATTGGTAGAGGCCACTAGGACAACCCTTTATGTTGGTCAAAGCCTATGAATATCCGCAGTGGGTAACTCATGATGAACTATGTGATGACACTTTGTCTAGGACAACAGTTGGTACTTGTTTTGTGGGTATGGTTTCCTTAACATACTTGATGTGACAATAGTCGGTATTTGATTATTATGGGTATGGTTTCCTTAACATACCTGATGTGACCATAGTTGGTGTTGGTTTATGTGTGTATGGTTCTTGTAACATACTTGATCTGCTTTATATCTGGAAGCAATGTGACCTTGTTAGAGTTGTACGTGTGTTGTTCTTGTGTTGTAATGTGGTACATTTGATTGGTTGTTTCAGTTTGGTTCAATTTTGTGTTAACCTATGTCTAGAGGTAGATGTCTTGGCTAGGATTCCTTGTTACTATCTCCTAGCACGGGGGGTGGGCCTTTGGGTTCCACTTGGTTGGGTGGCGTGCACCTAAATCCGTTGGGTTCTTTCTTCATGTTCATGTGGATGAGACTTCCAGTTGGAGAGCTCGTTGGATTCAGTATCAGTTCTTGCTTTATTTCATTTCAGTTGATATTGTATTATTTTACCCCTCATTTAATATCGAGGTGGAGGTTGTAATTGTAACCTTATTTATTTGACTTGCCTCATTTGAGGAATGAGAGATGTAATATTATTGTTTAATTGTGAATAATGAAGTTGAAAGTTAGCTCTTATGCTTTGATGTATTTATCTTGTATGGAATGTATGCATCCTTATTATCTTGAGTTGATAAATGTTATGGATTCATTTATGTTTTTTGTTGAGGTTCTATATAACCTCTGTCTCGTAACCTTAGGGGATGTTTGCAATGGGTAGCGAACTTGTATATTAATTGTACTTAAACAAACAAAAAAATAGTCAGTTTAAGTAGTTATTTGCAACTTCCTCTAGGGTTGCGTGGTGGGGCGTTACAAGGATCCAATGTAGAGGATAAAGGGGTTAGAATTAAGGATATAGGGTTGACAATCTATAGGGTTGAGGGATTAGGGTATTAGGTTGAGGGTATAGGGTTGAGGGATTAGGGTTGAGGATTAAGGGTATAGGGTTGGGGGATTAGGGTTGAGGGTCCAATGTATAGAGTAGAGGGTATAGGGGTTGAGGGAGTGAGAGAGAGAGACTTGAGAGAGGGGGAGGGGATAGGAGGGAGAGAATTGAGAGAGAGAGGGAGGGAGGGAGTGGGAGAGATATAGAGGGTAGAGGGTAGAGGGTTGATAATTGAGGGTATAGGGTTGAGGACCTTTAGGGTTGATGGTTTAGGGTATTGGGTTGATGGTATAGGGTTGAGGGATTAGGGTTGGGAGTAGAGGGTAGAAGGTTCAAGGGTTTTGGGTTTAAGAGTTTAGGGTTGAGGGTTGAGGGTTGAGGGTAGAGGGTAGAGGGTTTAGGGTTTGAGGGTATAGGTTTTAGGGTAAATAGGGTTGAGGGTAGAGGACCTTGAGGGTTTAAATGTAGAGGGATTAAGGGTAGAGGGTAGAGGGTAGAGGGTTTAGGTTTAGGGTTTAAGGGTTTAGGATTGAGAGGGTTTAGGGTTGAGTAGAGGGTTTTAGGGTTTTAGGTATAGGTTTTAGGCAAATATGGTTGAGGGTTGAGGGTTGAGGGTTTAAGGGTAGATGGATTAAGGATTTTGGGTAGAGGGTAGAGGGTAGAGGGTAGAGGGTTTAGGGTTTAGGGTTTAAGGGTAGAGGGTTTAGGGTTGAGGGTTTAGGGTTTGAGGGTATAGGTTTTAAGGTAAATAGGTTTGAGGGTAGAGGGTTGAGGGTTTAAGGGTAGAGGGATTAAGGATTTTGGGTTGAGGGTAGAGGGTAGAGGGTTTAGGGTTTAAGGGTTTAGGGTTCAGGGTTCAGGGTTCAGGGTTCAGGGTCTGGATTTAGGGTTTAGGGTAGAGGGGAGAGAGATAGAAAGAGTGGGTGAGTGAGTGAGAGAGAGAGAGAGAGAGAGAGAGAGATAGAGAGAGAGAGAGAGAGAGAGAGAGAGAGAGAGAGGAGAGAGAGAGAGAGAGAGAGAGAGAGAGAGAGAGGGAAAGGGGGTAGGAGGGAGAGAATTGAGAGAGAGAGGGGGGGAGGGAGTGAGAGAGATATAAAGGGTAGAGGGTAGAGAGTTGAGAATTGAGGGTATAGGGTTGAGGAACTTTAGGGTCGATGGTTTAGGGTATTGGGTTGATATAGGGTTGAGGGTAGAGGGTAGAAGGTTTACGGGTTTAGGGTAGAGGGTAGAGGGTTTAGGGTTTGAGGGTATAGGTTTTAGGGTTTAGGGTTGAGGGTAGAGGGTTGAGGGTAGAGGGTTGAGGGTTGAGGTTTTAAGGGTAGAGAGATTAAGGGTTGTGGGTTGAGGGTAGAGGGTAGAGAGAAAGAGATAAAATAAATCTATAAAAAATCAACTTTATCATAACACAAGCACATTTTGAAGTAATAGAGATATGACTTCTTTTAGCAAGAAATAACGTGCTCACATTATAAAACAAGTGCATTTTGGCTCGCTCTAAAAATGGTAAAAAACTCAATATACCCATGATCTCAAAGCCCACATTCTACATATTCTCTTGGTTCTTTGCGTGCTCAGATAAAAAAGAGTTTTTTGATGATGTTGTGAAGTGTGCATGCATGATTATCACATTACACCACCATTTTCATGATCTTTCCACCACCTTTGCATGAAATAGCAGAGTTTTCACGTTGAAAGGCATATAATATCAATTCAAGTCTAAATTCCATTCAAAATTGATATACAATTGAAGTTTGGAGGGGAAAAATCTTTTGAAAAAGTCAAATTGTTGAGGAGTTTGAAGAAAGAAGAAGCAAAGGCTACATAATTGGGTAGAACTCCTCCATTTGAAACTCTAGTTTTTTAGGTATGTGAAATCTTTACACTTTTTTTCATTCTATTATGGCTTGCTTTCATTTTTGTTATTTTGCATATTCCATGTTGATCATTGTTTGTTTTTCATTATAACCTTAGCTTGTCAATGCATATTTTAAATTACATAATTCTTTACACTTGCCAATTAAATTTTTACACCACATCTCTTTGAGGTATTTTGTTAAACAATTGACTTACCTTGTGTATACTTCCACATTTTAGTATACACATATATATGACGTAGGTTATAAGGAAGTAAAATAAAACATCATTTCTCAATCCATTACTATGGATGTGCATACCACTCTCCAAATCTTTCATTTTGGTATAGTCATGGGGGATGTTGGAAAATGTAGTTGAATTTGGTTTTACACATACAATTTGCATATGCTTGAAATTTTCTAAAGCCTTTTGAATAAATCTATTTTTTGCATATCCTGCAATCATTATATTCCACGAGGACATATCCCATTGAGGTATTTTGTCAAACAGTTATACCAAGCAGTTGATTGCCTTGTCTATGCTACCAAATTTTCCATACATGTCTCTAGAAAATTGGAATATACTCCTCCCACATTGATAGATCTTTGAATCTATTTTGTTTTTCATCTCTATTTCTAAATTTACCTTATCATGAAACTTACATCATCACTTATGTTGTGATATATTTTACATGTTTCCTTGATTAGTCTACCTACAAGGGGTTCTAACCCTTCTCTCCATTATTCAATACTCTTTATTCAAGGTTAAGTTAGCAACATGGGGAAAGGTGTATCCTATCTTGCAATCATGGCTCAAAATGGAAGCATGGACAAGGCATTTGAATTGTTTGACAATAATGTTTTCGTATAAATGTATGGAAAATGTGGTAGCATTGACAAGCTAGTGAGCTTGGAAAGCTAGTGAGCTCACTCACTAGCTTGCCAATTTGGTAGGGTTGAAAAGGTAGGGGCAGTGTATGCCTCATAGAAATGGGGACTCATGGTGATGTACATCATCGTGAGACACCATTTCTATGAGGCATATGTTGAAAAGGTAGGGGCAGTGTATGCCTCATAGAAATGGGGACTCATGGTGATGTACATCATCGTGAGACACCATTTCTATGAGGCATATGCTACCCCTACCTTTTCAACCCCACCTCAATGGCAAGCTAGTGAGCTCACCATGAGTCCCCATTTCTATGAGGCATATGTTGCCCCTACCTTGTCAACCCTACTACATTGGAAAGCTAGTGGAGCTCACTAGCTTTCCAAGCTCACTAGTGTTATGCCTTGTATAACCACCCCATTTTGTTTTGGTCAAAATGGCCCCCCCTTGTGTTTGTTTTCCTTGGTGTTCTTGTTTGGGTCTTAGGAGTTGTTATTTTTCCTCCTAAGTCTTTGTTTCTTTCATTTTTGCGGGTTCAGAATGCAGACTGAAACTGGACTTAAAACTTTGACAAAGTTCCTGGTCCAGTTTTTGTTCCGGTCCTGGCTCCATTTCATGCCTTGTTAGGTTCTTTATTGTTTTGTTTTTCTTGGGCTCTTGGTTGTTTTCTCCCTTGGGTTTTCTTTTTTTTTCCTCTTTTTGTTTCCTTTCCTTTTTCTGGAAGCAGAACCAGAACAAAATCCAAATCTGGAACTTTGCAAAAGTTCCAAGTCCGGGTTTCATTCTTAACCCGCTCCTATTTTTTTTTCCTTGTGTTTGGTTTTTCCTTTTGTGTCCCATTTTGGGATGGGTTTCATCTCGGTCCCGCTTTCCTTTGTTATTTTTTCTCTTTTTCATGAGTGAAACCAGAGTCAAATCCGAACTTGGAACTTTGTGAAGCTCCAGATCCAAATTTGGTCCCAATCTTGCCCCCATTTCTTTGTTATCCTTTCCCTGTCGTGGGACCGGAGACAGATCCAAAACAAAATGTGGAACTTTGAAAATGTTCCTAGTTCTATCCCAACTCTGCTTTCTCTGTTGTTTTACCTCTAATGTACGTGGTGGTTGTGTACTCACCTTCGCTCTGACTCTGTCCCCAACCAACCACATTAATTGCATTAATTACAGCCTCCTCACATGTGCAAAATGGTTTTTAAAACCTTAATCAAGGTTATTTGGCTCATTACAATTATCAAAATCGTTTTAACGAGCCAGAGATAAAGTAACTTGAAGAGAAGCATGATTTGGTTGTGGGCGAGCGTTTGTGAGCGGATTCTAGTCAATTTTCAACCCAATCTGGTTGTGTTTCAAGGTAGGTGGGTTTCTTTCATTCTCTCTTTTTGTTTTCCCATTTTCTTGCTCCATTTATTTTTTCGTGCGTTCGCAAGACTTTTCCCATGGATCTTCGCTTATGTGCGTTTGTGTTTTGTTTGTGTTTTTTTTGTTTTGATTGCACTTGTCTATTGTTTTTCATTTTTCTTCTTTTTTTCTTTTCCTCCTATTATTTTTGTTTTGTCTACTGTCGTTTTCTCCATTCTTGGCGGTGTTTCCATTCCATCGTGCCCTAGTTTTGATTAGGGATTCATTTTGAAGGGTTCTAGTGTTTAAAATTGTTTTAACTCTTTCTCTCAACCCTTTTTGATTTTATGCCTATGTCAGTCTTACTGATTTAGTTATGGGTTTTGATGCCTTGGTTCTAATTTAAGTCGATGGGCTGTACAAATTAGGGTTTATGTGTCACACCCTTTTTGCATAAATGATCTTGCTAGCTCGATCCCGATCCCATTTGTCCAAGTGGAGTCAAGCTTAAATCTTGCCTCCCCGCGCCTTCTTTCTAACCTGAGTCCAAAATTATGTAGGCATGCGGGAAGAATCCACTTCACCATGGTAATCTATAGAAGAACCGAATCTAGAAACAAACTTGTCCAATAAACTTTCGCCTAAGAGTTCGATTCTGAAAATGATCCTGCTCTCGGTAGGTTCCGATTCCGATTCTGAATCCGAATATGCTCCCACTAGGTTTGTTGGAACCAGATCATCGAATGATACAAAATATTGGAACTTTTGAAAGTTCTAGTTTCTAGTTCGGTCTCGGTTTCAGTTTCGATTTTGTTATCTATTTCAGCTCTCTAGTTCTTGATCTTCTCATGGTCCGGCTCCCGCCAGGTTTAAAATTTCACTAAGTATGGATGGTTACCTAGAGAAGAATAGAGAGGTATGAAAGATAACATTTAAAATGATAATTCCTATACCTTCTATCGAGCTAATCTAGGGCTGTCTTTCAAGAGTAAACAATGTCAAGATCATCTAAAGTCATTTCACAAAAGGAAGGGCAAGCTACAGAAAGCTCAAAGGCAATAAAACCAAAGAATATAAAGGTGGAGCAATTGCCTTACAACTTGAGATATAAACACTAGGATGTCACTCTTACAACCAACAAGTTGGATTCAGGATGGCCTGATATCACAAACACTAATTTGGGGCCATTCAACTATGAGGAGATGATTATAGATACTTTCTTAGAGGAGGTGATTGGACAGATTGAAAGAATAGCCCAATCTAAACTGGCACATGTCACACTCTTCCCTTTATCAGTTCAATGTTTGGAGCTTATATTGATAACAACAAGAGCTTAGAATCTGGTATCAAGGCAGTGTATGGACTTCCAAGGGAATGTGATCATTGATCTATCTCCGCAAATGATGAGGTTCTTGTTCAATGCACCTACCCCCAAGAACCCCAAGCAATTGACTAAAGTAGAGGTGTTGCAATTATTCAATAAGGACAAGGAAGCTAATAGGTCTCACATGAACAAAAAATGAGTGAAGACTGAGAAGAATTCCTTAACCAATGTTCTTGAACAGCCCAAGAGGGGAGACTTATAGAAGGATGTTGATGACCTAATCATGATGCTTTCCAAGGTGTTTGGAAAGAAAGACTGCATATTTTAAGGAATGGATGTTTCCATTCATTAAAACCATTTTGGATGGTAGGCAACAGCTTGATTGGGGCATGATTTTGTTAGATAATTTACACAATCAAATGCTTAAGGTGGGGCGAAGAAATAATTTCTTTATGACCTCTTATGTTGTATATTTAGTTGCAAGGATGGGCATATTGGGAGAAGCTCTTGGAAAAAGAAGGCATGGGAGAATTATGATTAATTGACCCTACAAACATCAGAGCTACATTATAGAAGGGTTAATGATGCATTCCTCTATGTCATTATTAACTGGTTGACAAGAGATGTTGGATATAGGATGAGTAGGGAGGATATGGCTTTCATTGTTGAATTGGGACATTGGTATATCCAGTACCCCAAGTTCTCTTACTTTAGGTTGGTAGGTTTTGATGGAAATCCTCATCAATTACCAAGATGTTGCAGTGATAGGACTATTCTTATGGAGTTTATATATCAAGCTATGGGAGTCAATACAAAGTTTTCCAATAAACACAAGCCTGGATGCCACAAATTTCCCATGAAGTTGGGAGAATATTGTTGTGTTTACAATTTGATTGCAAAGGTAGTGTGTGAAGAATTAAGTTATCTAAAGTTGGGATTGTATACAGCCCAGAAACACTTTGATCTGGAGCATAAGATGAATGGTTTAAATCCCACCATTTTTTATACACATTATAACTTGTTAGAGGTTTTTTGGATAGATTTGCAGGATGATTATGATGTAAGGAGAAGGAACTATGAAAGGCTTACCATCTTGCAGATGATTGAATATGGGGTAAAGGAAGAAATTCTTGATACACTATCAGATGATGGTGTAGTTTTGGACCCCGGGTATGAAGTAGAAAAGGTAGGCACCAAGAAATTGGACCCAATAAATTAGGATGAAGAGGATTTTATAGATATTAGACAAATCTCTAGGATAGTAATGGATAGGATTATCCAATGGGTGATAATGAGAATAAGGGATCCAGAATCTCGATCCTCAAAAGGTACCCAGGGTTATAGGAGAACCAAGAGGAGGACAGCCCCCAAGGAACAATTGGAGTATTATCCTCCTAACTCTGAAGGAGATGTTGATCCAGGAGTACCTACTCAAGAAACCCATGAATCACAAGGTGTGGGGACTACAATAGTTGGAGAAGGATGCTCATCTCAACCTTCTCTCCCTGAAAAATCTACTAAGGAAGTACTTGCAGGGACCTTACATGAGCAAGTTGATACTCTTGGGGGAAAGGAAAAAGAAATTGAGATTCATGATATAAACATTGATTCAAAGGCCACATAATTAGATAATGAGCCTCTTGTGATTGCATCTACTAAAGATGTTGAAGATGTTGGGACCGAGCATGTCCTAACTCTAGAGGACCAATAGAAACTCTTCGAGGAAGCAAAGAAGGAGGCTGATTCCAAAGCACAAGTTAATGCACTTGCAAAATAACAAGAATTGGGAGCCAAGGCTAAAGCTGATGCACTTGGTAAGTAGCAAGAATTGGAAGCTAGAACAAAAACTAAAGAGTTAGCAAGGAAACATAAAGAGAAGGAGGACCTCCTATAGCAACAAAAGGAAAATTAATGGAGAGCTAATGCAGAGAAGGAAAAATTGGCTCTACTACAAAAGATTTGTGATCTGGAGGAGGAGAAGGCTTAGTAGAGAAGAGAAAGAGAGGATCTTGAGGCCAAAGCCAAAGTTGTCAAGGAGGCTCAAATAAATAAGGAAGAAGAAGAGCTCTTACTGAAAAGAATAGAGGCAAAATTATAGGCTACCCATGATAAGGAGGTAGCTAAAATGTGGGAAAAGGTTAAGAAATTGGAAAAACAAAGGGATGACATGTTGGAAGAGAGGAAAAGGGAAGAAGAAAGAGAGAAAGCTGTAGCTGATAGGTTATCTAAGGAGATGGCAGAAAAGGAGTAGCAACAAGAGGTTGATTCTCAACCTAAGGTAACACTCTCACAACCCCTCTCTTCTTCCACTTCTTCACAACAAGTGGCTACTCCTCATGTTTCCCCAACATGGTTAAATCTCAACTTGGAGAGGAAATAGATAGTCTGGCTTCAGCCCCTAAACTGGGATGATATGATGAAGGAAATTGAGAAGGAAAGGCCCAAGAAAAAGGCTCGAGTCCATTCCACCAAATTAACAGATGCTAGAGAAATTGTAGTTGAATGTGCCACTCCCATGGTTGACAAAGACAAACAAGAGATGCAGTTGAGTGATTATCAACTAGGCACTGTGAACTTAGGGCTCGACCTACAAGGAACCAATAGATGGATCTCATTGATATGGTGGCATCTTCCCTAAGTCAAGGATGATAAAAGATAAGCAAAGGAAGGATGAGCTCAAAACTCAATTCGATCAATTGCATAAGTTCTTGAAGGACTTATCTTCTCCTGTTTCTTTGCAATATGTTGCTCCTGAGACACCAATTTTGTTGAGTAAGAAAGAAGTTGATGACCTTGTTGAGATGAGAAGTAAAGTAGGGATGTTGGATAGATGGACTGATAGGTTGAACCAAGAGGTGGAGGAAATTCTTGTTGAAATTCATAAGGCTCATGAAGGTGCATGGGAATCAGTCAATGATATGACTGCATATGTTGAGACCCTCTAGAAACAAGAAGAAGAATACATAGAACATGTCAAGAAACTAAAATAAATTAATAAGTTGCCTCAACAAACACTTTTGGAGCAGTCCATCCTTAAGGAAGGTAATGAGGATTTTGTTGATAAAACTATTAACATTATCAGATTTTGATCTTCTTTCATTTTTGCACATAGGAAAGAAGTGCAAAAGGCTAGCAAGGATTTGACAAATCAAATTGTGGAGTTAGAGGCAATTATAGCTATGATTGTGAATGAGGATGTCCCTGTAAAGGATGGTTTCCCTATTGATGAGCTAAGAAACAAATGGAATAATAGATTCCAAGAGGCAATACATAAGGGAGATGATGATGATAATTTTTTAATTGATAGGTTCATGGATATAAAAGAGGTAGTGAAGATTTCTTGGAAGGAGCTTACTAAGTTGGATGAAATGCAAAAGTTCACCTCTACTGAATTGAAAAGAATAAAATTTGAAGATAATTGGGTAGATGGGTCGGATGTAGATATACTTAAACAAGTATTGGACAGTTATGATGAGTATCTACTTGAGAAAAATATAGAGGGGTGAAGTGGCTATGGAATATCCTTTTTTGAATGAAGCATCAAATGATACGGACAACTAGGCATCTCTCTCCTACTTTTCAGGAACATGACACAAGTTCAACTAAGGATCCTCAGAATTTTGACCTCCTCCCTTTGCTTGCAGATTTTTGATAAGGAGTTATCAATTGTTAACTGAAGATCATAATAGATAGTTTCCTCATTCAGCCCCAATTGCTCCTTGATTTTTGGATCTCAATTTTGATGAGAGGAATTAGTGTTGAACATGTCTATATGTAGAATTTCTCTCCATATTGTAAACCCCGACTAATTGAAGCAAGTATTAGCTGCCTAAAAGAGAGATCTAGGATAATTTTATAGTTTTTTAGAAGTTCTACAATTTTATGTAAGGATACTTAAACATTTTTACAAGTTTCAATACAGTTTATGTTATTTCCAGAATGAGTTTTAATGGTAATGTTGATGAAAAATAGTCATTCATATGCTATGAAATGTTGTGCATAAATGTCTCTTATTTGATGAAAATCAATAGAAGATTTTGAATAGCAGACTATTTCATTGAGTTATTTTTGAATGAGATTTCTTTGTGTTTATTGATCTATGAATTTTAGTAACGAGTTGGTGATGTGTTCTTGTTTGATTTTGAAGTTTAGTGAGGATGGATGATTATATGTCTTGAATTTTCACTATGAATGAATGCAATGGTATAAATTATTATGTGAATTGTATCATTTTATGGTTTTAGTTGTTTGAAAGAAATGCTCATTATGAAGTTTATATGTTTGAATTAAAGGAAATCTGCATTTATGTTTTGTTGTTATGAGCTCTGTTCTATCTTTTGATGTTTATTTACACCCCCCAAACATTAGATTAATTTGTATTATATAGTTTTTACCTTTTACCATAATGCCCCTTAAATATTAAAATTGTATAGGCTATTGAACAACATCAACACAGTTGAGAACCAACTACAGAGACCTTGGAAGATAAGTAGTTTTAGGTTATTTGTGTTTTTCAAGAGAAATGGAGTAGAAATATTTTGTTTTAAAGTTGTTGTGTTACATTGACCATCGACAACTATTTTTTCAATGCTACCACATTTTTCATACATTTATACGAAAAAATTATTGTCAAACAATTCAAATGCCTTGCCCATGCTTCCATTTTGAGCCATGATTGCAAGATAGGCTGCACCTTTCCCCATGTTTCTAACTTAGCCTTGAATAAAGATTCTTGAAATAGTGGAGAGAAGGGTTAGAATCCCTTGTAGGTAGACTAATCAAGGAAACATTTAAAATATATCACAACATAAGTGATGAGGTAAGTTTAGTGGAGCATTGGCAAGCTATCTCACTCACTAGCTTGCCAATACGGTAGGGTTGAAAAGTTAGGGGCAATGTATGCCTCATAGAGTCCCCATTTCTATGAGGCATACGTTGTCCCTAACTTTTCAACCCTACCGTATTGGCAAGCTAGTGGAGCATTGACAAGATAGTGAGCTCCACTAGCTTGCCAATGCAGTAGGGTTGACAAGGTAGGGGTGACATATGCCTCATAGAAATGGGAACTCACAGTGATGTATATCACCGTGAGTCCCCATTTCTATGAGGCATATGCTACCCCTACCTTGTCAAGCCTCATAGAAATGGGGACTCATGGTAATGTATATCACCGTGAGTCCCCATTTCTATGAGGCATATACTACCCCTACCTTGTCAACTCTACGCTACCCCTACCTTGTCAATGCTCCACTAGCTTGGCAATGTGGTAGGGTTGACAAGGTAGGGGCAGCGTATACCTCATAGAAATGACAAGCTTGTGATCTCACTAGCTTGCCAATTTGCTCACATGATTTTTCTGATGGAATGCCTTAAAGTAATGTGGTAATGTGGCATGCCATGATTGTAAGTATTTTGTATGAAGCCTTGAATGACATATATTTCATTTATTTGTATGGATTCATTTTTTAGGAACTAATATTTGTCTCATTACCATGCTATAGTTAAATTTATCCGCCATGCCAAGGAAACAAATAGGGAATAAACTAATAGATGAAGAGTATGAAACCAATAAATAAAAGGAGAGAGAATGACTGAGGACATATCGTGAGAAGAAGAAATTGGATATGACTAACGAAAACAAGGCAATTGAAGAGGAACCTCAACCATCAAAAAGAGAAAAGACATTGGTGGCACAAAGGGCACGAATGTGAAAGAATCATGCTAAGATAGATTTAGATACCGTAGTTGGAGACACACCCTCTACTGCAAGTGAATATGAAGGGACACCATTAAGCACAAGTGAACATGGAGGGACACCATCTACCACAAGTGAATATGGAGGTACACCATCTACCACACGTGAATATGAAGGGACATCATCCACTGTACCTCAAGTTGAGAGTACATCATCACTCGGATTCGACGAAGAAGGTACACCATCATCCCCATGTCAACCTCAAGGTATGTCATCTATTCCACCCTCGATCAAAGGTATACAATCTAGCCCACCTCACTTAAATATTGATGAAATTCCTAATGTTGAGGAGTATGTTCCTAGGAGAACAAAACCTAGAATTTTGTGTAGAAAGCCAAAGTATCTGACTAATATTGATGAGGATATTTTGCAGCACATGGAAGGTAAGATTCCTGCATGCATTTATAGAAGATATGCTGATAAGATTTGGAAATTGTTCTTTGAAAGGCTAAATGAGACCACAAGATGTCAACTATTTGTTGAAATTATGCGGGGTATAAAGTATAGAAACATCATGAAGACTCTTCAGTTGAGAACATCGAATGCTTCAAGTGACAACACTATTGTGAAGAATCTAACGGATGCTTATGAAAGTGTGGGTAAGACCTCACACTCAAAGGATAGTAATGTCACCCAACGTGTCATTACATCGACTTTGGTAAGTAGTCAAACAAAGAGAGCTCATCTCATTAGAAAGATGAGTGAACAAATGAGAATTAATAGAAAAACTTTATCAAGAGTCGTTCAAAGGTGACAAAGAATTGAGGGCACCGATTCAAATGAATTATGGGCGTTCTCGAGAAGACTGCCACAAAAAGATTAAAAAAAATTGTTGAAGCATTGAGAACATTAATTGAAGATTATTGGAAGAATAACACAAGAACATCTATGAATCAGAGGGATGTGGTAAGAAGGAGAATCTGTAGTCATAACCATGAGCCACATCCAAAGCATTTTTTGGATACGACTCAAAACCAATTTTTTCGTAAATTTCAATAGGATTATCCTCAAATTAGTATTTGTCAAAGATTTTTTGAAATGATTAAACCTTTTTATGTCAAGATAAATCACACATGCACTACTTGTTGTTGTAGACTACATATTGAATTCTCTAACCATTATGATGTTTATTGTTCTATATATTTAGATTTGCATACTAATGATGTTTTGTAGGATTGTGGCTTGCAAGCCCCACCAAAATCTTCAAGAGAGTTATAAAAATATTTATGTGAAATAGAGGATGTCCAAATATTCTATAGGACACTATGCTTGGATGGTTCATGTGAGCATTGTGGTGGCTTGTAGTGTATGCAAGTATGTCACCATATGGAAAGCACAGATGAGGTGGGACAAAAAATAGTAGAGTTCGAGAAGTATAAAACAATGGCATATGTTACAAAAGATGGTAATCAAGAAAAAAGGCGTAATTTGGTTATTTAAAGGATTCTAGTGTATCAGTTTATGTCCATGTTTCATAAAAAAATAGTGTGTGAGTATGCAAGGAATACCCATAGATCCTGATGGTTGGACACACAATTCAAGCTATGCAAGGACACCTTTCCAATTGGAAGCATAGTATCAGTAGTTGACTTTGTAGAGAACTACACTCTACAACCACAACATGAGGTGTAGTCATAATATTACAACTCCACACAGGTTTTGATATTTGTGCACATAGCATTCATTCATGCAGTTGATAGTACAAAGGACCAAAGGAAGGTATTGAGGGAGTATCACTTTTATATTAATGATGATCACACACATTCTCTAGAGTTCATGCAAGGTTGCTTCCCTATGTTCTACAATGACTTGGCTCAGAGGGGCATAGCATATAGTCAACATATAATATGGTCAGATAACTATACAACATAGTTCAAGAACTTGCACATGTTCTACTAGCTGAGCAAGATGCATGTCGTTACAGGTGTTCAACATATGTGGAACTTTTGTGAGGTCAGGCATGGAAAGGGGGAGCATGATGGTGCAGGAGCATGTGTGAAAAGAGTATTAGCATGAGAACAGTTAAAGTATAAAGACAATGCAAAGTTGGCAGATGCAAAATCAATCATCGAGTGGTGTAATGCTTCAATGGGTCTAGGTAATGATGGTACGTCTTCAATTCGTATATTTTTTTGGTTGATGGATGAAACTAACATTGCACCATATGAGGATTGTTGTACACTAATAGGATCGAGTGAGCTACACTCTTTCCTTAGATCAGATGCAAGTTCATGGAGTATCAATACACCAAAGATGGCATACTTTTATTCTTCATGTACAATGCAAGCCTGGAATGATTGTGAATCAAAGGAGTGGGTTGAGAAATGGTCGTTAAGTTATCTTAGCCCACTTCACACGTGTCAAACTCTGACAACATTGGAACTAACACAGATGGATTCATCGGTCGACTTTGACCACATATCATATCTAATTCAACTAGATAATATATCTACTTGCTTAGTTTTTGAAATTCCTATTGTTATCTTACTTTGTAGTGTATTTGTAATGGATTGCACATATTAATGTAGGGCATTTTCATGCAGTTATTGCAGATGAAGACAATGAAGAGGGAACAAACTATTACTTGTGTTGTTGTGTTGACGCCAAAAAGAAATTGGAGGCCCCTGTTATAGATGGAGAAAACATCAAATACCCTATAGGATTAGTTGTTGTTATTGGAACGTGGCTTAGAAGGTACCCACATAAGAGTGTTAAATATTAGTTATTTTAGGACTTTGACACACATCATAAAATTCTTCATTACTCAAACCTTTTCATGGAATCCAATGTTTTTTTGACCAAATATGGGGGTAGACCTTTGAACAAGACCTTGTGGAAGGTCTATGAGTCTGACCATGAGGCAATACTTGACATAATAAAGAGTAGAGTAGACCTCAATGGTTTGTTGGATTAATTTGTAAATATGCACATTGGTTCTTATTAATTTATACTTATATGCACATTAATTTGTATGATGCCAATGCTACCATCTTCTTTTAATTTTCCTATTTGTAAGTAACCTACTAAAAATTGATTAGTATCCCCTTGTAGACAATGTTGATTTATGAGCCATCGAAGACAATCTCAGCCAAAAATCAATGTAACATCCTTATTTTGATGATCTTGACAAATCTCAATTATGATTTTAAGCCATTATAAAAGTGTGTACGAAGCTTGGTGAGGGAATTTCAAGTTATTCATTTGAAGTTAACCTTATCATGAGCACCTATGATGTAGACATTATAAGAGCATCTTGAATTTCAAGTTATTTTATTCATGAGAGGTGTTGTGTGCAATAGGTATCTTGGAGCTCCTAGTGAAGATGTATGACCAGGAGTGACTAAGTTGAGAGACTGGCATGCCTATCCTCAATGGAAGCATCAATATTTATTCCTTAGTGTTCCCGAGTTGGAACCAAATGGTGTGGATTTGTTTTTTGTAAGTGCCTTCCATCTATTTTCATTTCATTTCTATTTTGGATGCTCTTTCTTTTTCTTCTTTTACTTTGCGTATTTGTAAGTAAACTACTAAAAATTGATTGGTGTCTCCTTACAGAAAATGTTGATTTATGAGTCAATAAAGAGAATCTCATCCAAAAAAGCAATGCAACATCCTTATTTTGATGATCTTGACAAATCTCAATTCTCTCACTATTATAACTAACACCAATTGACTAACTTATTTTAAAAGCTTTATTTATTAAAACAAATCAACCTAATGATTATATATCAATATCAATATAGCATATAGTCTATTGAAATAAACACTTGTAATGAGATTTACTCAAATATTCAAATTTATTGCTGCCTTCAAATATTTGTAATTCAAGCAACATAATCCCTTAATAATCCAAATTACAAAAGGGAAACAATATTTGATGACCTATTACCCAATACCATGTCATTTATGAGCATTCTTTCTGAGGAATTGGGATCATGTAGGGAACCTCTACAATAACCTCTCTCGGTTTTTGTTATCTCAAAGTCATTTTTTTGTGGTGTCCAATTTTGACTTGATGGAAAAAGTGTTAATTGCAAGCAATGTAAAGTTGCAAAGTGGGGTAACTTTTGTTTTGCAACTCATGTGACCAAAAGAATTGTTCCAACACATTTGAATGGGTATGATTACACTAGGAATGGTCCTCTTTCACACCCAAACACGTGGAATTGCTCTGAGCTATGTTTAACCAACTCGATCCCTTAAGGGTCCAAAGTGTAAAAGGGCAACAATCTTTGACGGGCTATTACTTGGAAACCGTGACACTTATGAACTCTTTGTCTGAACCTACAAGATCAAATTGGGTTCCTCTACAATAACCTCTCTCAATTTTTTTTATCTTGGAGTCTTTTTCCCGTGGTGTCTAGTTTTCACTTGATAGAAAAAGTGTCAAATGCAAGCAGTGCAAAGTTGCAAAGTGGTGCAATTTTCATTATGCAACTTGTGTGACCAAACGGACTATTCCAATGTGTCCAGATGGGTGGTTTTACACTGTGCATGGTCTTCTTCCATACCCAAACATGTGGAATCACTCTGAACTACATTCAACTGACAAAATCCCTTAAGAGTCCAAAGTGCAAACTAGCTGCAATCTTCAACGAGTTGTTACTCGGACACCATGACACTTAGAAAATTCTCGTTAGAGCCTATGGGGTCATGTTGGGCCCCTATACAATAACCTCTCTCAATTTTTTCTATCTTGAAAACATTTTCCTGTGGTGGCAAATTTTCACTTGGGGAAAAAGTTATCAAATGCAAGTAGTTGAAAGTTGCAAAGTGGTGCAACTTTAGTTCAGCAACTCGTGTGACCCAATGAACTGTTCCAACACATTTGAATGGGTATGTTTACACTAGTAATGGTCCTCTTTTGTACCCAAACATGCGGAATCACTTCAAGCTACATTCAACTAACAAAATCCCTTAAAAGTCCAAAGTGTAAAATGGCTACAAACTTTAACATGTTGTTACTCAGATATTGTGATGCTTAGAAAATTATCATCTAATCCTATGAGATCATGTTGGGCCCCTCTACAATAACCTCTCTTAGTTTTCACTATCTCAAAGGCATTTTCTCGTGGTGGAAAATTTTCACTTAGGGAAAAAGTTATCAAATGCAAGTAGTTGAAAGTTGCAAAGTGGTGCAACTTTTGTTCTATAACTCATGTGACCAAAAAAAATATTCTAATGCATTTGGATGGGTAATTTATGGATAGGAATGGTCCTCTTTCACACCCAAATGCACATAATCGCTCTGAGCTACATTCAATTGACAGAATCCCTCAAGAGTCCAAAGTGCAAAATGGTTGCAAACTTCAACATGTTGTTACTCAGATATCATGATGCTTAGAAATTTATCGTCTAAACCTATGGGATCATGCTGGGCCCCTCTACAATAAGCTCTCTCAGTTTTCACTATCTCGAAGGCATTTTCCTGTGGTGGTGAATTTTCACTTGAGGAAAAAGTTATCAAATGCAAGTAGTTGAAAGTTGCAAAGTGGTGCAACTTTTTTTTTGCAACTTGTGTGACCAAACAAATTATTCCAATGCATCTAGATGGGTAAGTTTATGCTAAGAATGGTCCTCTTTCACACCCAAACATGCGGAATCACTCTGAGCTACATTCAACTGACAGAATCCCTTAAAGAGTCCAAAGTGCAAAATGGTTGCAAACTTCAACATGTTACTTGGATACCACGATGCTTAGAAACTTCTTGTCTAATCTTATAGGATTAAATTGGGCCCCTTTACAATAACCTCTCTCATTTTTCACTATCTCGAATGTGTTTTCTCGTGGTGGCGAATTTTCACTTGGAGAAAAAGTTGTCAAATACAAGTAGTTTAAAGTTGCAAAGTGTGCAACTTTCGTTCTACAACTCATGTGACCCAACAAACTATTCCAAAATGTCTAAATTGGTACGTTTATGCTAGGAATGGTCCTCTTTTGCACCCAAACATGCAAAATCACTTTGAGCTACATTCAACCAGCAGAATCCCTTAAGAGTCCAAAGTGCAAAATGGTTCCAAAATTCAACATGTTACTCAGATACCATGATGATTAGAAACTTATCGTCTGAGCCTATGAGATCATGTTGGGATTTTCTACATAACCTCTCTTAGTTTTCACTATCTCGGAGGTGTTTTCTTGTGGTGGTAAATTTTCAATTAGAGAAAAGTTGTCAAATGCAAGTAGTTGAAAGTTGCAAAGTAGTGCAACTTTCATTCTATAACTCGTGTGACCAAACAAACCATTTCAATGCATCCAGATGGGTATGTTTACGCTAGGCATGGTCCTTTTTTATACCAAAACATGTTGAATCACTCTGAGCTACATTCAACAGACAAAATCCCTTAAGATAAATTTTTAAAGACTATTCAAGATAAATGTTTGTATGATAATGCATCAATAAGTTAACTACTCATCATCTACTATGAATATTGTGTTTTGCAAGTGTTGTGAAGATTATGTATCCTTTTCTTAATTGAGTTGTTTGAATCAAAAGATTAAATATATTGAAATATTTTTATGAAACATCTCATAGAATACCAGATGAGCTCACTAGCTTGTCAATTCAGTAAGGTTGACAAGGTAGGGATAGTGTATGCCTCATAGAAATGGGGTATCATGGTGATCATACGCTGCCCCTAACTTGTCAACCCTACCGAATTGGAAAACTAGTGAGCTCACTAGCTTGCCAATTCAGTAGGGTTGACAAGGTAGGGGCAGTGTATGCCTCATAGAAATGGGGAATCATAGTGATACAGATCTTTTACAATGTCACTCATACATTCGAGATTCTCTTATAATTTCTACATCACCATGAGTCCCCATTTCTATGAGGCATACGCTACCCCTACCTTGTCAACCTTATTGAATTGGCAAGCTAGTGAGCTCACTAGCTTGCCAATTCAGTAGGGTTGACAAGGTAGGGGCAATGTATTCCTCATAAGGATGAATGGAGTTATAGGGTTTATAGAAGAGCGAGAAAATATGCCTTTGTATAATATAAGACATTGTTTTAGATTTTGTCATAAATCCACATGATTTTCCATCAAGATAACTTGAAATGTAAACCATAAACCATTACAACTAACTTTAAATGTAATATACACATTTATTTGAGTCATGTATTAAGGAATATACACATTTGCATGTATTAATTTCTCATATTTTTTGTATATCAAAATATACACTAAGTCAATAATGCATATTACAATAGTGATGGAAGAACATATTGAAAATCCTCTCATTTCTCAATACTTGTAGCAATACATGCAAGGAAATAATCATCCCATTTGCAGCCTAGATTATGAAATATATTGTACAAGAAGAAACAAAAGGAGTTGTTGCCAAATTTTTTATCTCCAATCCACCTTAGGTGGCCCAATCATTTGTATTCCAAAATGCTTCAAAACATGTACATCCCCTGCTCCCTTGGAAACACATGGGTAGTAGCCTCATCGTGGTTGTGTACTCTCACTGAAATTTGGTCCACAAAAAAATTACAAAAGCCTAACAATTTCAAACATGGACTCACATAAAAATCAGTAAAAGACCAATAACTGAATAATGTAAGACATACACCTTCTGACCATATCTATTATCACCTTCATGCATGCTATAAGTAGTTCGATTGAAGGTCTTACAATGGTGATCTGGCCCATCTTTCACTACTTTCTCATACCACTGAACACTTGCACCAACAACCGATGTTGTTATTTTCTTAAGTTGACAATATTAAGTATAACCCACAGTCACAAATGCATCAATGATAGTCCTAAATGCATATGACATTAAACACCAGTAGAGAATAGCAACTTAAAGGTAGTCAATAAAGAGCAGCATATAATTATCATTTTGTAAATTAACAATAATGCAATTTTGCAAACCCTTCTATAATCAAACTTAAACGCTTCAAAGAAAGTAGTGATCAATAACATGAATTTATAAATTCAATGTGCATGTACTTACAGATCAATCTACAAAACCATCTAGGTCTGCTCTACTCTTTATTGTGTCAAGTATTTCCTTGTGATCAGACTCACGCACTTTCCACAAGTTCTTGTTCGCAAGTCTGCCCTTATATTTGATCAAATGAATGTTGGTTGCGACTACAAGGTTCGAGTAGTGAAGGATATTTCAATGTGTGTAGAAGTCCTCAAACAACCAAACTGCAACATTCTTAATTGGGTACCTTCTAAGCCATGTTCCAGTAACAACCACTGAACTTGTAGGATATTCTATGTTTTCTCCATCTATAACTGGGGCCTCCAATTTCTTGTTGGCTTTGATACAATGACATAGGTAATAATTTGTACCCTCTTCATTGTCTTCATCTGCAATAATCGCATAAACATGTCCTGAATTGATATGTTCATCTTGTTAGATGTATTTAATGAATATCAAAATAAAACCTAAAAGTAAGATATATTACCTGGTTCTAGTAGCTCTAATACATGACTTCTTACAGACCATGTGTCAACCCACTATGTCGACTTGCAATCATTCCATGCTTGAATTGTACATGTAGAACAAAAGCATGCCATATTTCACGTATGGATAGTCCATGTACCTAAATTGGAGCTTCTAACATAGTGTAGCTCACTCGATCCTGATAGTCTACAACCCTCATATTTTTCAATGTTAGTATCATCTACTAAATGAAAAAATCTATGAACTAAAGAATTACCTTCACTACCTAGACCTATTGCATGATTGCACCACTTGACAATTGATCTTGCATCTGTCAAATTCATACTATCTTTGTACTTTAACTCTTCTCATGCTAAGGCTCTTTTGATACATGCACTTGCTCCATCATGTCCCCCTTTCCATGCCCAGCCTCTGAGAAGCTCCACATATGGGGAACACCATTGATCCTATGCATCTTGCTCAACTAGTAAAACATTTTGGAGTTCTTGAATTATCATGTATAGTTTTCTGACCATATGATATGTTGATTGAATGATATGCCCCTGCTAACCAAATCAACATAGAACATCTGAAAGCAACCTTGCACAAACTCTGTAGAATGTGTACGATCATCATTGGTGTAAAAGTGATACTCCCTCAATACTTTCATGTTATCCTATGTAATATCATTTACATGAATTAATGCTATATGCACAAATATAGAAACCTATGTGGAGTTATAGTACTATGATTGCACCTCGTTTTGTGGTTGTAGTGTGTAGTTCTCCGTGAAGTCGAAAATTGAAACAATGCTATGAAGTGGAAATGTGTCCTTGCATAACTTGAACTGTGAGTCCAACCATTGAGCTCTATGTGTATGCCTTGTATACTCATAGACCACCTAATCACGAAAAATACCCATAAACTGATAAACTAGAATCCTATCACTAACCAATTCACACTTATTTTCTTCTTTCCCATCTTTTAGACTATAGGCCACTATCTTGTATTTGCCAAACTCCACAATTCTGTCTCCAATAGTGTGTGTACTAGCCATGTGTTGGAAAATTGGAAAATGTTGCATGCCACCACAATGATCACATATGCCATCCAAACATGACTTCTTGTAAAAAAATTGACCATCCACTCTTTCACATAAAATAGAAGATAAGAATTCCCTTGAGGATTTAGGTGGACTTATGTTACATTCCTGTGAAACATTGTCAATATGCATATCTACACATATACGTCAATAAACATCATAATGGTTAGAAAACTCAATATGTACTCTACAACAACAAGTAGTGTGTGTGATTTATTTTGACATAAAAAGGCTTTAGCATTTCAAAATACCTTTGACATATTTTAATTTCAAGAAACTATTGTACAAAATCAACAAAAAAAAGGGTTTGAGTGGTATCCAAATAATTCTTTGGGTGTGGCTCACATATTTTACTACCAATTCTCCTTCTTACAACATCTCTTTGATTGGGAGAGGTCCTTGTGTTATCCTTCTAATAATCACCAAACCCTAAACCTTAAACCCTCTACCCTAAACCCTTAATCCCTAAACCCTAAACGCTCTACCCTCTACCCTCAACCCTCAACCCTCAACCATCAACCCTTAAACCCTCAACCCTCAACACTCTACCCTCTACCCTCTACCCTCTACCCTCTACCCTTAACCCTTAAACTGTAAACCCTAAACCCTAAACCCTTAAACCTTAAACCCTTAAACTGTCTACCCTCTACCCTTAAACCCAATACCCTCTACCCTCAACCCTTAAACCCTCTACCCTCAACCCTCAATCCTCTACCCTTAAATCATAAACCCTCTTCCCTCTACCCTTACCCTTAAAACCCTCTTCCCTTAAACCCTAAACCCTAAACCCTTAAACCCTAATCCCTAATCCCTTAAACCCTCTACCCTCTACCCTCAACCCTCAACCCTCAACCCTCAACCCTCCCTCAACCCTCAACCCTCTATCCTCTACCCTCTATCCTCTACCCTTAACCTTAAACCCTCTACCCTTAAACTATAAACCCTAAACCCTATACCCTAAACCTTAAACCCTAAATCCATAAAATGTCTACCCTCTACCCTTAAACCCAATACCCTCTACCCTTAAACCCTTTTAAACCCAACTAAACTCTCTACCCTAATCCCTCAACCCTCAAACCTTAATCTCTCAACCCTTAAACCCTCTACCCTCAACCCTCAACCCTCAACCCTCAACCCTCAAAGCTCAACCCTTAAACCCTAAACCCTAAACCCTTTACCCTTAACCCTTAAACCCTCTACCATCTACCCTAAACCCTTAAACCCTCTACCCTTAAACCATAAACTCTAAACCCTAAAACCTTAAACCATAAACCCTAAACCCTTAAACCCTTAAACCCTTAACCCTTTACCATCAACCCCCCTCTCTCTCTCAACCCTACACCCTTTACCCTTAAACCGTAAACTATAATCCCTAAACCCTAAACCCTCTAACCTTAACCCTTAATCCCTAAACCCTAAACAATCTACCCTCAACCCTCAACCCTTAAACCCTAAAATCATCAACCCTCAACCCTCTACCCTTAACCCTTAAACCCTTAACCCTTAAAATGTAAACCCTAAACCCTATACCCTTAAACTATCTACCATCTACCCTTAAACTGTCTACCCTCAACCTTATGCCCTCAATTATCAACCCTCTAACCTAAACATTGGATCATCAACCCTCATCTATCTTTGTCCCTCCCTCCTCTTCTTTCCTTCTCTCTATCTCACTTCTCCCTCCATCTCTCCCTCCATCCATTCCTCCCTCTCTAGCCTAATCCCTCAACCCTATACCCTCAACCCTTAAACACTCAACACTAAACCCTAAATCCTCAACCCTAAACCCTTAAACCCTCTACCCTCAACCCAATACCCTCTACCCTCAAACCTAATCCCTCAACCCTTAAACACTCAACATTGAACAATCAAACCTAATCCCTCAAGCCTCTTTCTTTTTCTCTCTCTCTCCCTCTCACTCTCTCTCAAGTCTTTCCCTCCTGCTTGAGAGAGGGGGAGAGAGAGAGGGAGAGAGGGGGGGAGGGGGAGAGAGGGAGTGGGAGATAGAGGGATGGGAGAGAGATAGAGGGAGTGAGAGAGATAGAGGGAGATATAGAGGGAGTGAGAGAGAGAGAAGGAATGGGAGAGAGATAAAGGGAGTCAGTGAGAGAGAGCAAGAGAGAGACTTGAGAGAGGGAGAGGGGGTAGGAGGGAGATACTTGAGAGAGAGAGAGAGGGAGGGAGAGGGGGTGGGAGGGAGATACCTGAGAGAGAGGGAGAGGGAGAGAGGGTGGGATGGAGATACCTAAGAGAGAGGGA
>CM021102.1:608212265-608343116 GCA_007115665.2 Sequoiadendron giganteum
GAGAGGCGGTGGGAGGGAGAGAGACAAAGTGGGAGAGAGATATAGGGAGTGAGAGAGAGAGGGAGTGGGAGAGAGAGAGGGAGTGGGAGAAAAAGAGGGAGAGGTTATGGTAGGGAGAGACTTGAGAGATGGAGAGAGACTTGGGAGAGGGAGAGGGGTAGGAGGGAGTGAGAGAGAGGAGAGAAGTGGGAGGAGAGACCTAGAGAGAGGGAGAGAGAAGTGGGAGAGAGAGAGAGGAGTGAGAGAGAGAGAGAGAGAGTGGGAGAGAGGGAGTGTGTGTGTGTGAGAGAGAGGGGGAGGGAGATACTTGAGAGAGAGTGAGAGAGAGAGAGGGGGAGAGATAAAGTGAGTGAGAGAGAGAGAGGGAGTGGGAGAGAGATAGAGGGAGTGCATGAGAGACCTAAGAGAGGGAGAGGGGTAGGAGGGAGAGACTTGAGAGAGAGATGGAGAGAGAAAGATAACGACCTAAGAGAGGGATATGGAGTGAGAGAGACAAAAAGACCAGAGGGGGAGAGAGAGAGAGAGAGGGAGAGTGAGAAAGGGGGTTAGAGAGATAGATTTATCTAGGTAGGGTGGGAGGGAATGAGATCTGAGAGAGGGGATTGGAGGGAGAGAGAGTAGTATAGGTAGTGTGGGAGGGAGTGAGACCTGAGAGAGAGAGAGAGAGACTTCAAAGGGATAGATATTTATCTAATTAGGGTAACAAGGTAGAGAGTATATGAAAGGTAAAACCTCAACTATCCATCTACGGTCATAAATTGTGCACTCTAAGCATTATCAAAGTGGTCGACCAAAGAGAGGGGAAAGTAAGATTTTTTTCAAAGTAGGTCATTTGGTGAGCACCAAATTTGGCACTCACCAAATGACACATCACATTTGGTGAGTGCCAAATTTGGTGCTCTCCAAATGACCTACTTTGGACGTGTTAATTGACAAGATTTACCAAATTTCCTCATATTTTTGTCTATACTCACCATCACATTTGCACTTCTTTCAATGCAAGTTTATAAGAAAACCGTGATGGTGTTAACCTCTCTCTTAGCTATCTAAATATATAATTCTTTTTTCATTTTGATTCAGTTAAGGTTTTGATCCATAGCTTCTATTGTAAATGCCTCAATTTTTGGTCAAAAACCAACATGTGCTAGTTTTAGTATAGATTTTTACTCATTCATCGAAACATGAAACAAACTACATTTTTTGAAACTAGACTCCATTCTACACATGATGAAAATAAAAATCAATTTTTGATTAGTTTTCAAAAAAATTAGGGGGGAGCACGCTCAAATTTCAGCTTTTTCAAGATGTGTCCACTTTCTAAATTCATAAAATATTATATATTCATTAAAAAAACTATCCGAAAGAACAAGGATAAACTACATGGTGTTAGCTAATTTCTCACTATTGGGATTTTTGAAATTCTAAAAACAAGTTAATCAAAAAGAGGGGAGCCCTCATGCGCTATGTTGTTTTTTTGATAAAAACAGGACCTATTTTACCCCCCCTTTTTGATACCCTTAATCTTCATTAATTTCAAAAAGAATTAGTATCTTAGAAACTAGACTCTGAGCACTTCAACTTGTGTTCTTGCTGCATCTTGAAATTTTGAGCGTAACTATCTTCATTTTCTCGTGCAAATCAATTTTTGTTGATTTCAGAAAAAAAAAGTGGCATCTTAAGAGCCAAAATTGTGTCACATATCCATGCACTTACCCATAAGATATAAAGGAGTTCCAACTTTTGAGCCTTCGATGGGTTTATGTGAAGTGTACTCCCCTCCTTTAATGAGGGTCTCTTCCTCATTTAAGAGGGAGATATGCACTTGGACATCCCATCCCCCAAGGTCTCCTCTCATAAATGAGTTATGGGGAGATGGGGTTGGTACCTTCATTCCTTCTACTCCACTCAATCCCCAAACTTGCCACTTTTCTTAATGAGCTATTTTGAGGAGTTAAATCATGTCTTAGGGGCTTTATTGCATGTCTAATAGGTCCCCACCTCAAAGGTATAGACCTAGGTAGAGGTCTATTTTTGTACTATAACCAAGGAAACTAACCAAATATCACTCCTTCAAGACCCTTTCAAAGGTCCATCCAAATTTTAAACCTAACTAGGGTTCCCAAATATTAACCCCACTTACATCACATGACTCACAATTAAATTCCCTCTCAATCACATTTAAACTTGACCCACAATATTAAAACCCATAAACATAATTACCCCACAAAACTCCTTACACATAACCTACACATTAAACTCTTAAAAAACTAGCCCTAATTACCTCTTAGGTCAAAGGGGTTCACAATATATAACTTTAAAAGGATATATTTAGCTTAGGTCTATATGGTCCTTCCTCTCCTTTAACATGATTATTATTCCTTCACATTAGCTCACATCATATTAGTAAGGTTAGATCATAATAATAAATTCAATATTGGCTAGTCTACTCTATGATTTTATTTATTGATAATTCATCCAATTGTGCATTTTAATTTTTAGTACATAAATTTAAATCTACCTTTAAGGAGAATAATACCACCATTTGAAAGCATCATATATATATATATATATTCTTCCTAATTCATCATTACCTAATTATTCATTATCGTTAATTACTACTCAAATAGATATAGAATATGTTTTAATCACCTCTTTCACACACCTGAGTTCTTGCCTTAGTTTGATTGATACATTTCATCCATGTGCACCAAGTTGTAGTCATCCAACCTTCACGTGCCATCACTTGTAAGTTGTAGAATCTAGTCATACTCACTATTTTTATCCACCTTAGGAAACATGAAACTCATTTGTAATTTATCAAATTAAATCCTAATATGATATCATCTCTTATCTTTGTGTTTAATTAACTAATCCATTTTAACGTTTCCTCCAAATTACAATCATTTTCACCATAACACTTTAACTCTAGCTGGACTAGATAATCACTATTAAATACCACCAATAAATCATCATAATTCTATAAGATACATTTTGTGAAGCTAGATATGTAAGACATGGTTATTTAAATTAGACAACAGTTCTCAAGTATAAAACATGCTGTAAGATACAAGGGTTAACTTGTTGGATCTCAGTTGTGATCATGGTTTGTCCTTGATGACAAATCCACTTGATTTGAGTCTCATGGTTTGATTGCTTTGGATTTGGTCTCTTACAAGATCTTTATGCTCTTCCTATTCAGTTGTCTTGAAATGATATATACTTGATGGCTCTTGATGTTTACAATTGGTTCATATGGTGTTTCACATGGCTTATGGCATGCATTTTCAAGTTTCAGTTTTTTACATGTTGGTATGATATTTGACCTGGTGTTCATTGTGACAGGGCATGCATTTATTTCAAGGCATGCATTTTCTTCAGATATATATGTCATTGTTATCTTGACAAGTCCTAGGATCTTTATGCTTTAGGTTGATCATGTTCTTGATGGTTCAGATTTATGTATATTCAGTTGGTTGTTATCAGGAATGATATGTTAGTGCATTATTTTGGCTTATTGACATCATTGACATCATTGTGGATCAATCTGGTTGCTTGGACATCATGACACTATATCAAGTATGCACTTGGAGTATCTCAGTTTGATTAGTATACTCATGTCTTTCTAAAGGATCTAAAGCCTTCTTGTTACATTCTATGAACTCACATTTCCTTGAAGCATTGAATACATATTGGGCTCAGGAAATGTTATTTGTTTGGTGGTATTATCGATATGCATTTGGACTTCTATATGATTTGTTTGTTAACAATCACCTTGTAAAGTGATTGGGCATCAAAGAAGGCATATAAATTAAGCCTTATCAGGTCTCATTGCAATCCATTTATCAAAGAAATTTGACTTAGTTTGAATGTCACATGGCAGTGACAAAGTATTCGACAACCATCATTATCATTAACTATGTCATCTTTTTGAGTTAAAGCTTTATTCGACATTCATAAGTGTTCAATTTTTGAAATGGCATTGGGCACTTAAAAGATCTGTTCACACGACATTAAAGGATCCTTATTGGGCTTGGTAAACTTTGAGGAGTCGGGCATATTGAAATTTTAAAAGCTTTATAAAAGCTCGAGTAAAATTTTGGGTTCAATGTTATTTTAAATATTGGTTTAAATCTATTGTTTGTATCGGGATATCTGAGGTATTAAGATACAACATAAAATGTATGTGATATTGGCCTTACTCATGAGATGACCTGGCAACATTGTCTTGGCATTGACAGGTTGATGGTGATGTGGCAAGGAGTCAACATCCATTGTGAAAGACTTTGACCGCGGACTTAAAAACATTATGATTGTTTGTTAATGATTGTGTTTAGGTTTCTTCGGACTTCAATGATTCATTAACCTTGGAAAAGTCATTGAATGACTTCAGAATAGATGGAACGAATAGGGAAAAGTTTCTTTTTCTTTTTCTTTGCTAGGGTTTGGAACCCTAGCTGCTACCATGTGTAACTGCTGCTACTTTGATTATTCTTCTTGCTGAAATGCTAAAGACAAAATGTAATACTCATTGTATGAGCTATGAGGGGTATGGTTGCTTAGCTTTTTTGTTTCTTATTAGCTGAGAGCTCGAATTTGGAAGGAGATTTGATGGCATTTCCTTTGTTGGGTTGGTAGAAGCTTCGTGATAGGTTTTCATGCTTTTTTATTTCTTTTGTTTCATTCTTATCAGGTATTATCTCCTTCTTTTTGGAAAAGGATTATATGGTATTTATTGTTCCATTCTGCTAAAAAATGTGAAAGAGATTTGGTGGGCTCTAACAGAATATTACGCTTTGCATTCGGTTTACTTTTCCTTCTCCATTATCAGGATTCTAAAAGGGTTGTTTGTTTTGTTTATTGGGTTCATGATGATATGGAAACAATTTCAATTCTCGACAGGTTTTAGCAGTGATAATTTTCTTTATATCAGTGTGGTTAAAACATTTTGTGAAGGAAAAGATGCTACTGTGATTATTCTCCACCTGTCACTAAATATGAGGGTTTTCGAAAAATAGATCTATAAGTGTATTTTGTTCTATCAAAACACTTTGAAAAGGACACATGAAATTATTGGTGCATACTTTATTGTATTCAATATTCTTGGAACATATTTGACATGGCATTTTGTCTTATCTAAAACCTTTGATGAAGGTTCTAAAAGGAATGTGTGCATTTTGTAAAACAAGAGAGATACAATGATTGATCACTGGTTTTTTGGGATTGATTGTTCTTGAAAAACACAAGTGAAATTTTTTGTAATTGTTAATCTGCAAATATAATGCAGAGTGATAGTCTTTAAATTTTAATATGTTTGGTATTTTGAAGATTCATGAAGTGAATCTTTAGGATATTAGGGGTATTAGATTGAGAGGATTTTGTGAGTTGATTAGAAAATAGAGAAATCCTTTGGTATATGATTGTACTAAAACTAAATGAGGGGTTGGTGCTCCTTGAAATGGGTGTTTCTAAATAAGGGGTTGTTGCTGCTTGAGTGGGTGCTCCAAAATTTGCCTATAAGGCATTGTAAATAGTGATTTGAAAAGATAAGCCAGTATGGCAGCATTTTAGGAGTGGTTTTTCTACCCCAGGAGGGTTTTCCACTTGGAAAATCATTTGTCTCATGGTCTCATTTGTGGTATCTTTAGTTCATTGTGATAATGTTGTAATGTTCATTGTTTTACTATGATACTTCCCATTTCAATTCTTAATGGTTGCATTCAACTTGTGAATGTATTAATCATTGAAATATTGAGAGCATAACGTATCTATGTTTTATTTTTCTGGCAAATGGTAAAATTGGTTCAAGACACTAATTCACCCCCCTCTCAGTGTCATTTTCACTCCAACAATTGGTATCAGAGCATGGGGTCCTCCTATAGGTCTAAACCACCTAGGATTGATTATGGTCTTCGAGTCTGTTAAAGATGTCTCAAGCTCATGAAGGCACTTTTGTGACTAGAGCTCCTTTGTTTGATGGCATAGACTATGTATTCTAGAAAATCAGAATGGAAACATATCTTATTTCAATAGATCTTGATGTTTGGAGCATAGTTTTAAATGGGTATACTATTCCACCTGCAATACCCACAGATGTTGTTGAGAAAAAGAAGTATGAAACTAATGCTAGAGCTAAGCATTCCATCTTGTGTGGATTAACTAAAGATGTTTTTGTTAAATTCATGAATTACAAATCTACTTAGGAAATCTGGGAAAAAATTGAAACCATCTATCAAGGAAATGACAAAGTCAAACTATCAAAAATCCTTACACTCAAACATCAGTTTGAAGAAATGAGAATGAAGGATGATGAAAAAGTGGCTGAATATTTCCTAAGAATAGATGAAATTGTTAATGCTATGATAGGATTAGGAGAAGATGTAAAAGAGTTTGATGTGGTTACAAAGGTCATTAGAACCTTATAGCCTAAATTTGAGTATAAGGTTTCAGCCCTTGAAGAAAAGAAACATTTTGATAAGCTAACCTTAGACAGTCTGCAAGGAACTCTTACTGCCTATGAAATGAGAACAAGAAAAAACAACTCAACATGAAAAGAAACTGCCTTTACAACTAAAAAGAAAGAAAAAGTAGATGACAGTGAATCAAAATATTTTGATTCAAAAGAAACCACTTTGTTAGAAAAATTAAAAATGGTTCTAGAAAATACAAGGGAAAACTTCCCTTTAAGTGTTTTAACTGTGGCAAGATTCGACACTTTGCAGCTAAGTGCCCCTATGATGATCAAATCAGTGACAATGAGAAATATGATAAATTGCCTAAGAAGAAGGCCTATAAACCTAAAAGAAAATTCAATTTCAAAAAGAAGAAGAGTTTGTTTAGTAAAGATGAAACTGACATTGAAACATAAGACTCTTTAGCTAAGGAAGATGAAACTTTATTTATGGTTGAAGACAAACTGCAAGAAGAGACTAACAACAATGATCTAGAAGATGGTGAAATTGATCTAGAAGGTGAATTAAAATGTGCCTTGAAGGAAATTAAGAGACTCAAAAACAAAATTCTTGCTCAAGAACAGAAATCAGATCAAGTACTTGCTCAAGAACATAAACCTGATCAAGAAATAATCTCTCTGGAAAATCAACTTGAAGAAGCTAAGAGAGTTGAGGACTGTCTTCGAGTAACTGTAAGTTTCAAAGATCAAGAAATTCAGAAATTGGAACAAGAAGTTGTTTGTCTTAGAAAGGAAATTGAAAGGTATGAAAGTACATTAAAACTTAATGAGATGCTCAGCAAGCATAAATTGAATAAAGATAAAATTAGTGTTGGGTTTGAAAAGGGTGAATGCTCAATTGATAATGCAAAGCAAAAAGATTCTTCTGAAAACAAGAGTTCTGGTCCAAATCATCTTGAATCTGGTAAGAATCATGTTTATTCCCTTAAAGACAATAGAACATCTTACAGATTCAATCCCTTCTTTTATGGTTACTATTTTTACTGCAACAAATTTGGCCATAAAGTAAGTAGTTGTAGGCTTATGACTTCTAGAATACCAAAATTTGGACATAAGCAATACTTTGGCTTTGTTAATCAGGTCAGATGTTTTAAATGCAACACTTTAGGACATACAGTCAAACAATGCAAAACTGATCTGCATAATAAACAATAGAAAACTAAATCAGTTTGGAGACCTAAAAATGTTAAAATCCTAGAGCAAACAATGCTGGTTCAAACTACTTTTCACTCTAAAAAGAAGGACTTATGGGTCCTAGATAGTGGTTGTTCTAACCACATGATGGGTGACAAGGATAAATTCATCAAACTTGAAGATTATGTTGGTGGATATGTGAAGTTTGGTGATAACACTGGTATACAGATTAGAGGTAAAGGCTCACTTCTGTTAAATAAGAATACACCTATCTACAATGTGTATTATGTGGAAGGCCTAAAGCACAACTTGCTTAGTGTTATCCAAATTTGTGATAGTGTTTATCATGTTATGTTTACTTCACAGGGATGCAAGATCAAGAACAAGTTTGGAAAAGTTGTTGCAACTGGGAGAAGAACCAAAGGTAATGTTTATAATCTTCTTGACACCTTTGGTAATGATAAAAATGAAGGTATGTGTCTAATGGTTCAAGTTGAAGAAAGTTGGTTATGGCATAAAAGATTAGGACACGTAAACTTTGAAAATCTATTTAGAATTAGTAAAAATCAGAATTTTAGAGGTTTACCAGTCCTTAACAAACCAAAAAATTATGTGTGCAAAGAATGTTTAAGTGGTAAACAAACTAGAGTCAGTTTCAAGACAAAAGAACATTCTTCAACAAAGCCCTTACAGCTAGTACATACAGATTTGTGTGGCCAAACCAGAACAAGGCCAATTAATGGTGAAAAGTACTTTATGTTGTTTGTAGATGATTACACCAGAATGGTTTGGGTTACGTTTCTTAAACATAAATCAGAGGCATTTGAAAGGTTCAAAATATTTCGTAAAATGGTTGGAAAAGAATCTGATTTAAAGCTTAAATGCCTAAGATTTGATAAAGGAGGTGAGTTCACCTCTCAGGAATTTGTTGATTATTGTGAACATCATGGTATTAAAAGGAAATATGCAGCAACTAGAACACCTCAACAAAATGGGGTAGTTGAATGTCAAAACAAAACTGTAAAGGAAATGGCAAGAACAATGTTAGATGAGGCTAAGTTGCCTGACATGTATTGGAAAGAAGTTGTTCATACAAGTGTACATTTTAAACAGAGTGCAACTTAGGGTGAAAAAAAATACACTCCTTATGAATTGTGGCATGGAAAAATTGCTTTTGTAAAACACTTTAGAATCTTTGGCAGTAAGTGCTTTATCAAGAAAGATGATGAACATCTAGGTAGCTTTCAATCAAAATGTGATGAGGGTATCTTTTTGGGATACTTAACTCATAGTAAAGCCTGTAAATGCTATAAAAAAAGGCTTAGTAAAATTGTTGATGCATTCAATGTGAAATTTGATGAAATACCACATTTAGGAATTGATCTTGTGCAAATTGATGAGGAAGAAACAAAAATAGAACTTGAGATAAAATCTGAAAATGTTGAAACAACAAGTCCTAAACATGATGAAACAACAAGTTCTAAAAATTGTGTGCCCAAAACTCCTTCAAAATCTCTTTCTAGATATCATCCTAAAGATTAGATTATTGGGGATAGATATGTTGGAGTTCTAACTTGAAGAAAGACTGCTAAAATTGAAGAACAAGCTCAAATAGCAGAGCATACAACCTTTTGTTTAGTCACTGAATTTGAACCTAAAAATTATGATGAAGCTCTCATAGATGAATGTTGGGTTAATGCTATGCAAGAAGAAATAAATCAGATTGAGAAAAATCAAACTTGGGAATTAGTCCCAAGACTTGATAACAAGAATGTTATTGGTGGCAAATGGATTTACAGAAATAAGCTTGATGAAAATGGCAATGTTGTTCACAACAAGGCAAGGTTTATCTGCAAAGGCTATGCTCAACAAGAAGGTATTGATTTTGGTGAAACCTTTGCACCAGTTGGTAGACTAGAATCTATTAGAATATTCTTGGCTTATTTTGTTTATACAAACTTCACTGTTTATCAAATGGATGTCAAAATTGCTTTTTTGAATGGATATTTAGATGAAGAGGTCTATATGGAACAACCTGAAGGGTTTGTTTGCAAAAATAAGCCTAATCATGTTTACAGGTTGAAAAAGGCCCTATATGGCTTAAAACAAGCACCTAGGGAATGGTACTCTAGGCTGGATAATCATTTGACATCAAATGGCTTTGTTAGAGGAGGTGTTGACAATAATATTTATGTTAAGATTGAAGGTACTGATATTTTAGTTGTTGAGATTTATGTCAATGATACCATTTTTGGCTGCAATAATGTTGCTTTAAGCAAAAAATTCTCTCATATTATGGAATCTAAATTTGAAATTTCAATGTTGGAAGAATTGACTTTCTTTTTGGGTCTTCAAGTTTCTCAACTTGAAAATGGTATATTTCTCTCTCAAACCAAGTATGCTAGAGAGATGCTTAATAAATATCAAATGGATGGATGTCATCCAGTTAGCACTCCAATGGTTACAGGCTAAAAACTCACTAAGGTTGATGATTCTCCTGATGTAAATCAATCTTAATATAGATCGATGATTGGTAGTCTATTATATTTGACTACTTCTAGACCTAACATAATGCATGTAGTTTGCATGGTTGCAAGGTTTCAAGCATCACCTAAGGAATCTCATGTTACTGGTGTTAAAATAATCTTTAAATATGTTTAGGGCACTCTTGATTATGGACTTTGGTATCTTAGAAGCAATGATTTTTCTTTAATTTCTTATATTGATGCTGACTGGGCTGGTTGTTTGGATGATAGGAAGAGCACCAGTGGTGCTACATTCTCTCTTGGTGATCGTTTAGTGGTATAGCACAACAAGAAACAAGAATATGTTTCTCTTTCCACTACTGAGGCAGAGTACATAGCTACCATTTCTTGCTGCACTCAAGTACTGTGGATGACACATACATTATCTGATATGGGTATTACAGTTTCTAAGCCTATTTCTATTCTCTTTGATAACACTAGTGCAATTAACATTTCTAAAAATCTTGTTATGCACTCTCACACTAAACATATTGCTATCAAGTTTCACTTTCTTCACAAAAAAGTGTTGGCTAATGAAGTGTGCTTACAGTTTGTTGCTTCACAAGAGCAAGTTGTTGATATTTTCACTAAGCTTTTATCTAAAGAAGTATTTGATAGGTTGAGGCTTCGATTGGGAGATATCTCTCAATATTTACTTCATTGATTTACCCATTTTTGGCTTAGGGGGAGCTTGTTATAGCATTTGTTCATTCACAACTCTCTTGCAAATTATGTTTGTTGCACTATTGCTCTACTTTCAGCTGGTTCTTCTGGTTATTGGTTGACTTCTCAGTTGTTTTTCATGGCATTTCACTGTCTTCTCCTTTATTATTTGTCATTGAGGAAAAAAGGGGGAGATTAATTTGTGTTTTGCCATCAAGTACAAAGGGGGAGTTTGTTGGATCTCAGTTGTGATCATGGATTGTCCTTGATGACAAATCCACTTGATTTGAGTCTCATGGTTTGACTGCTTCAGATTTGGTCTCTTACAGGATCTTTATGCTCTTCCTATTCAGTTGTCTTGACATGATATATACTTGATGGCTCTTGATGTTTATAGTTGGTTCATATGGTGTTTCACATGGCTCATGGCAGGCACTTTCAAGTTTCAATTTTTTACATGTTGGTACTGATATTTGACCTAGTGTGCATTGTGACAGGGCATGCATTTGTTCCAAGGCATGCATTTGCTTCAGATATATATGTCATTGTTATCTTGATAGGTCCTAGGATCTTTATGCTTCAGGTTGATCATGTTCTTGATGGTTCAGATTCAGGTATATTCAGTTGGTTGTTATCAGGAATGATATGTTAGTGCATTATTTTGTCTTATTGACATCATTGTGGATCAATCTGGTTGCTTAGACATCTTGACACTATATTGTATGCACTTGGAGTATCTCAGTTTGATCAGTATACTCATGTCTTTCTAAAGGCTCTAAATCCTTCTTGTTACATTCTATGAACTCACATTTCCTTGAAGCATTGAATACATATTGGGCTTAGGCAATGTTATTTGTTTGGTGGTATTATCGATATACATTTGGCCTTCTATATGATTTGTTTGTTAACAATCACCTTGTAAAGTGATTGGGCATCAAAGAAGGCATACAAATTAAGCCTTATTGGGTCTCATTGCAATCCATTTATCAAAGAAAGTTTACTTAGTTTGAATGCCACATGGCAGTGACAAATTATTTGACAACCATCATTATCATTAACTATGTCGACTTTTTGAGTTAAATTTGTGTTCGACATTCACAAGTGTTCAATTTTTTAAATGGAATCGGGCACTTAAAAAATCTGTTCACACAACATTAAAGGATCCTTATTGGGCTTGGTAAACTTTGAGGAGTCGGGCATATTGAAATTTTAAAAGCTTTATAAAAGCTCGAGTAAAATTTTGGGTTCAATGTTATTTAAATATTGGTTTGAATCTATTGTTTGTATCAGGTTATTTGAGGTATTAAGATACAACATAAAATGTATGTGACATCATCCTTACTCATGAGATGACCTGGCAACATTGTCTTGGCATCGACAAGTTGATGGTGATGTGGCAAGGAGTCGACATCCATTGTGAAAGACTTTGACCACGGACTTAAAAACATTATGATTGTTTGTTAATGATTATGTTTAGGTTTCTTCGAACTTCAATGATTCATTAACTTTGGAAAAGTCATCGAACGACTTGAGAATAGATGGAATGAATAGGGCAAAGTCTATTTTTCTTTTTCTTTGCTAGGGTTTGGAACCCTAGCCGCCACCATGGAGAGAGTGTAACTGTTGCTACTTTGATGATTCTTCTTGCTGAAATGCTAAAGACAAAATGTAATACTCATTGTATGAGCTATGAGGGGTATGGTTTCTCAATTTGTTGTTTCTTATTGGTTGAGAGCTCAAATCTGGAAGGAGATTCAATGGTGTTTCCTTTGCTGGGTTGGTAAAGCTTCGTGACAGGTTTTCATGCATTTTTATTTCTTCTATTTTGTTCTTATCAGTTATTATCTCCTTTTTGGAAAAGGATATGGCAGTTATTGTTCCATTCTGCTAAAAAATGTGAAAGAGATTTGGTGGGCTCTAATAGAATATTACTCTTTGCATTTGGTTTACTTTTCCTTCTCCATTATCAAGATTCTGAAAGGGTTTTTTGTTTTGTTTATTGGGTTCATGATGATATGGAAACGGTTTCAATTCTTGATAGGTTTTAGTAGTGATAATTTTTTTTTTATCAGTGTGGTTAAAACATTTTGTGAAGGAAAAGATGCTACTATGATTATTCTCCACCTATCACTAAATATGACGGTTTTTGAAAAACAGATCCATAAGTGTATTTTGTTCTATCAAAACACTTTGAAAAGGACACATGAAATCATTGGTGCATACTTTATTGTATTAAGTATTCTTGGATTATATCTGACATGGCATTTTGTCTTATCTGAAACCTTCGGTGAAGGTTCTAAAAGGAATGTGTGCATTTTGTAAAAAAAGAGAGATACAGTGATTGATCGCTGGTTTTTGGGGATTGATTGTTCTTGAAAAACACAAGTGAAAATTTCTATAATTGTTAATCTGCAAATATAATGTAGAGTGATAGTCTTTACATTTTAATATGTTTGGTATTTTGAAGATTCATGAAGTGAATCTTTAGGATATTAGGGGTATTAGATTGAGAGGCTTTTGTGAGTTGATTAGAAAATAGAGAAATCCTTTGATATATGATTGTACTAAAACTAAATGAGGGGTTGGTGCTCCTTGAAATGGGTGTTTCTAAACAAGGGGTTGTTGCTCCTTGAGTGGGTGCTCCGAAATTTGCCTGTAGGGCATTGTAAACAGTGATTTGAAAAGATAAGCCAGTATGGCAACATTTTAGGAGTGGTTTTTTTGCCTCAGGAGGGTTTTCCACTCGGCAAGTCATTTATCTCATGGTCTCATTTGTGGTATCTTTACTTCATTGTGATAATGTTGTAATGTTCATTGTTTTACTGTGATACTTCTCAGTTTAGTTCTTAATGGTTGCATTCAACTCATGAATGTATTAATCATTGAAATATTGAGAGCATAACTTATCTATGTTTTATTTTTCTGGCAAATGGTAAAATTGGTTCAAGACATCGTTTCACCCCCTCTCTCAGTGTCATTTTCACTCCAACATAACTATCCCTTACTTGGAGCAATTCATAATCTAATTACCAATTCCCTTTCGTATTTTATTCATATTTTAGTGTATTAAAGGGTTATAGTTTACCCTAGGGTATATTATTGCAATTCCAATGATGACAACACACAATTACTTCATTTATTATTTCCAATCTAACTCACTAGCAATTAATGGAACACACTTAGGAATTTTAGGGTTTCATTAGTCTCACACAAGGCGAGGCCTTTCATATAGAAATTCAAAGATATCGATGGAAGCAAATTTATTGAAAGAGAGAGGAATGGACAAAGAGAGATAGAGCATGAGAGAGAAATATAAGAGATAGAAAGGGAAATAGAGAGATAAAATAAAAGCTAACTTTTGATTAGTTATTTCATGCCAACAATCTAAGAATGGCATGTGTCCTTAGGGAGTTATGCTTAAGGTAGCATGTGATTTGATATAGAGAGAGATAAACATATATATATATATATATATATAGAGAGAGAGAGAGAGAGCGAAAGACATAAAAGAGAGAGGAAGAGAAAAGGGAGAGGGAGATAGAGATAAGATATAAAGAGGCGGAGAGAGAAAAAAATAAACTGAACTCCTATAATAACTTTATTATTACAAATATATAATTTTATCTAATGAATAATTATATTTAAAATATAGATTTAAAGTATTGAATAATAATAGTAAGATTAAACATAATAATAATAACTATTTTTTCATATATTTTTAAATAGAAATTATTTTATCTTTGAGTATCATTTCTCATCCCTATTTCTATCTCCATCTCTCTATTACTTGTCTCTATCACCTTATTTCTCTCTCTCTTGCCCCCTCTATCTCTATCTCCCTATCCCGTCCCTCTCTCTCTCTCTCCATCCCCCATCTCTTCCTATCCATATATATCTCTCTCTATCTCTATATATCCCTCTATTTCTCCTAATCTATCTCTCTCTCTCTTGATCTTTCTCTCACTCCTCTATCTATTTTTATTCATATATTTCTCTACTTAATCTCCTTATCTCTCTATCTCTCTCCATATCTCCCTATCTCTTTCCGTATCCCTCTCTATCTCTCTATATCACCCTCTATCTCTCTATCCATCCATCTCTCTCCCTCTTTGTCTCCCTCTCCCGCTTCCTAAACCTCTATAGTTATATCTATTTGGCTCTCTATCTCTATCTCTCCATATTTCTTCTTCCATCTCTCTCTCTATCTCTATCTTGGTATCCCTCCATCTCTCTCTACCCTTATATATCTCTCTCTACCTCTCTCTATCTATCACTTATCTTTATCAATTATCTTTCTATCTCTCCCTCTCTATATAATATTATCTCTTCCATCTCTATCTATCCCTCTCTGGACTCTCTCTTTTATCTCTCACTCTCTTTCTATATCCCTCTCCATCTTCATCCCCATCTCTATCTTCCTCTCTATCTCTATCTCCTTAACCATCTCTCTCTCTCTCTCGCTCTTCCCCCCTCTACCTCTCTCTTTATATCCCTATCTCCCCCTCTCTCCCTATTGCAAAATTAACATGAGCCTATTGGTAATGGAGCCTGATTATCTTCCTGCTTCAAAGGTTTTGTTTAAGTCGTGTTTGGATCCCTGTAAGTTGATGCATATTTGGTTTGAAACTATCACTTCTCCATTGAGACCTTTGTTGCACAAACATCTTTTACTAAATGGCCTACCAATTGACCTCATGTACTACATAAATGTATGAAAAAAATAAACCAATTTTTTTCCTAATTAACCTTCTATGCCTCTTTGACATACCCATTGCACACCAAGATGTGATTGCTAGTTATTTAACCTATAACTCTCCTTTTATATATTTTTATTCTATATTAAAAAGGGCAAATAAGATTTTTAAGTTACATTATACCGAGATCTCCTTCAAGCTATACTCAAATAAATATTGAAATAAGATGACAATATATTAAGATTTTTGTGAATCAAATTAACTTTTATGTAAATAGGATGGTGGTAAGAAATAAATTCGAAGAGTTGAAATTCTCTTTATAGTTCGTGAGGCGTATTATTATTATTAAGCTTGTTAATATATTCTTTAAATTTGTTAACACGTAATGGTATTTAGGTTTAAATTTTCTATTGATATGACAAATATAATTTCTTAACTGACAAAGAAAAAGGTTGCAGATGCCAAGATTCGAATTCCCCTCATATATTGTGGAAGCATATTTTACGGACGAATCGGGTGTGTGGATTCTTTTAAATTTGATCGAAACAGTGTCTCAGCTTAATGGCTAAGAAAACGATTTTTTTCATTATAAAATCCTCTCATCTTACACAGCAAACTGGCGTCCCAACGCTTGAAATGGCCAAGCTGAGCACAAGTGAGATCGTACCTGGAGATCATATTTACACTCTGCCAAAGCTTGAAAAGGGCAAGCTTTGTGAAGTCCTGCCTGGAGACACTAAGGGTAGCTGCCTTGACTACATCCACCACGGTAATGTACACTCGTTTTGAATTTTGAATTTGTTATTTTTGGTTACATGAGATAGACACTGCACTGGGTAATTTTGATTGATCTTTGAGTTTAATCAACATGTTTTAAGTTTTGATTTGTTTAAATAGATTATTTAAAATCATACTTGTTAAATAACATATTTTAAATTTTGACTTGTTTAAATGAATCATATAAAATCACATTTATTTTTCTAATAAAACCTATCTGAAATTTAAGATAAATGACCTAAACAAATCATAGTTTAAAATGTGTTTGTTTGACATCTTTATATCAGATTTGAGGAAGAAATATATACCCATTTTCTAAATCATCTGCGTTTGAAAATAAGCTATTTATATATAGAAACTATCTGTGTGTATGAAAGTAAGTATTAATTCTATTCTGTCTGTGAAGATTCATACTATTTTTCGTTTTAATTGTTTTGGGGAGATTGGCATACAGGTATTTATGTTGCGAAGAACCGAGTGATACATTATTTTCATTTGCAACGCACAACTTCTGGAAGTTTCATGTTTCCTAGAGACCCATTTAGTCCGTGCAATGAATGCGAGTTCTCCCCTATCGACAGAGGGCGCGGAGTAGTTCTGACCTGCTTAAATTGCTTTCTGCTGCAAGGAGAAATCTATCGATATGAATACGAAGTCTCTGGAAAGAGACGAATCGGCACGACTGCGAGGTCCGATTCCCCAGAAGTCGTAGTTAGTCGGGCAAGACAGCTGCTTCAGACTGGAGGTTACAGTCAACCGGCTAACTGTGAGAACTTCGCTCTCTACTGCAAGACCGGGAAGCATTTAACAACTGGGCAGGTAAAAAATGTTGTACCTGCTGTTGTTGGAATATCTTTTCTTTTTGACAAATGGGAGATATTTTTGGCCGTGTGTGAAATTATGGTATTTTATTGGAATTCAAATGTGTAGTTTTTAGTCAAATTATTGATTCATATTTCATGAAAAGTGATTAAAATGAATTATTTATGAGAATGAATGGTCAATTTAGTCTTTTTTGCATTTAGATGATGTTCATAAGGTGAAGCATCATAATGTCTTAGGAGGTTATCCTGCTCAATACTACTTTCACTCAAGTGTGCTTAACCACAAAGTGTTCCCCAAGATCAAGTCCACTTAGCTTGCCAAACTAAATGGGCTCAAACTAAGTGGGCTTGACCTTGAGGAAGACTTCATGGTTACGTGTACTTGTGTCAAAGTAGTACAAGGTTGGGTGACCTCCTACAAAGTCTTGATACTTAATCTCTATGTGCATCATCTAGTTGCAATGAGTGTTAAGTGGACCATTCATTTTGATGAGTGATGGATTCATGTGAACCCCTACTCATGAAATATAGGTTAATGAATTTGACTTAAAAGTTATACATTTAAATCTTAATATAAATACCATAGCTTTTCACATTTTCTCTATTGTAGCTTAATTAGTTGTACCATCACTAATTAACCAACCAACCATGTGACAATTGACAACCAACTATGCATCTACAAATAATGAATATAATGCCATATCACCATGCAATAGCTTACATAAATAATTTTTATATTAATAAATAAATTGTTGCAATCTTTAATAACACAATACATACATGTGTGTACTTGTACAAGAAAATAAACTAAAGAATCTTTATATTAATAAATAAATTTGTTGCAATCTTTAATAATACAATACATATATATGTGTATTTGTAAAATAAAATATTGTCTCTCTATATATAATTTATGTTTGGATAGGTAAATTTTATAATTTGTCATATTTATTCTAGGAAAGTAAATGTTAGAGACATAAATAATTACTTCTATGATTGAACAATGCATATTTTTATGAAGATTTTGGAATTTTTTTTGTTTATATCTTAAAAATACAATTTTTGATAGATAAATGTTTTAGACTTTGCACTGACCTTGTATTCTATATATAGTTGAGTTTGGTGATCTAGGAAAAGTTTGTGATAATAAATTTATTCTCTAGATTGAGACTTCATCCTATGCAATTGTTTTCTTTTCCTTTGAAATGATTTATCTCATATTATGGTTGCTTATGCTAATTTGAGAGCTAGCGATATTTAGAAATACCTTGGAAGGGTTACTTTCTACTCAAAAGACACATTCTCTTAGGTCAACCCACGAGTAAAAATATTTAAAAAATCTCAAGTAATACATATATATTCTCTTAGAATGATCGTGTAAATATATATTCTTTTTACTACATCAATTAAAGTGTTTTAATACAAATGATTCTTTAATGATTAGGAGATTTTTTAAGTGAATGGAAATATTTTAAATATGAGAACATAACAATAAATTATATAAATTTGCATTTACTTGGCCTCACTAAAGAATAGTACAAGAAATAGTCAACTATGTTTAAATATACAATTTTTAAATTTAAAGGTTCAATTCCATGACTGCGGGCTCAACAATATGATTATTGAAATGGTCCTATACATAAAAAAGAGGTTAAATCACCATGGGAGTGAGATATATGAAAGTATATGCATGTATGAGTAAAATAAATTTGTAGAAATATGTTAATACAAAGATAGGCTAAGGGAGAAGAGCATAAGAATGTACATAATAGATTAGTAAATAACATAAATTAAAAAAATCTAACTTTGAATAGAATTAATTCATTACCAATATATCTATATATTACAATGCCTCTCAAAATAAATTCAAGATTAAATGAAAAATAATATTACAAATTTCACCATTACAATTTTTTAATCTTATTCTACCATTTCAATTTTTACTAAATTTGATTTCACATACACACTTTAATTCATTAAATTAATCTTCAAGAATATTATTTCTATATTCTTTATTACATCCTATATCTATACGTATGAGAAGTTCATTTACTTATAAAATGAATAATAAGATTAGTAATTTATTAAACATATTTTTTTATTAGAAAATAAAAATATTATCTAATTGATTTTGTAAGGTAACAATAGCCCCACAAAATTGAAATGAAGCAATTTTTAAGATGCTTAAATTGAAAATGAAGAAGCTATGATGCTCTCCTCTCATTAAATAATGATTTAACTCCACCTAAATGACATACTCAATTTACATATGAGTTAGATGTATTTATATATTATTTAACACTTTCAATGTCAATTATATCTTTAATGAAGGAGGTGGTCATATTATTATAGTTATATGTATTATCTATAAGGAGTTATATGTTTAATTTTAAAAAGTAAAGGATATAGGTCAGTGTTTAAGATATTCTAGGTTTTCTATCTTAGTTTTTTTATTTTAGATTTAAAAAATATATAGATATTTATATATATTTTTAAAAATAATATTTTTTATAATTTTAATATTTAAAATGTATTATTTGTTATAACTAAAAAATATAATTTAAATATTTTTATATTGAACAAGAATATTATAATAAGTTAAATTATAATTTTAAAAGTTAAATTAATTGGTTTTGAGTATTTTTTTGTTTGATAAGGTTGGTTTAAAAAAGTCATATTCATATATTAGAACATTCAAACATTACATAATTAAGACAACACCATTAACGAGGGGTCATTTACAAAATCAAGAGGAGATAACAAAAACCACCTTGAAATTATATAGTGGTAAAATTATAGACATAATACTAACAACTATAACATTAGCAAACTTCCAATTATCTCTATAACCTTTGGCCAAGATCATCTTCATTGTCAAAGGAAGCATCATTAATTGCAAATGCCTAGTCGATCCTCGTAGATAACACCACACTCATAGAAAATGTCATAAAGGCTAAGCCCCACTTCACCTTGTGTTTGTGAAGGATAACCTTGTGATCCGCCACAAATAAAGAAAAGTAATCCACTAACCATAGGTATCAATGATGACGGTTGGCCAAAAACAACTCCAAGAGGAAACCCAAACTAGATAACACACCACCTAGCACCCTTTCAAAACCCAATCTCCAACATAGTTTGATTAGAGCCGTTGCAACCACCCTAACCACCTCCTTTGGCTTTCTAGCCTCCAACAAAATGGCAACAAACATGGATGTAACATTATTATTGACATGATATCTATGCACCATGGTGAGAAACAAATCAGCCAACACCATCTTGACAACATACACCAAGATTGCCTTATTAACTTAAAAAAAAATCTTCAACCATAAATCCAATAAAAGAAAAATTTATTTTTTTGACTAACAACCTTATAAGACTACATTAACAATTATCATGATAGCCATAAAAAATTAAAGTACATATAACATTAAAATAGATAAACACCATGTCTTCTTGTGATTTTGACCCTATCAGTACCATCTTCTTGAAATGATTATTTTCTTCATGACAAACCATCTTGCCTACTATCATTGTCATTGCATGTGAGTTAAGGTCAAGAAATAATAGGGTCATTATGGGAAAAAATGAGCATTCAACCTAACCATAAATTAACATCATTGCCACATATCATATTTATGTCTGTATCCAATGCGAAATTGGCAAGGGAGTTCGCATGAACGTTAGCCTCTTTATATACGTGATAAATACAATAATCTTCCAAATTATTTGACAAGAATCAAGCTTGATTTAAAATACTGTTAATTTTCTAATTTTGAACCCTTTTTTCCTTTAATACATTAACTATAACCATTAAATCACCTTGAATTAATGCCACATCTTATACATGTATTTAGACCCAATAGAAAAGCCTAAACTTTTGTTTCATTATTTCTTCCATATGCCAGACCTTTACACATAACGCCAATTAAAAATCCTATACTATCTTTTATGATACAACCGACACTTGAGATGCTAGGAATAGCCTACATATTTCATCAAAGTTGAACTTACACCAAGCAGCTACACTCTTATCTAAGATTTGACTAATCCCGAATGAGAAAATTGGTACTGAGTGTTGCAACATATAATTTACCTTGAAATTCGTAAGGACCATGATCGTATTGACATAGAAATATAATTTATCTGGTCACTCAATTTTCTTTGAATAAAAATAAAATCTGAATCATAGAGATTATGTGCGAGCATATTTTCCGATCGAATTGGATGTGTGAATAGACTAATAGAAAAGTTCTTTTTAATTTTCTAGAAATAGTTTCTCGCCTTAGTGATTAAGCAAAGGATTTTTTTCATTATAAGACCCTATCATCTGACACAACAGATCAACGCCCCACTACTAGAAGTGGAAAAGCTGAGCAAAAGTGAAATTGTACCTGGAGATCATATTTTCATTCAGAAGAGTGGGAGCGACCATGATCACGACCATCACGGTATGTTCGTTTTAAATTTTTTGTAAGGGTGAGATTTAAACAGCATATTTTAAGTTTTGACTTGTTTAGATAGTTTATTTGAAATCATTTTTTTTTTATGATGAATCATTGAATGTGATTCAAAACGTTGATTTAAAAAGAATACACAGTTAAATTCGGAAACATTTATAATATTCTTTTGATTTGTTTAGGTGATTCATCTGAAATCGCACTAATAAATGGATCTTATTAGAGAAGCTAATCCGATTTCAGATAAATTATCTAAGCAAGTCAAAATTTAGAATGTGTTAATGATATCAATTTCCACAATCCATATTATAAATCAGTATTGCTTCTGGATTTGATTGTGTTCGTGTTTTTTCATCAACATTTCGTATCACACTCCCTGATCCATCTGTGTTCGTATTTTTTGCATCAATGTTTTGGATCACACTTCGTGATCCATCAACAGCACGGAATGTGATCTAAAACATTGATCCAAAAAATGCAAACACAATCAAATCTAGAAGCAATGCTGATTTAGAATGTATTATTTAAACCCATATACATATTGAAAATAAACTTATTATATGTACTACTCCGTGTCCCGAGTGGAACCTGCATTATATCCTGTTTGTGAAGATTCTTATGATTTTTCGTTTTAATTATTTTGGGGAGATTGGCATACAGGAATTTATGTTGCGGAGAATCAAGTGATACATTTTACCTTACAACGCAAATCTTCTGCAAGCCCACCACTTCTTCTGTGCAAGGAATGCAGGTTCCACTCGGGACACGGAGTAGTACTATCCTGCTTAGATTGCTTTCGGCTGGGAGGAGATATCTATCGATATGAATATGGAGTTTACGGAGTGAAAGGAGCCAGCACGCCTACGCCTTCAGAGTCCCCAAAAGAGGGAATTCGTCGGGCAATAGAGCTGTGTCAATACGGGTTTGGAGGACATGATGATCCGTGTAACTGTGAGAAGTTCGCTTTCTTCTGCAGGACTGGGCAACTTTCATCACTTTTGAACGAAACAAGTGTTGGAATGACTCTCCTTAAAATATCTGCTCTTGTTTTCGGTGCTGCTGGCTTTATTATTCGTGCAGCGAGATGATTGGTGAAGCAACTACCCCCAACCAGTTATGGTTCTACAAATAGCAGAGAGAATGTAATATCACCATGTTATAGCTTTTTATAGTACTAAATAAAGTTGCTCCATCTTTAATAACACAATACATATATATGGATATACTTGAAAAGGTATAAAGGCATATGGTAAATTTTATAATTTGTATCTTATTTTAAGAAAGTAAATGTAAAGTATTTAGTTTTATGATTGAATAATATATGTTTTATGAAGATTTTGAAATATTCTTTATTTATATTTTAAAAATATTGTTTTTTAGATGAATGTTTAAGATTTTATATTGATTTTGTATTTTGTCTGTAATCAAGTTTGGTCATTTAAACAAAGCTTGCGATCATGGATTTTTCCTCTACATTTAGACTTTATCTCATGTAATTGTTTTTTTTTTCGTTCTTTAACTTGCTTGATTGATGTACATCCATCTTGTTGTTTCCACTAATTTGAGGGCTAGTGATATCTAGATATACTTTGGAAGGATGATTGTTGTGTCAATATAGGACACATTCTTCTTGGTTGAATGTGTGTACAACAATAAGAAAAAATACTCAAGCCAATCATGTATATGTTCCTAAAATGATTGTATAGGTATAACTTTTTTTATTTAATCAATTAAGTGTTTTAATACAAATGATACACAAGTGATCTGTTGATTCTTCAATGATTAGGAGATGTCTAAAGTAAATGCATTAAATGTCTTTAAATACAAGAACATAGCAATACACTATACAAATTTATGTTTAACTAAGATCCTAGACAAGAAGAGTATAGACAAGAGTTGACTAAATTTGAATTCAAAACATTTAAATTTGAAAGGGTCAACTCCATGATTGTGTGGTCAACCACATGGTCCCTATAATGATCTTAGGCATAAAAAGAGGTCAAATCACCATGAGAATAAGATGTATGGGAGTATGTGCACGTATGAGCATAACAAATGTATAAGGAAAATGCATAGAAAAATGTTAATACAAAGATGGGGTGAAGGATAATTGCATAGGAATGTGTGCAATAGATAGGTAGGTGCAATAAGTAAAGAGAACCAACATTCAACAAAATTAAGCCATTGCCAATACATTTATATCCATGAACACAGTATCCTCAAAATAGATCCAAAATAAAATTAAAAAAACATAAGTTACAAATTTCACTATTACAAATTTTTTATCTTATTTTACCAATTTAATTTGTAACATAAATTTATTTCCCATACACACTATACTACATAATTCATTAAGTTTGTCCTTAAGAAGAATATTTGAAAGTTCTTTCTTATATAGAGATACATGCATAGGAATGTGTGTAATGTATAATGGAAATTCTTTCTTATATAGATACATGCATAAGAATGTGTGTAATGTATAATAGATAGTTAGATGGTATAAATTGAGATATTCAACTTTAAACAAAATTAATTAATTATTAATATGTCTATGTATTAAGACATTCTTCTAAAAATAAACTCAAATTAAATAAGAAATAATCAAATACAAATTGCACTATTACAAAAAATATTATTTTACTCCACTAATACTGTAAATTGATTTCCCATACACACCATAATACACATGCAATTTGTCAAGTTAATAAAATAAATAAAAATTATTTCTTATATCCACACTTTCTTGCCATCTTGTCATATAAAAACAAATAATGAATCAAAAGATTATTAATTTATTAAACATAATTTTTTATTAAGCATAAAATATTATCTAATGGGTTTGTATTGGGAATACCACTTTCTTCTCTCGATCCCTGCTAAGTATTTCATAAGATATATGATGAATATTTGGACGTAGAGAAACAATAGAAATTTACATTCGCTGTAGAATAATAGCCCCACAAAATTGAAATGAAACAAATCCAAGACATTTAAATTGAAAATGAAGTTATAATTTTTTTTGCTCTAGTTAAATCTTATGATTTTTTTTGCTCTCATTAAATAATGATTTAACTCCACCACAATGACATATCCCATCTATGTACAAGTTAGGTGTATTTAAGTAGTACTTAACACTTTTACTGTTATGATATTGCTATCAGGATTCAATTGTGTAGTTTTACGAGTCAAACTCATTGATCCATGTAGTTATTATGTCAAACTCATTAACTTCTAATGTTACTTATGTCCTTAATGGAGGAGGTGGTCATATTACTGTAGTTATATGTATCCGTTACACTTAACTATGTCTATTTTTTTTCATAAGGATTAACATGAAAAATAATATGTTGGTGGTTTAAGGATAAAGCTAAGTGTTTGGGATATTCTATGGTTTACAATTTTAGATCTTTTCATATTTTTTATTAGGTTATGCTTATTTTTATTTTGGTCTGATTTTAGTTTATATAATGGTTCTTTTCATATCATAAATGTTATTTGATATGGATAGATGAAATCACAATAGAATGTTTCATTTTTTAGTCTTAGTAGACCATAAAATTAATATCTTTTAGCATTCAATACATTCTATTAATTATACTAAACAAGGATAAAAAAATTAAAGACTATAAATTAGTGATTTGTGTAATTTCTTCCATAGATTCAAAATATATTTAAAAATAAAAAAATATTTGCTACCATATTTGGTTAGATATCAAAATTTTAATTAATTTTCTCTTTATTTGATAGTAAGTGACATTTTACCATAACACATAACTTTTACTAGAAATAAAATCCTTCTAAGATTCTTTAAATTAGAACATTAACTCCAATATCTAGTGTTCATATATTTTTGATAATTTTTTATTGAATGTTTCATTTATTATTATTAATTAGCAATAATAAAAATTTAGACCAAAGTTTAATTTAATATATTTTTTGTGGAAAGGACATTTCTATGTTGAATGTAGTGCAATATTTTTTAAAACTTCCTTTTTGACCTAGTTTACTATATTTCCTAGTGTCTAAAATACAAGATATTTTGGAATAACCCATGTTTCTTATAAAATATATAATATTAAAAAATATATATTATATATTATATGTTCTTTAAAAATTATTTTTTAGGGACACATACATGTAAAATCTTATCTCTGGGTGATTTTATTTGACCTTAATGAACACACTACGAATTTGAATATTTTAACAAATAAAATTCCAAAAATTTAGATAGAAGAATAATGTGAATTTGTAAAGGCCACCATGAGAGCATTACATAAGTAGGTTTGATCGAATAAATGTTTGATCAAAACTACTTTGATTCAATCCCTTTACTATATCTATAAAAGGTGAGGTCAATGAACTATTTAGCTCTTTTTCCTAATCTTGATAACATTGTGGTTAAATAAATGAACATTACTATATTAACTAGCAGTTGCGTGTAGTGACATGCAACAATGAGCCAATAGGTGCAGGGGAACACCAAATGGAAGCAACATGTACAAATTGACGACAAATCAAGAATAGAACATCAATGTCACCATTGGGAGCAGTAACTAACAAAGGCATGTCCAGAGTTGGATATATGTAATAGCAGATGTAGACAACATAGTTACATATTGACACATTGTATGCAATGGTGGATAATTTATTTCCCCTATGTGCAGATATGTATGTATGTCATAGTAGATATAGACACGATTGATACATGTAGTGTTGCGTACTTGTTGTATGGAACATTCCACAAAATGTGAAGCATAAATGTAGGAGTACTGGTTGTAAGAAACAACACAGTATTTTGTGGAAAGCACATTATAGAAGATTGAAACAATACAACCCTTTCAAGAGCACGTTTTAAAAAATGGAACAATATAGGCTAAGGTAGAGAACGAGAATCAACAATGCCTTATAGAAAGAAACATAAACTGTATAACACTAACTATTTTATTGCATTGCAATCATAGCCAGAAAATAGAAGTCATAAATGAAAGAATATTGGTTTCAATAACAATATTCACAAAACAACAAAATTGACAGTAACAAACCAATAGAAAATATAGAGTGTTCAACAACACCAAAGTGAAAATGCAACAATATATTAAGATAAATTGTAAAACATTAACTATTTTACTAAATTGCAACCACAGCCATAAAATGAAAGACATAAGTCAAACAATATTGGTTTCAACAATGAGCTAGATGGAAAAACCCACAAAAGAGAAAAATTCATAGTAGCAAAGCCATGCAAAAACTGTATTCTAAGTGTTATATGCAACATTGATGCCACCATTGGTCAAAGGAATGGACAATATATTATCTCAAAAAGGTAATACAATTATGTGAAATCTTAGAGTATAATTGAAATGTCAAGAAGGTGTATTTACATAAGCCATGCAAAACCTTAAGAGTAAAGAGATAATTGCATTGACAAAATTATGTTGAAGATTGATACAAAAATTTTAAACTATATATTTTTATTTTATTTCTAATAATATTCAAAAGTCATTTACAAAACATTACTTCTTCAAAATTCCCATAATGCAATTTGAAAATTGAACCTGCAGCGAGGCTGACCTCATAGATCAAATGCTATGAAAAGATCCATAGTACTAATGAATATAAGCTGAGATAAAAGATCATTCACTAAGACATTACTATCTTATGTGAAATAATTTTTTTTTGTTTCAAGTATGGCTTGCAAAAACCAAAAGGGGATGTGAAGTTTAGTGTAATGAATATGTGTCATTGGTAGACAATATGTAAAGTAGCAAAAATAAAGAGTTCTATAATTTATAACAAATAATATGCAATGCATGTGCAATAAAAGGCATTTAAAACATAAGATGTAGGAATACCTTGTGGGTGCAATGGGATGTAACATGAACAGAAGAAAAGAAGACTTGCTTTCCACCCTACCATATTGGGTCATGCAGCTGCATGGGCTGTCACCAAACCCCCGAGCAAGAACATACATTTCCCACCACTATGATCAATGGTGAAACCAATGTTTCGACACTTGAATTTTTTTGCTTAATATATGTTGTTTCTGGATATTTGATTGTGTGTGATTTTTTCCATCCACAAAAAAAAACATAATCAAATATCTAGTAACAACAAATCTTAATAATTATGGATTGTGGACATATCATTAGAATTAACCTAGAAATTTTATTTAGTTGCAATCAGTCTTTTGCATTTTGAAAAAAATATCTAGTTGTATTGTTTATGACAAACAATTTGAGATGTAGTTGTGAAATAAAAGATGGAATAAAGGAAATATAGCCTTACCTTCTATGTAAATAGAATGTAGTTGTAGCTTGTACACTATGACAAACATGTGATTGGAAAGCTATTTAGTATTATGGAGATGTGTATGTACAGTTTAGAACATTTTCAATCTAAAATGGTTTTAGTCAAATATAGTTAGACATACGAAAAATTTGAAGTTCAGTGCAACAAACATGTGTCAATGGTAGACAATATCTAAATCAAGAAATATAAACAACTCTATAGTTCATAACAAATAATATCTAAATTAGTCTCGTACTCCGGGAATTCTATGGAAATTCTTTCTGATAAACCTATGGTCAGTAAAGAGTCGGCCCCTAGTGCCCCTGCGTCTGGTGGTTTTGGGAATACCCCTAATCAGGATGAAATTAATTTTTCCTTGAATAAGCTCAAGACTGAGGAAATTGTGAGTGTGGCGGAAAAAAGTATGGATGACCTTTTCACTGTTCTCAAGTGGACCCAGAAGGAAGTCTGTGATTTGAAAGGCCATAATAGAGATCTTAGCAACAGAGTCATGGAATTGGAGCAGAAGATTAGTTGGAGTCATAAGGAGAATGAGGGACAGGATACCCCCTTATCTAGGAAAAGACAACATTTGCAGGAGGAAAGATTGACCAGGCTCGAGTGTAATTTGTCCAAGATTGGCCAAAATATTAGGGCCACTGTGGAGAATAATCACAAAATTGCCAGGCATAACACCATTATCATCAATGCTATGGCGAAAAAGCTCGAAAAAAATCAAAAGGGCTCGCTGGTTGTGGATTTGGATGTGGACAGGGGTTGCAGCAGCTTTGCTGTTGAAGGGATTTCAACTCGCACCCGGGCTAATACGAAGAGGAAGACCCCGATTTCTTCACATATGGTTCAAATCTTCAAGCAGGGGTTACAGGATATGAAGGATGTTGAAAAGGAGGCCGAGGAGTTCATGAACACCTTGGAGTAGTGCGGTAGTGTTTGTTTTTGGCTTTTTGGCGATCCTTTCTTTGGACCCTGTTGTCTCTTTGTGCTGTCGTTTCCTTTTTGGGACAACTGTCTGTTTGTTTGGACTTGTTTTGCTCTATCTTTTGGTGTTTTAACTTTGTGGTTTCAGGTCCCTGTAAAACCTGTTTTTTCCTTTTCAAAAACAAATAATATCTAATGTATCCGCAATAGAAGAGGTGATATAAATAAGATGTAGGAATACCTTCTACAAAGAGCAGGAGACAATATGTGTACAATTATAACTTGCATATAATTCTCTTTTGGCACTTGGAAATTTTGTTCAGCTGAAATCGGTGTTATCCTTTTTAAAAAATATATACAGTTGTAGCATTTGTGACAAATAATTTCAGATGTAGTTGTGAAAGAAGAGATGGAATAAAGGAGATATATCCTTACCTTGTATGTCAATGGAATGTAGTTGCAACTTGGAAAGCATGGAAAACTTGTGAGCACGAAGCTAATAAGAATTGTCAAGATCTACAATTATAGCTGAAAATGTTTGCAATCTAAGTTTGTTAGATTTGATATAATTAGACGCAAATGGTTCAAAGGTGATAGATCTGGAAGCGACATCATTGATCAAATGGTAAGAAGGTTTTGAGAGAAAAATTAAATATAAATAATATTCGACGAAGCTAGAAACATGAAGGAATCCACGTTTGTTGTTGGAGGCAAGGGGAAATGTAGGGCAAGAATTCAATAGCAACTTATCTTAGTAATCATTGTAGAAGTAAAACCCTGGCTATCTTGGTAGAAGTGATTGCAACTGCATTATGGAGGGAACGAGGAGGAAGGAAAACTAGGAATAGTGGGAATTCTAAATACATTGAAATGAAAAGGAAAAGGAGAAGTGGTATAGTTACCTTCAAGAACAGAAACATTACATCATGGTGGGAATGCAGACAATTACTAAAGGTGATTCTCTTCCTTGATTTGATGCATTATGGAGGGAACGAGAAGGAAGGAAAACTAGGAATGGTGGGAATTCTAAATGCATTGAAATGAAAAGGAAAAGGAGAAGTGGTATAGTTACCTTCAAGAACATAAAAAATTCATCATGATGGGAATGCAAATAATTATTGAAGGCGATTCTCTTCCTTGATTCGAAGTGCATTGTATTTGTTGGAATGCAACCTAGAGTATCTATCAAAAGAGAAAGGTGGATCTATGTGTATTCCTATTATTGATTTAATATGAGAGAGAGTTGTGAACATTATTCCTTGCCTTTCTTTAGTTCCAATATCTATTGTGGCTCTCTCCAGTGTCAAGCCTTGAGATTTATGTATTGTTATCGCCCAAGCCATTGTCAAGGGGAGCTACCTTCGGCTGCCTCGTGTGATTGGGGGAATGGGGATGGCTCTTGGATTGTCTTGATCCCATGTTGGGCTAATGTAGTTTGGGAAGTGGACAACAACATATTTAGGTAGTTGAGGTGGTTTAGCACCCCTAGCATATACGATAGCCTTCACTAAACCCAATGATCCATTAACCAAGCCAGCTACCACCCAAAGATTTGTTGTCAAAATTACTTGCTGGCCAATTGAAAGTAAGAGCTCTACTTGAAGTTGTTCATCATTGCCATAATCAAATGTGATTTTATAAGAACTTTCAGCATCACTAATTGCAATGGGAAAATTTAACTGCTAAGCATTTTTCTATTGTGCAAGGAAACCAACCTATTTGTTGGGAATAAGTGGATAGCTTAATCAAAATCTTGGTTTTGCTTAACTGATTTAGCATGGAATTTGTTTGATTCATAAGAGTTTTCCAGTTAGTCTGGGATGCCTGACAATTTCTAATATTCAAAAGGAGTGTATGAAATTTTTGTTGTGTATCAGATTGTCCATGCTGGCGGAAGACAGTGTCAAGCATGAAAATAATATTAAAAGTGTGCCAAAAAGCCAACGCTATGGAGTGAGAAGCGTAGATAGGCCTCTCCAAAATAGGAGGTAGTTGTGCTAGTTCACCCACGAGTATATTCCAATGTCAATGATGGTTGTGTATTCCATGGAGCTTTGTAGCAACATTGTAATTGGTGGCTTTTTTTCCTAAGGCAAGTGTATTGAGTACACTTGGTATGCCTCTACACCATGTTCAACAATTGTTCATAATTCACCATTGGTTCTATGCAAGAAATTTTCATACTATTAAGAAAGCACGGGTCCTCCAAAGATGAGTGGTGGACCCTTGATATTAGCTGATTCAGGGATCGAGGGTTCCATGCTGAAATATAGTGATCTAAGAAGTTTTTTGCCTGTTAAATCTCATGTGAGTTGGACCAATCAAGCATGTCCATATTTGGGGCAGTTGGAAGCCACAAGAAACTATGGACATGTCTTGATCCATGGTGTTGCCACTCATATCTATACCAGTAGTCCTTTGTTTGGAAAATCCTCTCAATATCCTCTTCATGGAAAATGGTGAACCGCAAGTGCATGTACAAGGCTGTTATGTGCGGGTTCTCCACCACATTGTCAGTTAAGCATCTTCGGGAGTATGGCATATGCGGCTGGGCATGAGGATCAATTACCCTATGCAAATCAGGCCATTTTGTGTATGTAGAGCTCAAAGTGAAGAAGAGAGTCGGTGTACCAAGCTGGTGGATCATTTTCACAAGCTCTTGATGACACTTTCCCCAATACGAGTGTGTTCCTCTCAAAGATGCACCAAATAAAACAAGTTGGTTCACCAATTGGGTGTCTGGTGCATCCCAAAGCAATTATCGCAAAGCAACAACAGACTTTGGGATCCTTTCCTCCAAGTTTTTTTTCATAAAAACTAAAGCTGATTGTTGGCTTCAATGTCTCATTATCAAATTATAAAGGTAATATCTAAATCTGACATGCCTCCCAAATCTATTATCATAGTATCTCATCAAGTGCAATGAATATTCATGTAAGTGAATCTATATGCTTCTCGATTGTAGGGGCATTGTTGTGTCAGTGGGGAACAAGATTGGAAAAGCCATGCTTAATAACCCTTTTGTATTATATCCATTGATAGGGATAGAATTTATCTTAGGCCAAGGAAAAGTATTTTCACTAATGTCTTTAATTTGCAAGGTATCTCTAATTGCTTGCAATTCCTGAGGAGGGTTGGGCATCAATGGAATAAATGATGATGAGGCCTCAAGCTCAACGTCCTCATCAACAACACTTTCTAGAGTTGCCATTAGTTCAGTTGTGTTATGTACTGGTTCTTTCATTGTGTGAAGAAGATCAAAGATGTCAGTACTTATAGCAGGCAACAAATTTAAATCATAACAATCTATTGCAACATCACTGTAGTATGGGTCATTCTCAATTTTGTATATTAATGCAACCATGAAATTATGTTTTTCAACATAGCAATCATAGTTCATCCCCTGAGTGCCAGTTCTTCGCACAATCACCACTTCAAGATCATGTAGATGATGCGGTAACAAAGTTTTAATGGTCATGATGTCTTGAGGGAAGCTTATAGTATGACCGCTATATTTGTATTGGCCTCCTCTAGCATGGGTCACTTGCAAAAGTAGAGCAACTCTAGCTATAAGAATTTATTCAACTTGAGTAAGCTTTGCAAGGATAGGAGGCTGTGGGCCTGGATCCATCTTGTTCACTGAACTAAATCTATGGATTCCCTTTTCAGAAGCACAACGCAAACACATGATACCTATGTTGGATGCTCACACTCTCATGTCAGCATAGCTTTCCTTGGAAACACTACAAATTTTCAAATTAGACAAAGCATCAATGCACCGACGAAAGGATTGCATTGCAGTGCGAAAAGAATCACCAAACATGTTGCTTGAGTGGTGGGTGGCTGATGATGTGGATAGCGAGGGATGCTCGACAAGAATTTTTTGAGGTCTACAACCACCTATTATGGAGGCGTCATCACTGTGATGTTTGTGTAGAAGTTGGGAAGGAATGGGGGGTGCGGGGCTACAATAGGCAACGAGCTCTACCAGCGAACTTGGCTGCAATTGCAGTGCACTTGTCTGGTCATGTGGGGCCAAGTTAGGTCGATCTACAGTTCCTCTTTTTTGCAAGTATTTGGATCGACGATCTGCACAAATCTAGTCTCTATGGATCACATAATAAAGTTAGTTTCTTTGGCATTTTGCTACCTTTTTACGGTCCACACTTGCTACAGGGCTGGAACTTGAACACAGTTGAGGACCCTACAATCATAATATGAGGAAAATAATAAAATGCTTGCAGACACCAACTTAAAGGGAAATGGCATAAGTACAGAGGTGAAGCTAATTGAATATGGAACGAAACAACCAAAGGTAGATAGCAAGACTCAATAATGCCATATGGAAAACAACAAATATACATACATCACAACAAATATTCAACAAAGTGCTTGCAAACTCCAACTTAAAGAGGAACAATGCAACCAATGAACAGATAGGTAATATAAAGTGAAACAAAAGAAAGGAACACTTGCTCTCCACCCTACCATATTGGGTCATGGAGCCCCATCGGCTCTCATGAAACCCCCAAGCAAGAACATCCATTGTCCACCAGTATGATTAATGGTGAAACCAATGTTGCTTATTATTCCCAATATAGAACCTTTCATTCTAATAGTTATTTTTTGGCCCTGGAAGGAATAATAGCCAAGACGTCACAATCAGCATCATGCATTGGATGCATATGTAGGGATTTTCTGCTTGGAAATATAAAACCATGGTCAAGAAAAAAATAAAAAAAATAAAAAAACTACATGTACACAAATACTTTTTCCAATAGTGACTTATCGACAACAACAAAAGCATACATATATGAAAATGTATATACAAATGTATCTATGCATATGCAATTTAGTTTCAATGGAGATTGTAATGAATGGAAGGTACGATGTGCACTTTTTAAAGAAGAGTGTAACACTGTTGCTACCTATGGTTGTCCAATGTGCCTTCCTTCATTCTAGCCTCCATCTAAAAAAATTTCAAGTTTTTGATTGCACATGCATATATACATATATTATGATGAAGACAAAAATGTGCTTGCAAACACCAACTTAAAGCTCACAGTATAGCTAAATAGTAAATAGCAAATATAAAATGGAAGATAACAAAACAAGACGTGCTCTCCACCCTACCATATTGGGTCATGGAGCTGCATGGGCTCTCACCAAACCCCCGAGCAAGAACACACATTGTCCACCACTATGATCAATGGAAAAACCAATGTTGCTTATCACAATCAATATAGAACCTATCATTCTAACAGATCCTTTTCTGAGGCTGAAAGAAATAATAACCAAGTCGTCACAACCGACATTATGCATTGAATGCATTTGTAGGAATTTGCTACTTGGAAATATAAAACCATGTGGGGAAAAAAAAAAAAAACCCGCACACACACCAATTCTTTTTTCAACAATACCTTATGGAGAATAACCAGAGCATACATATATGCATATGTATATGTAAATGTATCTATGCATATGCAATGAATTTTTGATGGAGACTCCAATGAATGGAAGGTACAATGCATTTTCGATGGAGACTCCAATGAATGGAAGGTACAATGCACTCTTTAAAGGAGAGTGTAACACTATTGCTATTTATGGTTATGAATCGTGCTCTCCTTCATTGGAGCCTCCATCTAAAAAAACTACACTTTTTTGATTGCACATGCATATATACATATGCATATACATATACATATGCATATATTACGATGAAGACAATAAAGTGCTTTCAAAAACCAATGTAAAGACCCACAGTGTAGCTAAACAACAAATAGAAAATATGAAATGAAACACAACAAAACAAGGCCTGCTCTCCACCCTACCATATTGGGTCATGGAGCCCCATGGGCTCTCACCAAACCCCCGAGCAAGAACATACATTGTCCACCAATTTGATCAATGGTGAAACCAATCTTTCTTATCACAAGTTTAATATATAGCCTATCATTCTGACAACTCATTTTTTAAGGCTGAAATAAATAATAACTAAAAAGGTTGCAGAGGCATTTGGCGTGCATTGGGAATAGGTTGGTCGATTTTTTTCCACATGGATAGAGAAGGCTAGCGAAATTAAATGCTGGTTTGCATCTACATTATTTGTTGTATGGTTTGCACATGTGCTGGCGATGGTTGTAATAAAACCTATTGTTTATTCATTTGTGGCTTGCATTTAGTGGTCATGGTTGTAATGTAGCTAGATAGTTAATGCTATAGTTTATGTTGTAAAATATACACACTAAAAAAGAACATGTAGAAATGTATGTACATGGAATTAGATGTAGACAATATTCATATATTTTTGTTCACTCTTCTTATTAAAACTCAGACCTATAATTTAGTTCTAAACAAGGCTTAAAACAACAATAGTCAAAGTTGCAAGAACTAACTTTGAAGCTGAGTGCAAGTTGTTGTTGTCAGATCTGTCTGCAATTTCTCTTGTCGTGCAAGACCCTCCAAAGATAATTGTTGTACTACCTTGAATGACAAACAACCATGCGTAATTATGACTTTGGATATTTTTTATAATTTTTATTGACTAGGCATTTGTTTGCTTTTCTTTCTTTGGAGTGCACATGCATACATAAAAATACATATGCATATCCATATATTATGATGAAGACAATAAGGTGATTAAAAACACCAACGTAAAGAACCACATTGCAGGTAAACAAGAAATAGCAAATATGAAACGAAACACAAAAAAACAAGGCTTGCTCTCCACCCTACCATATTGGGTCATGGAGCCCCATGGGCTTTCACCAAACCCCAGAGAAAGAAAATACATTGTCCACCACTTAAATGATCAATGGTGAAACAAATATTTCTTATCACACTTAATATAGAACCTACCATTCCAACAAGTAATTTTTGAGGCTGAAAGAAATAATAACTAAAAAGGTTGTAGAAGCATTTGACGCGCGTTGGGAATAGGTTGGGGGATTTTCCGCCACGTGGATAGAGAAGGCAAGTGAAATTAGATGTTGGTTTGAATATACATTTATTTTTTGTATGGTTTGCATGTGCTGGTGATGGTTGTAATAACACCTGTTGTTTGTTCATTTGTGGCTTGAATTTAGTGGTCATGGTTGCAACGTAGCCAAATAGTTAATGCTGCAGTTTATGTTGTGAAATATAAAAAACTAAAAAAACACATGTAGAAATGTATGTACATGGCATTAGATGTAGACAATATTCATATATTTGTGTTCACTCTTATTAAAACTCAGACCTATAATTTAGAAACAAGGCTTAAAACAACAATAGTCAAAGTTGAAAGAATTAACTTTGAAGCTGAGTGCAAGCTATTGCTGTCAAATCTATCTACAATTTTCATTGTCATTCAATACCCTCCAGAGATAATTGTTGTACTTCCTTGAATGCCAAACATCCATGCGTAATTGTGACTTTGGATATTTGTTATAATTTCTATTGACTAGGAATCTGTTTTCTTTTCTTTCTTTGGAGTGCACATGCATATATACAAATACATATACATATCCATATATTATGATGAAGACAATAAGGTGCTTACAAACACCAACATAAAGACCCACACTACAGGTAAACATCAAATAGAAAATATGAAACAAAACACACAAAAAAAGGCTTTCTCTCCACCCTACAATATTGGGTCATGGAGCCCTATGGGCTCTAACCAAACCCCTGAGCAAGAACATACATTGTCCACCACTTCGATCAATGGTGAAACCAATATTTCTTATCACACTTAATATAGAACCTACCATTCGAACAAGTCCTTTTTGAGGCTAAAATAAATAATAACTAAAAAGGTACACTTAACAAATATGACAACAAATAAAATCTAGCACCATGCATTGGATGCATATGAAAGAATTTTTTGTTTGGAAATATACAGACTAAAAAATTACAAGTAGAAATGTATGTGCATGGCATTAGATGTAGAAAATATACATATATAGATGAATGGAAAATTATAGATATAGATACATATTGATACATGTGTTTGGAAGGGCAATTGAACTTCAACTTTCAAAGAAGCTCACAATCCTGGCTCATAGCTTTGATCGCAAGTAAACCCATACAAGAACACCCAACAATGCCTTATTGAAAATTGCAAAGACTTTCGCCGTCTCTTCTCACATTTTAAATGGTATGTGTTGGCACAACCATCACAACTACATGGATACCATACAACAATTAATGTTGATGCAAAGAGGGCGAGCTTCTGTGAAGGTGCAAGTCTGACCATCCATTGCGGAGTTCTTGTGAAGGTGGTTGGAGGATATTTTCTATTTTTTACATGGGCCAATGACTCGAAAAAAATACAAAAGTCTTGTTAATGGCACTATAGATCAGAGTGATGGTCAGTTTATGTGCCATATGCACAAATATCTATGTATGTCATAGCAGATGCAAAGAAGGCTATATTGTTTCAATTTTCGAGAAGGTTCTGTTGAGAAAAGAGTATATTTCTGCATGGGTTTGTTACTGTGAATTTTTGTGGGTTTCTCTGTCTAACTTCCATTTTGTGGCTATGTTTGCAATGGAATAGGTGCATATTGGGAAAAACCTTAGTGATATTGTTTCAATTATCGTTCGCGGTTTGTGGTAGGCTATGTTGTCTGATCTTTGATAAGGAATTATTGATTGATTCAATTTTTGATAAGGTGTTGTTGAGAAAAGACTATATTATTTTTAAAAACAAATATTGTTTCATTTATGGTTCACATTTTGTGGCTATGATTATGCATGGGTATGTTACTGTGAATCTTTGTGTTTTGTGGGTTTCTCCATTTGGATCATTGTTGAAACCAATATTATTTGATTTATGACTTCTGTTTTGTGGTTATGGTTGCAACAGAGTAAAATAGTTAATGTTATACAGTTCCTGTTTGATTCCATTATGCATTATTGATTATGGTTCTCTAGCTTATGCTATATTGTTTCATTTTCGAAAAGATGTTGTTGAAAAGGCTATATTTTTTGAATTTTTGAAAAGGTTCTATTGAGAAAAGAGTATATTTTTGCATATCTTGCTTATTGCAAATTTTTATGGGTTTCTCTTTATGGCTTTCGTTTTGTGGCTATGTTTGCAACAATATAAAATTGTTAACGTCATGCAGTTTTTGTCGATTGTTGTTTTCTAGCTTAGGGTATATTGTCTCATTTTCGATAGAGTGCTATTGAAAAGGGTATATTGTTTGAATTATTGATAAGGCACTGTGGGGAAAAACCTATATTGTTTCTTATAAGCAATAATGTTTTGTGGCTATTGTTTTGCATGGGTTTTGTGGCTATGGTTTTGCATAGGATTTGTGCATTGTTGATTGTTGTTCTCTAGCTTAGGGTATACTATTTTATTTTCAATAAGAGAGTGTTGAGAAGGCAATATTGTTTCATTTTCAACAAGGTACTATTGAGAAAAGACTATATTTTTGCATAGGTTTGTTACTGTGATTTTTTTTGTTTGATGCCACCATTGATTGGAGTGATGGACAATATATTTTCCCTACATATAGATATGTATGTATGTCATAGTAGATGCAAACAACATTCATACACAGTGATCCCTATGTTTATTCTGTTGGTACATTGTTGGAACGATAAGCTGTATATTTTATGTGTCATATGGAAGATTGATGCCAACATTGAACTAACTATAGGAATTTAGATGTAGGAGAAATATACTCTACACTCAACCAAAAGAAGAAGATTAAAACTACAAGCATCAAAGGGAAAATTTATGGGAACCTCCAAATGTATGGTTTCCCCCTATTATGTGAACTTTGTTCGTAATTTTTGTTTGCCTTCCCAGTTTTTTGAGCCTTCCGACATTGAAATTCTAGTCAGGAAGAAGGTGGTGAATGTTTCTTGAATTTTAAATTAATTTTTTTGGCACGTCAGTAGAGAAGGCCAACAAAATTAAACACTGGTTGGCATCAACATTAATTTTTGTATGGTTCCTCTATGGTGGCAATGTTTGCAAAGTAATAAAATAGTCCATATTCTTCTGGAAGCATAGTTGTTATCTGTGTAAACCTCAATAATGCTTTGTTACAATGCAAGGTTGTATATTAAGTGTCAGATGAAACATTGAGCAAATCATTATTGAGCCCTAGACAAATAACAACTATCCTTGAAGCCATACATAAACAACCAACAATGGCTTATCGTGAAGAACATGGACTATTTTACCACTTTCCAACCATTCCTAGTGGACAAGAACCGTAGATCAAATAAAAATTATTATTATCTTATGAAAATAATAAGCATAGAAAGGACTATATATGAATGTTGTCTGCATTTAATTTCACATAGATACATATCTACATGTAGGGATGAATGTTGTTCATCTCCAATTTCACAAACATACATATCTACACATAGGGAAAGTAAAATGAGCAAGAAAAAAAGAAGGCCTACTCTCCATCCTACCTTATTGGGCCATAGAGCCCCATAGGCTCTCACCAAACCACCCAAGCAAGAACAAACATTTTCCACCATTGTGATGGATAGTGAAACTAATCTTCCTAATTACACTTAATATAAAACCTATTATTGTAAGGATGCTTCTTTGAGGATGAAACAAATAACAACTATCTTTGCAAAACAATAAACATGGTGAGGAGTATGTATGAGTCTACATACTATCTTTGCAAAAAAATAAACATGGCGAGCAGTATGTATGAATGTTGTCTACATCTAATTTCACATACACACATATCTACGTAGGAGAAAAAAGGAATGAAACACTACAAAAGAGACACATACTTTTTTGTGTGTATATATTTCCAAGCAACAGATTCCTATGTATATACATCCAATGCATGCAATACATATATTTGGAGTTGTAAGACAAAATCTTCATCAATATATATGTTTCAAAAGTTAACTATACATATATACACATTGTTGATTGTTGTTGAATAGCTGCAAAAGTATTATTTCACTTATGATTTCCATGTAGTGGAAATGGGTGGAAAGCAATAAAAGACTCTAAATATATGCTTAGAGGAGAAGATCCATACAAATATATATATAGAAAACACACATATACATCCATAGGTGGACTTCAAACATATGAATGTTGTCTACATCAAATTTAAAAAACACATAGATCTGCACAGAAAATATAAAATGAAACACACAAAAATGAGGCTTGCTCTCCACCCTACCATATTAGGTCATGGAGCCTCATTGTCTCTCACCAAATCCCCGAGCAAGAACATACACTGTCCACCACTCTGATCAATGGTGAAATCAATATGCCTTATTACACTTACTATACAACCTATCATTCTAACAACTCCATTTGTGAGGCTGAAAGAAATAATAACTGAAAATGTGCATTTAATTGGAGATTAACAATAAACATGGGGAGTAGTATATATCAATGTTGCATACATCTAATTTCACATACATACATATTTGCATACAACAAAAGAGAAATGAAACACAAGAAAAGAAACACACACTTTTTGCGTTTATATATTTCCAAGCAACAAATTCCCACATATGCATCCAACCCACACAATACATATATATGCAGCTCCAAAACAAAAGGTACACCAATATATATATATATATATATATATATATATATATATATATATATATATATATATATATATATATATCTGATGTTAGATGCACATATGTACGCATTATTAGTTCTTGTAAAATAGCTTTGAATATATTATTTCATTTATGGTTTCCATGTAGCGATGTTAGTTGTAAAGCAATAAAACAGTCCACATATACATACACAACAAGAAATAAAATAGTCCACATATATGGCCACAATAGTATTTAACATACTAAAGTTACGAAAGCAACTAAATAGTTTATGTTATTTACAAAAAGGCATTGTTGACTACTGTTATGTAGCTTCAGGTTATAGCCAAAGATAATGAACAAAAGTCAACAATGCCTTGTAGAAAATAACATAAACTGTATAGTGTTGCAACCATCACTACAAAACAAAAGCCTTAAATGAAACAATGATGGTTTCAACAAGGACCTAGATTTTTTTTTTTCAAACAATGACCTATCAATAGGTGCAAGAACAAATATAGATAAATTTAAATCTAGATACATATGTTTGTTGCCTAAGAAAACGAAATAAACATCACTTGGCACAACTTGTGATGGAAACATTGCTTCATCTATGGACTGCATATTTTGGTGGTGGTTGCAATAATGGGTTGCATTCAAAACTTAGCACAATAATTAAGCACTTTATGTTATTTTCAATAAAGCATTGTTGAGTGCAGAGTTGTAGCTTGAGCTGCACAACATACATAGTTATCCACATGTATACTTCACAATGCATGTACAAATATATATATGTATAACTTTAAATGAAATTATGTATATCAACAAGTATAAATCTAGATATATATGTGTGCAAGTACACTCAAGCTAAATCACACAAGTATTGTGTAGAATGTAGATGAAAATTATCATTGAACGTCACATAGAAATATAATAACAAAAAATGAAGTTATATGCAACTCCAATAAAATGGAAGACACATAAATAGCTACACATAGACTATTCCCAAATGGCTAGCAAACAGAAAGGTGAAGGACACATAAAAACCTCAAATATAAATAAGTCAGACTATTTACTACAAGTGTTGCTAATGCAAGAAAATAATTTCCACAGTTCATTGGATATACATGGAAAAGAGCCAATACAATTGTCAGAAACAAAAATCAATCAAGTAGCAGACTTATGCAATTGGCACCCGAGGGTTGTCCAGTAGCTTGGGGAGAGCTAGAGTCCACCAACATTATTGGGCCTGCTCTTTAAAAAGGTCAGAGCTGCAACACCAATGACTGACCACAAGATCTATTGCAACAACAACACAAGGGTCATAGATTCAATTAAAGCAACAAAGGCTGACGAGCTTCATTCCCAATTTTTTTAATTTCAAATTTTTTATCTTTCAATTTTTTTGTGGAGACAAATTAACAATATGACCAAAAACAAACAATATAAAAAAGGCACATTTAGAAAAATCTTTGTAAATCATTTTGAAAATAGTCTTTGTTCTTGTAAAACAACCAACCTAGAACATACATTACAGTCCATCACTATGATCAATGGTGGCATCAATGTTTGATATAACAATTAAAATACACCTTATCATTCCAAGAATGTCCCAACAAAGTAAACATAGGAATCAATATGTATCAATGTTGTTTGCATCCACTATGAGATACATACATATTTGTACATAGGGGAAATACATTTTCCATCATTGCGATCAATGGGGGAATCAATGTTCCATACAAAACTTAAAATACAAATTATCATTCCAAGGATGTCTCAGTATGTATCAATACTGTCTGCATCTAGTATGGTATACAAACATATTTGTAGATAGGAGAAATAAAGTGAAACATAACAAAAAAAGGCACTATCCATCATTGCGATCAATGGTGACATCACTCTTCCATATAACATTTAAAATATAGTCTATTATTCCCTACATGCAAATATGTATGTATCTTTTGTTTTGTGGTGATGGCTACAACACAATAAAATAGTTAATCTTATACACTTTTTCTTGTTTTTGACAAGCCATTGTTGTTCATTATTCTCTAGCCTTGGCTATATTGGTTCATTATTGATAAGGCATTGGTGGGGGAAATAATTTTGGATTCATGGCTTCCGTTTTGTCGCTATGGTTGCAACGCAAAAAAATAGTGAACACTATATAATTTATGTTGATTTCCATAAGGCATTCTTGATTGTTGCATTGTAGTTTAGGGTGCATCATTTCATTTTTGACAAGATGTTGTTGAAAAGGCTACATTGTTTCAATTTTCAACAAGTTGTTGTTCGCAAAAGATTGTATTGTTTTATAATACAAATATTTTTTTATTTATAGCTTCTATGTATTTCTTTTGCAACCATCACCCCATGAAAAAAAACCAAAATAACCTCCAACCACTTTCATAGAATCTTAACAACGACTAATCGAGCTTGCACCTTCACAGGAGCTCTCCATTATGGCATCAACATTGATTGTTATATGCCTTCCATGTAGTGGCATAAACATTAATTGTTGTATGGTTTCCATGTAGGGGTAATGGTTGTAATAACAGGTCTGCCATTTTAAACCCCAAGAAACATAGTGGAAGCCTGTACAATTTCCAATGAGGCATTTTTGGGTGTTGTTTTGTGGCTTTGCCTGCTATCAGAGTTGCAAGCCAAAACAACAAGCTTTTCTAAAGGTTTGTTATTGTGAATTTGTGTGTTTTTTGGGTTTTTCCATCTGGGCCACTGTTGCAAAAAATGTTGTTTTATTTATGGCCTCTGTTGTGTGGTGATGGCTGCAACACAATAAAATAGTTAATGTTATATAGTTCATGTTGTCTTGCCTTCTTTTTTTCAGTTCCATAAAATTTTCCCCATGTGAAGATATGTATATTTTTGAAATTAGATGCAGCCAACACACATATCTATGATAGCCTGTATATTAAGTGCAATAATAAACATTGATATCACCATTGAATATGATGGTGGACAATGTATGCATGCCTACCACAAAATACCACATACATCACACACCACTCTAACCAATGGTGAAATCAGTGTTCCTTATTGCACTCACTATACAACCTTCCATTCTAATTCCTTTTTTGAGGCTGAAAGAAATAATAACTGAAAAGTTGTATTTAACTTCAATTTCCCCAAACAATAAACATCACTTGTAGTATATATGAATGTTCTCTACATCTAATTTCACATACATACATATCTTCACACATCAAAAGAGAAATGAAGCGCAACAAAAGTAACACATACTTTTTGTGTTTATATATTTTGAAGCAAAAAGTTCCTACATATGCATCCAACACATGCAATACATATATATGCAGTTGCAAAAAAAAAGCTACACCAATATACATACATACATATATATATATATATATATCTGAAGTTAGATGCACATATATACACATTGTTGATTGCACTCTACAAAAGACTATATTGTTTGTTGAAACCCATATTGTTTCATTTATGGTTCACCTTTTTTGGCGATGGTTTTGATTAGGTTTGGCACTGTAATTTTTTTTATGTTCTGCAGATTTTCCATCTATTGTAGGCTTTCATTTTTCTTTTCTTGTGTGCAAATATGTATGTATGTGAAATTACATGTACACAACATACATATGCACTCAAAATTACATGCAAAAAACATCCATATATACTGAGGACACAAAACACAAACCATAAATGAAACAATATTCATTTTTACAAACTATATAGTGTTTTCTCAACAACAACTTATCAAAATTTGAAACAATCAACAATACCTTAAATTAGAAATCAAACAATATAGCCTGCCACAAACAAACACCAACTTATAATGTGTAACAAAAAAAGATACACTTCTTATATTTTGTATTGTTTATGCCACTTATAGTTTTGTATCGCTTTTACTCTATGGCCTTCATTTTATTTTGGGTGGTTTGGTTATATAGCTATATCACCCTATTTAATGCATGTACCAACATTTACAGTTGTTAAATTTCCTTGCAGCCATCGGCACCACATGAAAATCATAAATAAAACAATATTGGCTTGAACAACGCCTTATAAAAAATGTAACAATGTAGCCAAAGCCACAAAACAACAGTTGAATATGCCTTACAGATAACAACATAAACTATATATCATGCACTATTTAATTGCATGTAAAAACATCAAACAATATAACCAAAGCTAGAGAACAATGGTCAACAATCCCTTATGGACAACAACATAAACTGTACAACATTGTAACCATAACCGCAAAATAGAAGCTTTAAATGAAACAATAATGGTTTCAACAACAACATAGAAAATTCTATTTGAACAACACCTTATCGAAAATGACCATATACACAAATACACGCCCAAATATACATATAAACATTCAGATATCAAACCCCAATTGTGCATATATAACACTATATGGCAATCCAATCAGACAAGAACCAAACAACCATATTGATATAAAAAACTTGACATATCTATATACAGATAAATGCGTAACCTCAAAGATACATGTCGAAAATGCATATGAAAACATACACACTCACACCATAAATAGAACAATAATGGCCTAAACAATGACCTAGGAAATTCTTTTTTCCAAGAGAACCTTATCAGGAAGGAAAGAATATTGCCAAAGCTACAGACCAACATTCAACAATGCCTTATGGATAACAATGTAAATACTATGACATATACTACTGTATTGCAGTTTAAATATGAAATGATAAAGCCAAAGCTAGAGAACAACTCTCAAAAATGGTATATAGAAATTGAGAATAGCGAATACCAATTGTACAGATATCAGAGTATGTGGCAATCAAATGAGACAAGAAGTAAATAGCTATATTAAAATTAAAAAGTAGACATATCCATGTTTAGATAAACGCATCAACTCAAAGATACATGTACATAATGAATATAGAGACATACACACTAGCACCTTAAATGAAACAATAATGGTTTCAACAACATCCTAGGGAATTCTTTTTTTCAACAGGACCTTATCACAAAGGAAATAATATAGCCATAAACCAATGCCTTTTGAAAATTGCACAGACATTCGCTATGTTTTCCAAAGCTTTAAAAGGAAGTTGTTACTTACAACCATTGCAACTACACATAAACCATATAATAATTAATACTAATGACATTTCACTGGCCTTCTCTAGCGGTGCAATAAACACTTTCAATTTAAAAATCAAAAAACAATCCGCCATCTTTTTCCCAACCGGAATCCAGGAGCCCAAAGGCTTAAAAACTGGGGTCAACAATGCCCTATAGAAAGCAACATAAATTCCATAACATTGACTATTTTACTACATTGCAACCATTCACACTAAATAGAAGCCATAAATGGAACAATATATGTATGTGATTTTTTTTAATGTCCTGTAGGTTTTGCCATCTATTGTACACTTTCATTTTTGTTTTCCAGTGTGTAGATATGTATGTATGTGAAATTACATGTAGACAACATCCATATATACTCGGCTTTACTAACAAAAGAATTCATAGCAACAAATACATGCATTTAATTAGTTATATATTAAGACAATGGACACCAACTTATAAGTTCTAACAAAAAAGATACACCTCTTTTCTTTTATATTGTTGATGTCGCTTATAGTTTTGTATCGCTTTTCTCTATGGTCCTCGTTTTATTTTGTGTGTTTTGGATACATAGCTATGTCACCCTATCTAGTGCATTTATCAACATTTACAATTTTAATATTGCCTTGCAACCATCAACACCACATAAAAAGTATAAATGAAACAATATTGGTTTGAACAACGCCTTATCAAAAATGTAACAATGTAGTCAAAGCCATAGAACAATAGTTGACTATGCCTTACGGATAACAACATAAACTATATAACATGCACTATTTAATTGCATGCAAAAAACATGAAACAATATAACCAAAGCTAGAGAACAACGATCAACAATGCCTTGTGGAGAACGACATAAACTGTATAGCGTTGCAACCATAACCACAAAATGAAAGCATTAAATGAAACAATAATCATTTCAACAACAAAATAGAAAATTATTTATTGAATAACACCTTATCAGAAATGACCATATACACACATACATGCCCACACATACATGTAAACATTCAAATAGAAAACACCAATTGTGTAGATATAACACTATGTGGCAATCCAACCAAACAAGAAGTAAACAACCATATTGATATAAAAAACTTGACATATCTATATACAGATAAACACGTAACCTCAAAGATAGATGTAGAAAATCCATATGCAAACATACACACTCACACCATAAATAGAAAAATAATGGGTTGAACAACGACCTAGGAAATTCTTTTTTCCAAGAGAACCCTATCAGAAAGGAAAGAATATTGCCAAAGCCATAGATCAACATTCAAAAATTCCTTATGGATAACAACGCAAATTCTATCACATATACTATTGTACTGTGGTTTGAATCCAAAACAATATAGCCAAATCTAGAGAACAACACTCAACAATGACATACAAACATTGAGAATAGTGAAAACCAATTGTGCAGATATCAAAGTACGAAGCAAATAGTTATATTGATATTAAAAACTAGATATATCCATATTTAGATAAACGCATCACCTCAAAGCTACATGTACATAATGAATATAGAAACATACACACTAACACCTTAAATGAAACAATAATGGTTTTAACAACATCCTAGGTAATATTTTTTTTCAACGAGACCTTATCAAAAAGCAAACAATATAGCCATAAACCAATGGCTTTCGAAAATTGCATAGACATTTGCTATGTTTTATAAAGCTTTAAAAGGTAGTTGTTACTTAAAACCATTGCAACTACATAAAAACCATACAACAATTAATACTGATGCCATTTCACTGGCCTTCTCTATCGACACGCCAAACACTTTCAATTTAAAAATTAAAAAACAATCTGCCACCTTTTTCCTAGCCGAAATCTAGGAGCCGAAAGACTTAAAAATTGGGGTCAACAATGCCCTATGGAAAAAAACATAAAGTCCATAAAATTGAATATTTTACTATGTTGCAACCATTCACACTAAAAAAAATCCATAAATGAAACAATATAGCCCAAGGTAGACAACATCAGTCAACAATGCCTTATGCAAAACAACATGACTTGCATAACATTAACTATTTTATCGCATTGCAACCATCGCCACAAAATGAAAGCCATAAATTAAACAATATTGGTATCAATAGTCACCCAGATGGGAAAACCCACAAAACACTAAAAATCGTAGTAACAAACCCATACAAAAGCATCGCCATAAAAGACAAACCATAAATCAAATAATATTGGTTTCAACAAACTATATAGTCTTTTTTCAACAAAACCTTATCAAAAAGGAAATAATATACCCTAAGCTAGAGAACAACAATCAACATTGCCTTACAAAAAACAATGCAAACTGTATAACTTTAACTATTTCATTGCGTTGCAACCATCCCCAAAAAATATTACTTTCAATAGTGACCTAGATGGAAAACCTAGAAAACACAAAAATCTCACAGCAACAGACCGATTCAAAACCTTCACCACAAAACGTGAACCATAAATGAATCAATATCGGTTTGAACAACAACCCAGATGAAAAAACTCAAGAAAAACACACGAGATTAACTATTTTGCAACCATTCACACAAAACTGAAGCCATAAATGAAACAATATAGCCTAAGCTAGAGAGTTGCAACCATCACCACAAAATGAAATCCATAAATCAAACAATATTGGTATCAATATTCACCTAGATGGGAAAAACCACAATACACAAAAAATCCCAGTAACAAACCCATGCAAAACCATCACCACAAAAGCCGAACCATAAATCAAACAATTTTCATTTCAACAAACTATATAGTCTTTTTTCAACAGACCCTTATCGAAAAGAAAAATATTGATGAGGGTGCAGAATCACAGAAAAACTAACAAATCTTATTATTTTCAAAGTATGAAATTCCTACATGCAGAGGATCTCAAATCCTCCAGTTTTGCAATACATGCAAATTACAGAAAGAAACTGCCCCTATTCGCAGCATGCGATCTTCTTTCCCCAAAAACTGCCTAAAAGAAACAGTAACTCGCCCATAAATAGCCCGTTTCTTTGTTTGGAGCCAAAAACGGATTCAAATTATGCACCAACTTTCGGAAGCCCTAACTCAAGATCTAACCGTCAGATCTTCAATGATAATACCTTTTCGGAAAGCTCTCGCGAAGATCTCTTGCCGGAAAGTGGGGCCTAAAGGCTAACCACTTTCGTATTCCGCCAATTTTTCAGGCCCATCCGGAGCCTCTAAGTACCTCAAAATTAGCTCCGAAGATTTCATAAGGCAAAAAGCAGAAATTGAAACTTGAATAACTTTTGAACAAAATGCTCTTGATCTGATTCTTTCACCAAAGTGTTTATTATTATGTCCTGAAGCTTCCCTTAAATTTTTGTCCCCTCACGCCTTCAAATTCATACCTGCTAAAAATAGCAATTGAGCAGAAAAAGCAGAAAAGCAGTTCTGAAAGTTGGGAATTCTTCTTCGACGAAAAGGGTATCCAGAAATGCAAAAACATCTACAAAAAAAAATCTAAATGAAAGTAAATATATTTTTGGGTGATGTAGGATTGCCCTTACACCACTGGATGCTCCTGCATCAAATATAGAATAAGCTAGAGAACAACAATCAACATTGCCTTATGCAAAAGAACATAAAGTGTATACCATTAACTATTTCATTGTGTTCCAACCGTTGCCACAAAATAGATTCAAAACCTTCACCACAAAACACAAACCATAAATGGAACAATATTCGTTTCACCAGTGACCCAAATGAAAAACCCCCAAAAAAATGCATGAATTCACAGTAACAAACCAACTCACAAACAAAAAATATTTCCTTCCACCCACCGTGACTACACAGAGACCATAAACAATATTCATTTCAATAGTGACCCAGATGAAAAAACCCACAAAAAACACACAAATTCACAATAACAAACCAACGCAAAAACAAACAATGTTTCCTTCCACCCATCATGACTACATGGAAACGATAAACGAAACAATATAGCCTAAACTACAAAACAACAATCAACAATGCCCTTTGGAAAATAACATAAACTATTTTTGAAATACTCGAGAAACGATTTTTCCAATATGCACCTCTTCCTGCTTGCTTTCTCTTTGCGCCCTTCTTCCCCAACACCTACAAAAAATGGACAAATAATTATCACAACTGACACTTTTGTACTGCTTTTGCAACCATCGCTCCATGCAAAAAACACAAAATAACCTCCAACCACCTTCACAAAAATTCCACAACTGATGGCCGCACTTGCACCTTCACAGAAGCTTGCCCTCCTCACTCACAACTATCTTCAATAACAAGGTAGACCCAAATAATGAAACCCAACAATTCCTGATCGAAAATTGCACAGACATTCGTTTTATTTTCCAAGGATTTTAAAGGGCAGGTGTTACTTACAACCATCACCACTACACAAAAACCATACAATAATTAATGTTGATGCCATTTTGTTGGCCTTCTCTATTGGTGTGCCAAACACTTTTTAAAAAACAATCTGCCTCCTTTTCCCCGACGCTAGAAAGCTTAATAATTGGGAAGGCTGATGAAAATTCTGACCAAAGTTCACACAAATAGCCTATCAGCTAATTCACTGAACCACCAAAAATGAAGAAGAGAAAGAGGATTCCCCAATGAGCTTCCTAGGGTTTTTCACTTAGGAGCTTGGTTAGGGAATGTAGCTCTCTTTCACACCTCTTCACTTTAGGGTTCATTCAAAGAGAAATTGGGGGGTTGTGAATGTGTCATTATAGATAAAAGAAACTAAATGTTAATGTGAAAACCTAGAAAGTGCAACTATGCTAGAAAACACATTGTGATATGTAAATGACCTAAGAAATTTACTTAACCTAAAATAGAAGGTTGGAGATGAAAGGGGTGTGTACCTGGAAACTTGCAGAAGTTGGAAATGCTGCTAAATCTGAGATTGAGGCTTGTTGGGACACTTACGCCATTCTGGGCGACCTAGTCCTTTTTAGGGAAAGTTCTAGAAAACTACCTCAGAGCCCGTTTTTGCCAAAAGGGTATCCAGATCTACCAAAATCTTTGAAAAATAGGTTTAGAGGGACTATGTCGCCATTGTTGGTGACTTAGTCCTCTTCTGAATTTTTGGAAATCAGAGAGTTGAATCTGAAGCTCTTAGTCTACACTTTCTACTCCTCTAGGTACCTAGTCTTGAAAGTGAAGATTCTGATATGTGAGTATCTTCCAAGCTACAACTAGGGTTTCTCCAACCTTGAAAAGCTTTGACACTTTGATGACAACACTTCTAAACCTACTCTTTCACAATCCTACAAATCACACAAAGAGAGAAACGTTGGATGTTAGGGTATGGGGGCTTGCCTTGGTCAAACCCCATTTGAGTAATTAAACCAAATGAAGATACCAATGTAAAGAAGCATGAAACAATGGAAATTATCTTGCCATGATGAATGATCTTGAGTTGCTGCAGCAATCAGCCCTTGAATGCCTCTTGAGAGAGATGTCTTGGTGAATTAGAATACTCAAACCCTAGCTTGCTTGAGAAGAGTGAGAGAGAAGTGAAAAGTGAATAATGAACTAGGAGAAAAATGAGATGGAAGAAGTGCAAAATGAGAGGAAAAACCCTTATTTATAGAATTTATGCCCTAATTTCCTTGAAATAACACCACACAGGCTGACCTTAGGGTCTTAGAGACAAAATCCTGAAAGAATTTTAGGTTAAATTTTAATTTTTAAGCCACATGGAACTAGGTCTCCCAAGGTGGTGACCTAGTCCACCTAGGCATTTTTCATTGGTTATAGGGGATTAAAGTATGATTATTATTATTTGTTGGGATTATCTCACAAAACACACTAAAGTAAGGCATGTATGTGCATTAAGGGGTCATTATGCCATAAGAAAGGGTTGATTTTGTGATGACAAGCCTAGGAAAGTGTAAAAATGTTTTACAACACCTTAACATTCAGTTTGGGAAAAGGCTTGGAAAGGGGTAAAAAGAGGTTGAAAAAGGTCCAAAATCTCTAGGAAAGAGTTCAAATGAGTGAAAAGTGTCAAAGACTACACTTTTTGGTGACACATTTAGCCCCCACTTTAATGAGAGGATGTACTTGCTTCAAACTCACACTAAAGTAGCCCAATGGAGATGGTGAAGAATTAAAAAGAAGAAGGAGGTGATCAATCCCCAGGATTTGAGATTCTAATTCAATTCGACATAAGCTCAAGAAGACACATTCAAGGGTGAATGCATTACAACAAGACAAGATACATGGTCATGCAATGATGAGGATTAGTATGAAGAGAATAAGGAAAGATGTGCTCACTCTAGGGCCACAAAACATCAAGTCATCCACGGGGTGAGCTATCCCAAAAGGTGAGAAACATACACATGGTTGGTATGTACTCACACATATATAGGTGGCTATGGGGAAAGTTGTGCCATTGGTTGGGATTCCCGCTTAACCATACCAAAGTTATACTTCTTGACAACTTTGATAAGGTGCCAAAAAAGATAATGAAATTTGTGAAATGATGTAAGGAATGTTCAAAGGATTTTTCTTTTGTTAATGAGAGGTCTCATCCTAGGGAACATCATGTGTAATGTCGCCAAGAGAGGAAAAGTGAAAATGGACTCATCTTGTATCCAAGAGAGGCAAGGACTTGAATCTTGTATGCAAAAGATGAAAAATGCAAATGTGTCATCCTGAGCAACATTGTACCTAATGTTTCTAAGAGAGGGAATTGCAAGAAAAAGAAAATCACACAATGAAATGTGAGTGGTGATGTATGCCCCCACTTTAAAGGAATTGCTACACACCGTTTTGTGAGAAATTTCTTTAAAGTAGAAGAAGAGAAGAGGACATGAGAGCTTGCTCGAAAATCCCTATGAAAAGTCATATGTTTTCGATAAGCTACACCATGAAAAGGAGAGTATGGCACATGCGAGTCAACTTAAGACATGTCATCCATATCCCGAGCTTGTTCTTATATGTTCATAAAATGTTAACGAGTAGTCAAAAGAGACAACGAAAAGTGACATACGAGGGAAGAGGCTAACTAACCCCTTTCCCTCACTTAGTGTAGGACAAGAGTGAGCCGAAAGGATTGATGAAATGCAAGGTAGAGTGAAAATCAATATCGATTAGAGGAACGAGGTGCCCCCACAAAAGGGAGAGTACCAAAGTACTTAAGATGTTGGATTTTTCTACTCAAGGCCTTACACTCATTAGTGTGATGACCATTAACTCGGTGGTAAGCACAAAAGGAATGTTTGTTGGAACATTTCTTTTGAGTTCGGGGAGGAAAGGAGATCAAGTGATCATGGAGGAGTATCAACAAGATACCCTCTTGATAAAGGGTAGACGGGGATCCTTTGGTGTGCAACAAAGATGGGTCTTGCTTAGTATAGGATGTCATACTTACACAACGTGCTATAGATTGTGATATTTTGTATACTCCTTTGGAGGAGTGTGTAAAATCCAAACCAGTAGTGTTATGCAAGATGACAGTGGCATTAAGTGAAGTTATTTTTTAGTTGCAAAGGGTCACTTTTGAAGGTAGGGTTAGAAGGGTGATTTGGGATTGTGTTGATGTGAGGGGAAGGCTTGCTGATTTTGATCAAAGGACAATAACCAAGACCATGATGTGTTATTTGCGTGATAGGCTCGATAGGGGTGTAGATACCTTGTTTGTTAGCACCACATCCTTTTCTACTATATCCAGGTTGTTTCATGAGCTCATAACCTTTTCCATAGATATTTTTCAACTTTTCGTATTAGGTGAGGGTTCGTTGTTGGCTTGTTTGTCTAAAGTAGTTGATGTGGATGCTTGCGAAGGATCTGTCGAGTCTTGTGTGGACAAGACTATGTTTCCTTTTTCAGAGTCTGTGTTGGTGATCTTGGATTCTCCTAACAAAGGAGGCGTGAAGTCTAAGGAACCCAAATCATCATTTAAGGGAAGTGATTGTATGGGTTCCACTTGTCTGGTGGTTAATGGTTTGGATTTGTTTTGCTCAAGTTGTAAGACACTAAATGGCTCAAGATCAACATTAAGTGTGTAGAATTTATTTTTGTAGATGTACTTCATCTTTTGATGAAGAGTGTAAGGCACTCCATTCATAGCATGAATCCATGTCCTACCAAAAATGAGGTTATATGAAAGATCATGAGGCATAACATGGATTAGTGTGTCTAATGTGGCCATTCCAACTATAAGAGGCAAAGTGATCACATCGGGTGAATTTTGTCCTACACTGTCAAATCCACTAATAGATAAGGAGGTAGGTTGAATGTTTAATTTATTGATATGGAGCCTATCCAAGATATTTACACTACACACATTAATAGTGGAGCCATTATCAACAAGGGTTATCTTGATCCCTATGCGTTGGTATTGAGATATGATTACAAGAGCTTCAACTTATTTTGCACATCCAAAGGAGGGAGCTCACTTTGGTGGAAAACAATGTTAGTGTTTAAGCCTTGAATCATAGCTTCTATGTCATTTGTTTGCGCATTAGAAGGGATAGAAATTTTTTGTAAGGCATCCTGCATCATGTTGTGATAGTGAGGGGAGGCTTGAATAAGATACCATAATGATATTTTAGCGGGAGTATTCCTATGTTGATCAACAAGGTCATACTCCCTAAGAAGTTAATTTAAGTGAGGGGTAGTAGGAAGAACGGGAGGGGATGAAGGTAATGAAGTGGAAGTTGAATGGGGTGGATGTAGGTTGTTTCTTGTGTAATGTGTATTAGCAATGGTATTATGACTCAATTTCTAAGACACATTATTCTGAGGTGGGTAGAGGGTAAATTCAGGTTTAGGTTTGTTTGAAGGGGGGTACAAAATGAGTTGAGGTTGAATAATATTAACATCCCCTAGGGAAGGAGATTCTAATATAGGCTCTACATCTTTTTGTAAGGGAATAATATTATTAGGGGAACGATCAATGATAGGATGGTCAATAGGGGGAAGATTAGGACATGATTCTATTTGATTGTCAAAGGTCTTATTCTCTTGTTCCATACTATCTACCCTAGTAGGAGAGCTTGGAATATGGTCACTACTAGCTTCATCACAAGGAGGTGAGGCATCAAGAGAAGGACCACTATGATTTGCAAATAGATTATCCCAAAGGGGAGGAGCATTAGGGAAGGGAGGGTCAAGAGTCTCATGATTGGTAATAGGTATAACTACTAACACCAACCTATCCTCTTGGAATCGAGGAGGGATATTAGGAGATGGAAAATTTTGATGGTCATGGTTAGGGAGACTAGGTAAGGTGATGCATAGAAATGGTTCTTGTTTAATGTTTATCAAAGGGGGATGAGGAGAGGTACAATCAAGACCCTCAAATCTTGTATCTTCTGTCACCAAAATAGCTTCGTCACTAATAGGAGAGGTATAGGGAGAAGCACAAGTATGATTGTTATGATTGTCAACACAAAGATACTCATCGAGGGGTAATGCAATGTTAAAAATGGTGTCAATGGTTTGGTTATTAACATGTTATTTAATGAATTCATTATTGTAATCTACATTGAAATCATAATAATGAATGTTGAATTTATGCAATCCATTTGAAATCAAATCAAAGCCACGTATTTTAAAAGAAAACATTGTATGAAGGGAAGAAGAAAAGAAAGTGTAATGTAATAATTTAAAGAAATGTTGAAATGCAATTTTTCAGATGTAGAACAAGGTAATTTTATAATTAAACACTATGCTATAATCTGAAAAAGAAATGTAGTATATGCAAAATTGAAACTAATAAATGCATGAAATGGGATAATTAAAGCTAAATTTATTAAAACGAATGTAACAAAAAAACAATCAATGGATACACATAGATACTAGCACAAAACAAAAGCCTAAAAATAGAGTTTTCAGCTGTGTAAAGGGTGTAAGGAAACTCAGGTGCGGAAACAACTTCCTACACTAATCTCTTAAGGAAAGTATGGTGCAAATTCGTTTTAAACCCTTACAATTTCAGATTCGTTAATCTACTTAACAAAGATATTGCAGCAATATACCATACATACAGAAAATAAAGAATGACACAATGATTTACCCTGGGGAAAACCTTTCGGTAAAAAACCCCAGCACTCCAAAACCTGCACAATGTATTATCTTCAACACAATGGTTACAACACACTTGCAATGCAAGTTCTTTCAGGAGATTTCCAACACTTGAAGACAAAATGCGGCAGCATCAAAACGTTCCAACAATACACTCACATCACACATCTTCGCAACCCTAAAAAATGCTTATATCATGTGCTTCCCTTTTTAGGGCAACTTCCGAAGATAACTGTATTAGGGTTTTACCATTCTTGTGGAAGAGTGTACAATACTCAACTTTATCAGTTGCCACATGTCTTCACCCATCATTGAATCTTCCAGACATAGCTCTTACGTGTCATAGGAATCCATCATAACTGTTTCAGCCATGATCTCCTTACACACAATTCAAGATGCCGACACATCAAGTGGAGTGACACATCAACATGCCAACTAGACATGTACACTCGCACTTAATTACATTTTACAAAACAAATAATAAGAATAGGAATTATTCAAGGTTGAGACACCTTATTCCTAACAAAGGGCAATTTCAGAAGCCTGAAGGGACTAGGTCATCCAGGGTGGTGACTTAGTCCTCTTGGTGATTTTTCTAAGATTTTGCAAAAAAAATTGATGGGTACAAGTGGTTTATGTGTTGTACAATGTAGATCTAAGAATAAAACTCAAAATTTTAGAAATGAATAATGATTTAAGATGCAAAAATGTAATCTATATGCACTTTTCACTAATGCAAAATTTAAACCCTAGAATGCAATGTAAACAATGCAAAATGCAATGCAATGCAAAGCTAGGACAATGAAGGACTCTAAACTAGAAAGGAAGGGTGAAAGGACATCGGGTTCACCAAAATGAACCACCAAAAATGAAGAAGGGAAAGAGGATTCCCCAATGAGCTTCTTGCCTAGGAGCTTGGTTAGGGAATGTAGCTCTCTTTTGCACCTCTTCACTTTAGGGTTCATTCAAAGAGAGATTGGGGGTTGTGAATGTGTGTGATTGTGATGTCTAAATGAAATAATCTAAGTGTTGGAAATAGATAAAAGAAACTAAATGCTAATGTGAAAACCTAGAAAGTGCAACTATGTTGGAAAACACATTGTGATATGTAAATGACCTAAGAAATGTACAATAAGGTAAAATAGAAGGATGGAGATGAAAGGGGTGTGCACCTGGAAACTTGTAGAAGCTAGAAATGATGTTGAATCTAAGATTAAGGCTTGTTGGGACACTTACGCTATTTTGGGTGACCTAGTCCTTTTTACCTAGGCAAATTCTGGAAAACTACCCCGAAGCTCGTTTCTACCAAAAGGGTATCCAGATCTACCAAAATCTCTAAAAAATAGGTTTAGAGGGACTAGGTCCCCATTGTTGGTGACTTAGTCCTCTTTTGAATTTCTAGAAATTAGAGAGTGAAATTTGAAGCTTTCGGTCTGCACTTTTTGCTCCTCCAAGTACCCGATCCTGAGAGTGAAGATTCTGATCTATGAGTGTCTTCCAAGCTTCAAATAGGGTTTCTCCAACCTTGAAAAGATTTGACACTTTGATGAAAACACTTCTAAACATACTCTTTGACAATCTTTCAAATCGCACAAAGAGAGAAAGAAATGTTGGATGTTAGGGTATGGGGCTTGCCTTAGTCTAGCCCCATTTGAGTAATTAAACCAAATGAAGATAGCAATGTAAAGAAGCATGAAACACTGGAGATTACCTTGCCATGATGAATGATCTTGAGTTGTTGCAACAATCAGCCCTTGAATTTCTCTTGAGAGAGATGTCTTGGTGACTTAGAATACTTGAACCCTAGCTTGCTTGAGAAGAGTGAGAGAGAAGTGAAAAGTGAATAATGAACTAGGAGAAAAATGTGATGGAAGAAGTGAAAAATGAGGGGAAAAACCCTTATTTATAGAAGTTATGCACCAATTTCCCCAAAATAACACCACACAAGCTGACCTTAGGGTTTTAGAGACAAAATCCTGAAAGAATTTTAGGTTAAATTTGTATTTTTAAGCCACATGGGACTAGGTCGCCCAAGGTGGTGACCTATTCCACCTGGGCATTTTTCATTGTTTGTCGGGGATTAAAGTATGATTATTATTGTTTGTCAGAATTGTCTCACAAAACACATTGAAGGCATGTATGTGCATTAAGGGGTAATTATGCCATAAGAAAGGGTTGATTTTGTGATGACAAGGCTAGGAAAGTGTTAAAATTTTCTACAACACCTTACAACACTTTGGCACAAGGCTTGGAAACGGGTAAAAAGAGGTTGAAAAAGGTCCAAAATCGTTACGCAAGAGTTCAAATGAGTGAAAAGTGTCAAAGGCTACACTTTTTGGTGACACATTTAGCCCCCACTTTAGTGAGAGGATGAACTTGCTTCAAACTCACACTGAAGTAGCCCAATGGATATGGTGAAGAATGACAAAGAAGAAGGAGGCGGTCAAGGCCCCAAGATTTGAGATTCTAAGTCAAGTTGACGTCAGCTCAAGAAGACACATTCAAGGGTGAATGCATTGCAACAAGACGAGATACATGATCATGCAATGACGAGGATTAGTATGAAGAGAATAAGGAAATATGTACTCACTTTGGGGCCACAGAACATTGGATCGTCTATGGGGTGAGTTGTCCCAAAAGGTGAGAAACATAAACATGGTTGGTATGTAATCACACACATATAGGTGGCTATGGGGAAATTCATGCCGTAGGTGGGGCTTCCCGCTTAACCATACCAAAGTTATACCTCTTGATAACTTTGATAAGGTGCCACAAAGAGAATGACATTTGTGAAATGATGTAAGGAATGTTCAAAGGGATTTTTATTTTGTTCATGTGAGGTCTCATCCTAGGGAACATCATGTGTAATGTTGCCAAGAGAGGAAAAGTGCAAATGGACTCATCTTGTATCCAAGAGAGGCAAGGACTTGAATCTTTTATGAAAAAGAGGGAAAATGCAAATGTGTCATCCTGAACAACATTGTACGTAATGTTTCTAAGAGAGGGAATTGCAAGAAAACAAAAATCACACAATGAAATGTGAGTGGTGATGTATGCCCCCACTTTAAAGGAATTGCTACACACCGTTATGTGAGAAATTGCTTTAAAGTAGAAGAAGAGAGGACTTGAGAGCTTGCTCAGAAAGCCCTATGCCGAGTCATATGTTTTCGATAAGCTACACCATGAAAAGGAGAGTAATTCACATGCAAGACAACTTAAGACATGTCATCCACATCCCAAGCTTGTTCTTATATGTTCATGAAAGTTTAACGAGTAGTCAAAAGAGACAACGCCAAGTGACATACGAGGGAAGAGGCTAACTAACCCCTTTCCCTCACTTAGTGCAGGACAAGAGTGAGCTGAAAGGATTGATGAAATGCAAGGTAGAGTGAAAATCAGTATCGATTAGAGGAATGAGGTGCCCCCACAAAAGGGAGTACCAAACTCCTTAAGATGTTATATTTTTCTACTCAAGGCCTTACACTCATTAGTGTGTGATGACCATGAACTCGGTGGTAAGCACAAAAGGAGTGCTTGTTGGAACATTTTTGTTGAGTTCGGGGAGGAAGGGAGATCAAGTGATCATGGAGGAATCTCAACAAGATGCCCTCTTGATCAATGGTAGAAGGGGATCATTTGGTGTGCAACAAAGAAGGGTATTGCTTAGTATAGGATGTCATACTTACACAAGGCGTTCTAGATTGTGAGATTTTGTATACTCCTTTGGAGGAGTGTGTAAAATACAAATTAGTAGTGTTATGGGAGATGATAGTGGCATTAAGTGAAGAGTTATTTGTCGGTTACAAATGATCACTTTTGAAGGTAGGGTTAGAAGGGTGATTTGGGATTGTGTTGATGTGAGGGGAAGGCTTGGTGATTTTGATCAAAGGACAATAACCAAGACCATGATTTTATTTTTGTGTGATAAGCTCTATAGGGGTGCATCTACCTTGTTTGTTAGCACCACATCATTTTCTACTATATCCAAATTGTTTCATGAGCTCATAACCTTTTCCATAGATATTTTTCAACTTTTTTGGATCAGGTGAGGGTTCGTTGTTGTCTTGTTTGTCTAAAGTAGTTCAGGTGGATTCTTACGAAGGATCTGCCAGGTCTTGTGTGGACAAGACTACGTTTCTCTTTTTAGATTCTGTGTTGGTGATCTTGGATTCTCCTAGCAAAGGAGGTGTGAAGTCTAAGGAGCCCAAATCATCATCTAAGGGAAGTGATTTTATGGGTTCCACTTGTTTGGTGGGTGTTGAAGTGGTGAAGGTTTTGGATTTGTTTTGCTCAAGTTGTAATACATGAAATAGCTTAGGATCAACGTCGAGTGTGTACACTTTGTTGTTGTAGATGTACTTCATCTTTCAATGAAGAGTGGAAGGAACTCCATTCATAGCATGAATCCATGTCCTTCCTAAAATGAGGTTATATGAAATATCATGGGGCATAACATGCATCAGTGTGTCTAATGTGGCCGTTCCAACTATAAGAGGCAAAGTGATCACACTGAGTGAGTTTTTTCCTACACTGTCAAATCCACTGATAGATAAGGAGGTAGGTTGAATGTTTGATTTATCGATATGGAGCCTATCCAAGAGATTTACACTACACACATTAATAGCGGAGCCATTATTAACAAGGGTTCTCTTGATCCCTATGCATTGGTATTGAGATATGATTACAAGAGCTTCAACTTGTTTTTGCACATCCAAAGGAGGGAGCTCACTTTGGTGGAGAACAATGTCAGCATTTAAGCCTTGAATCATAGCTGCTATGTCATTTGTTTGTGCATTAGAAGGGATAGGAATTTGTTGTAAGGAATCCTGCATCATGTTGTGATAGTGAGGGGAGGCTTGAATAAGATCCCATAATGATATTTTAGCGAGAGTATTCTTATGTAGGTCAAAAAGGTCATAATCCCTAAGAAGTGAATTTAAGTTCATTAAAAAAAGGTTTCTAACCTTTCATCTTAGTCTTAAGAACAAAAAAATAGTAAATTTTGAGCTAGAAAACACAAAGATATAATTTTTAATAGTTTGCATGCCACAGGCCATAAATAGTGCATGTTGATCAAGAAAACATGGATCTCCTTGATATCTTCAATTTAAAAAAGAGAAAAAAATAGTTATAACTTAAATCAAAATTTATAGGCTTCAAAAGTTGGACTTGCCACATTGAAATTGTAAGATGATCTATGATGCATAAGAAATTTGTATTAGAGCCTAATTTTATAGGCCTAATTTTTTTATTAAATCAATCTAAGTCATTTCTTAGTTTGTGAACTTTCCCATGTTTTCCCTTGAATTATATCCAATCTAAGATATCTTTAATGGGCCCCTTTGTTGAAAATGCTAAGAACCCCATAAAAATCACAAGTTTGGAACATTCAACTTCCTAAGTGTTTTAAAATTCAATAAGTTCAAAAGTTCATGAAATCTCTAAAACCCCAACAAGAAGGACAAAAGAATGTTAAGGTTCAAAATTTTGTCAAATTTGTGAACTTTCCAAAAAGTTGACAAGTTCATGAGTTACTGAAAATTTGATAGGAAAATGGAACAAGGTTTGTGATGTTGGTGAGTTCACGAGTTCAAAAACAAATTGAAAATATACTAACGTTTGTAAATTCACCAAAAAAATGACAAGTTGAAGAGGAAAAGTGAAGAAAGATAAGTGATGAGGTATAAATAACCTCATAATAATAATAAGCCAAATACCCTTCCTTATTTCTACTAGTCATCTTTACCTAGCCAATTGTTTATTTTTAGGATTAATAATTGCTTACTTTTTGTTAAAAGATGTATAAATCATTATTTCCTAAATCAATTGAAATAAGCTAACCAACACTAACATAATGGTATAGTTTTGAGTATTGTACAAAACATTATGCACGGCCAAGTGGACTTAAAGCGAACTTCAAAGCAGTTGAAGAAAAAGCATCGAAAGTCTAGGCATCAAAATTTTAGGAGTGCATAGTGGATCAAGTCTTCTTAATGTTTTATGTTTTCTATTTAAAAACTTTATGTATCACTCTGAGTCTTTAATATGTTTTATGTTATGGACCTCAATCCATTAGTTAGTTGAATTCTGTTAAAAGACTTTTTCAATGGTGACCATCCACCATCTGAAATATAGGATTTTTTTAGCAAGTTTGGTATATATATGTAACCACCAGAAATAATACATACTGGATAACATTATGCTGTCATAATATGCTTTTAACTATGTCTCTGTGTTACACTTTTTCTTAAATGAATAAAATAAACTTTGTCAGTCTTGTTCTGAGTTACCTGTTCTGTGTTATGGAATTATCCTGGATGGAGTCATTTTGAAGATACAAAAGTACATGTGATATGAGTTGAGTGTAGAAACACCCAAGAGTTGGCCACTCGAGGGAATTTGTAGAGTAGATAGATAAGTATTTTCATTTTCAATTATGTTATTTCTATTATGTACATGATGAATGTGGATGAATGTTATTTGTATGTGTCAAGCTTTATAGTTATTCTTGTAGTTCATAGTTCAAGTTTGTAATCATTTGGTTATGTTTATTTGAAGATTTGGAGCACCAACTCTAGTTGTTAGTTATAGATTGTTAAGTTTACTTTTTTTTAACAATTAGTTGTTAGTCGATAGTTTTTTTCATTTAAACTTTACAACTTTATTGCAAGTATTTCTTCTAAGGTAATTTATATGCTTTCTAGTTTAATAATCTCATGCTTTCTAGATTAAAATGCTTCATGCTTTCTAGCTTAAACAACTTTATGCTTTCTCGTTTAGTTGCTTTCTAGTTATATTTTTGTTTACATTTATTTTAAGAATTTAGAAAATCTAAGAGAGTTAGCCAAGATGCCCCCTATTGCATATAGCCTCCAAACATTACCCGATCGATATTATAGATGCATTTTCAACTAAAGGGATAGGACCTAACGACAACCTGTCACTTTTTGGCATCATTACCGAGGAGTATTCCTTTTCTAGTGTTAGTTGTAGATTGCTTAAATACCTCTTTTAGGAGAAAAATAGATAGTTGTCAAGCTTCTTTTTTTGCATGGTCAGGAAATGAGGCCCCCATGGAATATTCATACCAAAATCCCCCCAAGAGACGTTCCAAATGCAAGAAGGGAGGAAGAAGTACATCTCATCGAAGAATTGATCGAACAAGATCAGCCTGAGACCACCCCGTATACCCCAGAGATTCACCCATTAGAACACACACTTGTAGAGGAGAGGATTCCTTTGCATATCCCAAAAATTTAGCCATTAGAGAAAATTTTGAGGAGGAATGTATTCCTTTCAATGTTATGGGTGACTGTAGAAATGGCGCTAACCTAGCTGGGGGAGCGCAAACATTTACCTATCCTATTTCTCTAGATCAAGATGATGATACACCTATGAAAAATTTCACCAGCCTTCTTGGAAACCTTTAGAGGTTTATCCTTCAAAGATCCTGACCAATTTCTATTTGAGTTCAAATTTTCATGTCAGACATATGACTACAAGAATGATAACCAGAAATTGAAGCTCTTCCCCTCCACCCTGAAAGATGTAGCAACGTGTTGGTTCATGGGATTAGCTTCAAAGTCGATAACCTCTTGGGACAATATGGAGTCTACCTTTCTAGAAAAATACTAGAGTTATTGTAGAGTCAATGATAGGAAAGAGGAGCTATTCAAACTAAGACAAAATGACGATGAAAGTTTAGAAGATTACCTGGATAGGTTCATCTTCTTATCTAAATGATGTGGTGGAGAAGCCATAAGTTTGGAGATTCTAAAGACCATATTTCTCAAAGGACTTGATGAAGATGCTAGGAGAAGTCTATATTTAATGGGAAAAGGAGATGTGTCCCAACTTGGACTCGAATATATCACTAAGTTATGCCAAAACTTCTCTCATACTTAAGGAGGTATTCATAAAACTACACTTTTTAGAGGTTCCAATGAAATAGTTAAATTGTGTGAGGAAATAGAAAATATCAATTGACATTTTGGTTTAGTTAAACACCACATTGGATGAAATATAGACCAAAACACTTAATCTAGAGACCTTATCCATCTATTGTCCTAGTTGTCAAAACAAACATCTCTTGAGAGAATGTCCTTTGGACAAAACTAACATTTGCTAAGTTTGTGAGAAGAGTCATGCCACTCATCAATGCGAGATCTTAAATACAATCAAGAATTCCAAGAAAAGGACATCTCAAGTTGAGAAAGAGGTCAACTTTGTAAATCCATGACCTGGAGGGAATTTATCTTATGATCAAAATTCAAATTTTGTCTGGCGACCTCCAAACAATTGGAATAACAATCAATGGATGACACCTTGGCCTCAAGCAACACCTAATTGGGGAGCTTATCCTTGGGGACCACTTGAGTGGGAAAACTAGTTCTGGGGAAATCCTCAATGGTAGAACTAGACTCAACAACAATGGTATCCTCCACAAAATCCTATGCCTCAATGGAATCAACCTCAAAATCAATTTTATACTAGGCCAAGAAGGATGCCTAATCCATAGCAAAATCATTTATCAACTCATCAAAACCCTCAACAAAATGAGTAGGTCAACCAGCCACAACTTCCAGCATAACCTATCCCTAATACAAAGAATAATCATCAAAATACCCTAGTGTATTCGATGAAACAAGAAAATTTGATTGGACTGAATACTATCCATTGTGGAAACCTACAATTAAGGTCAGGAAAAACACTCCAACAACCTACCATAATTGAGATCTTGGATGACTCAATTAAAGAATCTATTGAAATGACCAAGACATCTTCCACACCTTTAGAGCAAAACCTAGTGAGTAATCAAGACAAGACCCTTCCACAATCCTCATCTATAACTTTTGAGTTACCTCAAGAGGAGGGTGGCTAGCATCCAACTGATCTTTTAAAGGACTCCACCTTGAAAGAGAAAACTCAAGCACCTTTTTCAAATCATCTTAAACCAACTTTCTTGAAAAGCTCTTTGAAAATGACCTTATCCACTAAAACTACGCTGATACAAGAGACTAAGCAACTTCAAATTGAGGTTCCTTTGTTACAACAAATTAAAGAGATTCCTAAACTAAACCAACTGATCAAACAATTGTGCATCAAAACACCAAGGAGGAAACAAAAACATACTAATACTATTAACATATATGATTACCTAGCTGACTTTTTGGGTGGAAAAACTATAGCTCTGAAATATGATGACCCAGGCAATCCACTTATAACAATGACAATTAATGAGATAGAAATACCTAATGCACTTGTGGACCTAGGAGCAACCATTAATGTAATGATGGTCAATGTAATGGAAAATTTGGGACTCGTTGATTTGCGTCCCACAACTACAATGTTATCAATGGAAAATCAATCCATCACTATTCCAAAAGGTGTCTTAGAAAATATTCTTGTTAAGATTGATGGTTGGGAATATCCAGTAGACTTCCAAGTAATCCAGTCTCTCACACCAAAGGATAGTTACCCAATAATTCTAGGAAGGCCATGGCTAGCTATTGTTGCAGCCAATATTGATTGTAGAGAGGGAGGAATGACCATTTCACATGGTCCTAACAAAAATCATTTATTTTTTGTATCCTCCCACTAAACTTGTTGAACATAAAAAAGTTTGGGTTGATGAACTAGACGGTCCCAATGAACAAAAGAATCTAGCCTCACTTGCTATGGTAGTCATTAAACAACATGGTGAAGAGTTGGAAGATGAATTGGAAAATAATATGGAAAATCTTACCATGGACTCAAGTGATGAAGAAATGTTAGACATAGACAAGATTCTAGGGGACCCAATCAATTTCGATCACACTAAATTTGATTACACCAGCTTCATGGGATTACCTTGTGCTCTGGCTATTATCATTCCAAAAATGGATCACTTATTTGAAGATATTTCCAAACTTCATAAAACCATACCACATAGTTTTCCCCTCAACACTTTGACTAGAGAAATTTATACTATCACCTCCAACCATCTGAGGGTCAGAGCCATCATGTTATTACTGGGAAATTTTTTGAATATCAACAACTGGTTGATAGAGGCAGAAGAGCATATATTGTTTGATGTTTTGGTGAATAGATCTAAAGCTTTTTCTTGGGAATATATAGACATGAGAGGAATACACCCAAGTTTGTGTACCCATAAAATTTACACAGAGGATGTGAAAACAGTTCATCAACCACAATGAAGTTTCAATCCTACTTTGAAAGACATTATTAAAACTGAAATCGAGAAACTCTTGCAAGTAGGATTTATCTATCCCATTTCTGATAGCAAATGGGTTTTGCCTCTAGTTGTGGTTCCAAAGAAAAATGGGAAGTGGAGAGTGTGTGTCTATTATAGGGAACTTAACAAGGCCACCCATAGAGATTACTTCCCTCTACCATTCATAGACCAAGTCTTGGACAATTTGGCTAGAAGAAAGTACTTCTCATTCCTAGACGGATTTAGCAGATATAATCAAATACAATTTGTAGGTGAAGACTAGGATAAGACAACTTTTACTTTCCCTTTGGGAATATTCGCATATTGTGTCCTTCCCTTTGGGCTATGCAATGCTCCTATAACATTTCAGAGAGCCATCCTAGCAATATTTGTTGAGTTAGTAAATGAATGTGTGGAAGTCTATATGGATGACTTCACTATGTATGGGTCAACTTTTGATGAAGGCCTACAAAATCTGGACAAAGTACTAAAGTGATGTGAGGACCATTGACTCCCTAAGTCATGAAAAGTGTCTAATAATGGTGGAACAAGGAATAGTATTGCGACACCACATTTCATTTGAAGGGATAAAGGTGGATCTTAAGAAAATCGAGGTGATACAACAACTTGTGACTCCAAAAAACCAAACTGACATTAGAAGTTTCTTAGGACATGTTGGATACTATCAGAGGTTCATAGAAAATTTCAGCAAGATTGCAGCTCCTATGTTTTCCCTCCAAAATTAAGTAGATTTTATCTGGACAAGAGAGTGTCAATCATCATTTGAGATAATTAAGGAGAAACTCATCTATGCTCCTGTCCTACATGGACCTAATTGGAACCTTTCATTCCATATTTGTGCAAATGCTTCTAATGATGCTATTGGGGCAGTATTAGGTCAGGAGGATGAGAATGGGGGAAAGTATGCTATGTATTTCATTAGTAAGAATCTGACTCCCACTAAACAAAATTACACCACCACAAAGAAAGAATTCTTAGTTTTTGTACATGCAATCAAGAAATTTTGACATTACATAATAGGGTACAAAGTAACTATATTCACAGAACATTAAGCCATAAAGTACCTAATGAACAAACCTGTAGTAAATAGAAGGATAATCAGGTGATTGTTGCTTTTACAAGAATTCAATGTTACCATTATTGAAAAACCAGGGAAGTTTAACATAGTTGCAGATTTCTTATCTCGTATCAAACAAGATAATGGAGATTGTGCTCCTGTGCAAGATGAATTCCCAGATGAAAATCCATTTACCATCTCCACTAAAACCCTTTAGTTTGCTAATATCACCAATTATTTGGCCACTTCAGAGCTGCCACCAAATTTTACATCAAAACAAAAGAAACACCTCGTTCAAGAAAATTCTCCGTTCAAGTGGATTAATGGGATTTTATTTCAATGCAGTCCTGATATGGTTTTATGACGTTGTGTAAGGGTAGATGAAACTTATAGAATTCTTAGAGATTTCCATGATGACCCTTCTAAAGGTCATTATTCTGCCAAGAGGATGTCTCATAAGATTTTGGGTGGAGGGTATTATTGGCCCTCTATGCATGAAGATGTAAAGAAATATGTTTTTCGATGTGATGAATGCCAAAGAGTAGGGAGACCCACTACATCCAATGAAATGCCTCTGCAACCCCAAGTAGTTCATGAACCATTTGAAAAATGGGGATTGGATTTTATCGGTCCTATAGACCCCCCTTCACAAGGGAAAGAGTACATTTTGGTCTATACCAACTATCTGACCAAGTGGGAAGAATTTCAAGCCCTAAGAGTCGCTAGGGAAGAACAAGTAGTTAACTTCCTATATAACAATATTTTTCTCAAATTTGGACCCCCTAAAACAATTTTCATAGATCAAGGACCTCAGTTTATGTCAAAAAAATTGTTAGCTTTTACTAATCATTTCCAAGTGAGCCATAAAAAGTCATCACCCTATCACCCACAAGAAAATGGTCAAGTTAAATTCACTAATAGGGAGCTAGGGAAAATTTTTACAAAAATAGTTTCATTAGGGAGAAAAGACTTGGCCAGGAAACTATTTGAAGTCATTTGGGCTTATAACACATGGAAATCAACCACTAGTTTCAATCTATTTGAGTTATTTTTTGGGAAGAAACCTCTTCTACCCATTGAATTTGAACTCCAGACACTAAGAACAACAATGGAGTTAGGATTAGATCTTAAACGATCACAAGTTGAATGAGTTTTATAGTTTAGTGAATTAGATGAACTTTGTTTAGATTTTATCCACCAAAATGAACTAGGGCAACAACAACAGAAGACCTAGGATGATAAATATATTAAGGAAAGAGAATTCCATACTAGGGATTAGGCACTATTATTCGACTCTCAATATAAAGATCACCAAGGAAAACTGATGACTCATTGGCTGGGGCCATATGAAATTTTTGAAGTTTTTCCAAACAAAGAAGTGCAACTCAAACCCATTGATGGTGACACTCAAACCCTCTCAATCAATGGTCCTTGATTACAAATCTACCACAAACTTATCAATGAAGAGGAATTTACGAAGATGGTAGAAATCCAATACATTGACCTTGCTATGGCAGAGCCAATGTAGTTTTCATAATCTAAGTCTAAAAAAAAAGCTACTTAAAATTTGCATGTGTATGCATTTATTTCACTTCAGAGCTCATTTCTTTTGAATTTTTCATCTTTTGGACTTGGCTAAATTTTGTTTTTGTCTTGTAGGACTTTATTTTTAATCAAACACAAATTTTGGCGCATCTTGCTATGATGCTTTAGAACTTGTTGGCTTGGTTGTTGTGATGCTCCAGAACTTGCATGCCTGACTAGTGCCATTCTTTGTTTTATTCCTGTAGTCTGGCGCATCTTTCAACAATGCTCCAAACTTTTGCAAATTCCCTTCTTTTCCAAATGCTTTGATAATTCCACTATCATACACATGCACATTATTAAATTTTACCGTCATCTTCGAAATCCATGCCCTACACTACCTTTTCCATCATAATAAATTAAAGTTATTATGGCTTCTTTTCATCATAATAATTTCAGCATTAATTAACCATCCCATCTCCCTTCATAATAAATTCCTCACCATCCTCGCCAATGCATACGATTATACTATTACGTTAGCAAAGGTAAGTGATTTTAAAATCGACAATGAGACATAAGGTATGTACGGATTTTACTTTAAGCAAGTAATTATTTTGAATATAAATAAATAAATTGGCGTGTATGCCACCCTTTCCAAACTTAGTAACTTGTGCGAATTATACTCTCACCTTTAAATGTGGCAACTCATGCACTCTTTTCCATGCAAAGCCATGATTTCAGTATAGGAAAGCCAAATTCCATAATTAATTCATGTCAAAGTATGAGTGATTGAAGAGTTTATATTTCCTTTAATTTGTGTCTTAGTTTTGTTTAAATAGTTTTCCACCTTTGGAGCACCACAAAATTCAGAAGAAACTCAATAGAATTAAAGGCAGAGACAACATGGGAGGATCCAAGAGGAAATCAAAGACAACATCCATAGACAAGTTATTGGCACTAGGTAAAATTTTCAAACTATTTAAGAGGGTTGGGTGGCTAGAGTTCATAAAGAAATTTGAGGGGCATAGTGAGCAATTGGTGAAAGAATTTGCAGAGAATTTATCAGATGGTCAATCTATAGTACGTGGCAAGTGGTTCAAGGTAAGCCTAAGATAATTTCTCATCTATTTGGTCTTAAAAATGAGGGTATTAATTTGTCAGAAGCCACCAATATTTCCTATCAAAAAATGGTAGAGCTTTTTAGTAGGGAAGGGGAGCCTCAACCCTTATTAACTTTGAATACCTGAGGAAAAAACAAAGGGTTCCAATGAATTTCCATTCTAGAGCCATGGAGAACAACAATAGCCTATATAATCAAGTATTTTACTTATGAAGGGCAATGTTCCATAGTAGTTGGTCCCCCTTTTCGATTATTGACTCATTTACGTCATGGCACCAAAAACCCTCAATTTAGAGTCAACCTTCTCACTTTTCTTTGTGATTCCATTGTTACTATGATTGAAAATTTTTAAATTGGGTCGGGTCCATTCAAACATCATGGCCTCATACATTTTATTTTCAAATATTATTTCTTGAAGAAAGAGAGAACTGAACAAAAACGACAAAAAATTCTTCAAAAATTTGAGACCGTTGTGCCAACAAGACATATAGAGGAAGGAGAGCCCTCTAGTCTCGTGGCTAAAAATTTGGAGGAACCCTCTTCTAACCCTCAAAATTTTGAGGGGGATCCTAACAATGAGGCATTGGAAAATACAATAAACCCTTCAAACCCTCAATAAGAACCAATTTCACAAAATGTGTCATAGGCTTCAAAAAAACCAAAAGATATGAACGTAGAAAAATTGGAGGATGAGGATACTCATCCTCACAAAAAGGGAAAAGGACCTAGAATAGAGGAAAATAAGCCTTCCATATTGAGAAGAAGCAAGAGATTTTCTTCTGAACTTATTGGTGTTGCAACTTTTGATCAACTGCAAATTCCTAGAAAGAAATGACAGAAGAGGCAATCCCAAGAAACTATAGGAAAATGTGTCATTTGAGGCAAGAAAACAAGAAGAATAAGGGAGAAACTGCCCAATGTTGTAATTATTGAGGATGAACCTCTGGAAACATTATCTCCTTTTCGCCAACCACTGGAAACACAAGAAGGTGATGTGGCTCACCTAAGTGAAAGTTTTCCTTTTTCAATAGACAGAGATATTGAACTAGGCCCACTAGAAGTGCATGATATAGAAAATGTGATTGATGAAAATGTAGAAACTTTTGTTTCTCCTCTTTGTTATAATATTCAAATTGAAAGTTTTGATAAACTGAAAGTAGAATTAGATGAGTTAAAAATAGAAAATGTCCAGTTAAAATCTAGCTTGCAGAAAAATGAAGATCAACAGAATCAACAACGGGAAGAAATAGATGTACAAACTGAAATTGTGAAGAAAATAAATCATGAAATCATAGATTTGAAAGCCTAATTGGAACAAAAAGATAAAATCATTGGAAAATTTAAATTTTAGGTTCAACAATGGAATGGGGAGGGTAAATAGTATTTGAAAAAGACAAACAAATTAAAGGTTTAATTGATAATTTAATGTAAGTTCTCCAAACATTTGTAGAAAAACAAGAAGAACAGAAAAATAAACTCAATGAAACTATGAGTAGGATTGTCGTATTGGAACAAGCTTTTTAGGAAATTAAGATTAAGCCACAAATAGAGTCAAAGGAAATATAGACTGAGCCTACCTAGATGGAGTGATTCCAAGTTCTTATTCCTCCACTACTAACAAAATGGATGGAAAGATTTTATTTCCTAAAACAAGTAGGGATTCAAAATGCAAGGTTAAAGAAGGAAATAGTTTTATTAAAAGAAACATATGATAGACTTTATCAGGCTAAGACATATGCATGCCAAATTTGGGAACTATTGTTAGACTGTAGAAAATCATCTAGACTATATTCTATGTTTTTGAATGAGCAACTATTAAGATGGAAATTATTGAGAATTTCTTGCAACTTGCCTCGTGATCCAGATGATGTGGAATTTTTAAACGAATTTAAAAAATCAACACCTTCTCAACAGAACCTACTATGTGAATTTTTTGTGCACAATTTGTTCTTAGAAAGGAATACTAATTTCTTTATTAATCTCTTTGTCAGTGAAGTTCAACTCCATGCATTCATGTCCACTCTACAAAATCAAATTCAATGGTAGGAAAGGGCTAGAGAGTTCCTATAGGTAGAAAGGACTGTGGGTCTATAGATGAGATACCCTAATAGGAAACCCTCTACCTTCAAATCTCAATTCCGAAGCATTCAGATTCATGAAGCTATGAGAAGTAAGTATAATGATAATCTTCAAATTTGTCTTGAGCATTTAAAAGTTTAGGGTCCAGAATTGATAGAAAAAGCGTTGAGTGCCTATGAAAAGAGGTACACCTCTCTTCCTATGTACCTTAAAAAGAGAGAGGCAATTTCACCTACTAATATTAAGTGGTCCTACAAAAGGGCATAGGCATTGGCAGATATACTACAACTTCTTAAAATTGATTGAATGGGAATGAGGTATAGACCTCCATTACTTCTTTCACCACCTCCTGTAGTACATGTCACTACAGAACATAACCCTAACAATTTACATTCATGGAAAGTAATGGTTAAATTCAACAAGGGTTTTCTCAAGAATCCTGATGAGTGGGATAGCGAATCAGAGGATCCATATGACCTTAATACCAAATACGATGAGTTAAATAGGAACAAGGATATGGAAAGACATAGAGCACAACAAAGAGTAGGAGGATCTACTCAAGCTTAAGAAGGGGAGAAGTGATGAGGTATAAATAAACTCATAATAATAATCCAAATACCCTTCCTTATTTCTACCAATCATCTTTACCCTACCAATTGTTTACTTTTAGGATTAATAATTGCTCACTTTTTGTTAAACGATGTATAAATCATTATTTCCTAAATCGATTGAAATAAGCTAACTAGCACTAACATAATGGTATAGTTTTTAGTATTGTACAAGACATTATGTATGACCTAGTGGACTTAAAGTGAACATCAAAGTAGTTGAAGAAAAAGCGTTGGAAGTCTAGGCACCAAAATTTCAGGAGTGCATAGTGGATCAAGTCTTCTTAATGTTATCTATTTTTTGTTTAAAAACTTTATGGCTCACTCTAAGTCTTCAATATGTTTTATGTTATGGAACTCAGTCCATTTGTTAGTTGAATTTTATTAAAAGACTTTTTCAGTGGTGATCTTCCACCATCTAAAATATAGGATTTTGTTAGCAAGTTTAGTATATATATGTAACCGCCAGAAACAATGCATACTGGATAATGTTATGTTGTCATAATATGCTTTGAATTATGTCTCTGTGTTACACTTTTTCTGATGTGAATATAATAAAATTTACTAGTCTTATTCTGAGTTACCAGTTCTATGTTATGGAATTATCTTGGATGGAGTCATTTTGAAGATGTATAAGTACACGTGATCTGAGTTAAGCGTAGAAACACCTGATAGTTGGCCACTCGAGGGAATTTGTAGAGTAGATAGATAAGTATTTTCATTTTCAATTCTGTTATTTCTATTTTGTACATGATAAATATGGATGAATGCTATTTGTATGTGTTGATCTCTGTAATTATTCCTACAGGTCTTAGTTCAAGTTTGCAATCATTTAGTTATATTTATTTGAAGTTCTGGAGCACCCACTCTAGCTTTTAGTTATATATTGTTAAGTTTACTTTCTATTAATAGTTAGTTGTTAGTCGATAGTTCTTTTCATTTAAACTTTATAACTTTATTGCAAGTATTTCTTCTTAGGTAATTTATATGATTTCTAGTTTAATAATCTCATGCTTTCTAGATTAAAATGTTTCATGATTTCTAGCTTAAACAACTTTATGCTTTCTAGTTTAGTTTCTTTCTTGTTACATTTATGTTTACATTTGTTTTAAGAAATCATAAAATCTAAGAGAGTTAGCCAAGATGTCCCCTATTGCATATAGCCTCCGAACACTACTTGGTTGCTATTATTGATGCATTTTCAACTAAAGAGATAGGACCTAATGAAAAATTGTCAATAAGTGGATAAGGAAAGAGTAGGTTTATGGTGTCAACAAGTTCATGAGTTCTTGATTTTCCAAAAGGGTAACAAAGTTCAAGATTTCTCAAAGGTTTTGAAAAAATAAGGGATAAGGTTGACAAGGACAAAAAAATATTTAGGTTCAACATGTCAAATTTTTTACAAACTTACCAAAAAGATAACAAGTTCATGAGCTCACAAACTTGATAAAAAGCTGACAAGTTTGTGAGTTCATACATCAAACTTGCTAAATATTTGGAAAAAAAGAAAGAAGCCAAAGTGAGTTGGAGTTGTCATTGAGTTCATATGTTCATGAACTCTCTAATTCACTAATATATTTCAACATTTAGGATAAGGAATCCGAAAAAGTAAAAAGTAAAGGTATATCCTAATGAGTTTAAAAGGTAGGGAAAGAGATTTGAAGATTTTTAAATGTTAGTATTCCCCTATACATGTTGGACTTGCTTCTTTAAAGCACCATGAATGTAGTAGGAAAATTCTCATTTACTAGATGTCCTTGCTCAATATAAGCCACTCATTCTATGTAGGATACATTATTAGCTATAAGATTCACAAGATTGGTCCAAGGAAAACATTCAATTCCTCCTCCATCAATTCCCATCAATGCTTGAGTGCACATTATTTTTTATAAATTGTACATGTAGGTTATTTAATTATTTAAGGGTTTTTTCATTGGCTATTTTTAGATGCTACAGGTGCTAGAGCTCTCTAAGGATCCAACTCTTATTAATCTATTTCATTTTGAGTAGTATTTTTGTGATTATTATAGGATTTATATGTTTTATATGGAATTAGTGCATGAATGCCTCTATAAATTCTTATAGATCTTTAGAGAACTCTTGAATTAGTTAGAGTTTCTCTTACTACATTTTCTAGTATGATTGTAATACATAAAAGATAAATGTGTAATTATTTTAATTCATTACAAGATTTGTAATGGTCTCTTTTGTGGTTAAAAGCAGAAACCTGTGTCACACTTTATAAAGGAAATGGTCAACACAATTTATTTTTTCAACTTTGGCCCCAAAAAGTTTCCTTTCTGTTTTGAATTTCAAAATAATGTAAAATAATGAAATGTAGAACTCTTGATGAAGTTTATACTTGTAATTTTAAAAAAAAAATGAAAATTGTTTTGATATTTTTTTGTAAATTTAAGAGCTGAATTTGACTTGCTGAAAATTTCAGAAAAACTGAGGTTGATGGGATGTCATAAAAGAAGGAGAAAACAACTTTTATTTTCCCTAATTTTCCCCCAAATAGATAACTTCAATCTCAATGAATAATTTATTTGTAATAACATTTTAAAGTGAAACTTCACTAGAACATTATAGTTTTCATGGTACGCCAACCTTTATCTATTTTTTTATCATTTAAAAAAATACCCTTTTGAAGAGGATTCTCTTCTTTAGTGCACCATATATTCTTTAATTTTTTTGAATATGTTCTAATATTTTCTAAAAATTTCTAATCAACCTCATGTTCAATTATAAAAACCTACTTAGAGTAAATTAAAAAAAAATCATAATAAACTAATCAAAATATTAAAAAAATTGGATTCCAGAATTTGAGCTCTACAAAAGGGTATTTTTAGATTTTCATGAAATTACCCCTAGAAGAAATTTAGAGTTGAAGTTCATTTTTTTTCTCGGAAAGAGGGATTAAGCAACCACGTAGTTTTAATTGAAAGAGTTTTTCCTAAAACACTTTTAATTAGAACTCTTTTGCATGAAAATTACATCTAAATTAAATGACAATTCAAATTTTTAAATGGAAATTTTTTATTTTGTGGTTTTAGGTGAAAGACTTTCACCCAAAACTATGTGCCACATATAGGCCATGTGATTTCAAGAAAAACTATTTCACCCAAGATAGTTTAGGGTGAAGCTATTTTTCAAACACCTATTTAGTTGGTTGAAAGTGTGATACAACTTTGTGATTTTACCCTTGCATTTCAGATAGATTTTTACAATATGTATGTATTATTAAGTATGGTCTATGTTTGATGTTATATCTTTGGTGTATGTAAATTTACAAAGGATCATTCCTTATTTTTCTTTAATTTTTTATTCATCCTAGCAAACTATGATTCTATATCCATTGAATATGAACTAGTATTGAAAATATTTGATCAATCAAACTCATTGATTGAGAAAATATTTAACTAGAAGATTATATTTATTTTAGTTTACATGCTATTCATGATTCATCATTGTAAACTAGGTAAAAATCTAAAGTAATCCCGAATAGTTAAATCATTAGAGAATCTTAGCATGCATGTTTGCACCTTTCCATTGTGTATGAAATATTAATATGAACCATACAAGAATATTATAATACTAATATTATCTATAGATGCATGTGTAAGGTGTTTTATCAACTATATTAAATGTTTAATGTAGCGATTTAGTCTTTGTCCTAGTGACAATTATAGGGATCAAGTTACATTGGGTATATGTTAGGAATATGTGTTGTACAACTTGCATAAAATGGATTATTTTACTATGTAAAGTTGTATGTAATTGTCATCCCCTAATTTTAGCCTAAAGGGCAAAAACATAGCCAATTTTTTTCTCATAAAATCCACTAAAGACATACACCAAGCATGAACTAGTGTTAAACTTGTGCAACAAATGATATTACTAGTGAAACCTCATCCTAAGGACACTGTCCGAGAGTGGGGTAATAGGATAAGTGTGAACGAGAGTGTGATCACCTTCATAAACATCCCATAACAATGGTGGGTTAACCTAGTTAGTTATAGGTGTCTACAAGAGAGACACCATTATGGGGAACCTACTCTTGGATAAAACCTACATTTGGTACACTATACAAAAGTGAAGAGGTAGTACCACACTACACCACCAAGGCCTAACACTACCAACTTAAATAAATTTCCTCTAAGATCTAAAGTTTATTTATTGTATTATAACTTGTATTGAAAGTAATAGTTATCTGAAAGATACATTTAAATCTTAACACGTAAACCCAACACCAATCATGAAGCACTTAATAATAGTTTCAGAAATATAAAACACTTTTAAATAACTTAAAATGGTTTAATCTACAACCTTACGATAAATTAAAATTTTATTAAATCAAATCCGACCCTTTGAATTAATTTATAATTTAAAGATGATATAAAGTTTCCCAACATTGAACATAACCAAGTTTGATATTTAATTAAACTCGTTACTCCAATTCTTGATTAAATTTAAACTATATTTTGAATTAAACTTTGTCTAAGGTTCACCAAAAGAATCATTAAATAATATTCTATAAATAATTCATTAATTTTTCTAAGGTTAAAGGAAATAACTAAATAAATTCTAAAGTTGAACTATACAATCAACAATAATTAAATTAATTTAATTATTCTAAAGTTAAAACTATACAATCCACAATAATTGAAATAAATCCAATTCTCGATAGATAAAACTACACAATCAACAATAATTAAAATTAATTGAAACCTCTATAGTTGAACTATACAAATGATAATAAATATTAATCTCCACTTAAGTGTTAAAAGTGCATTAAGTTGCAAATCACTCCCTCATTTTTAGGGAAACACAAGTTGACCTAATTTTATCTTTAAAACTGTTCGAATTTTGTGTTGTCACTGATGTCAATAGATCTTTTTTGTTGTTGTTGCATTGATGTCAACAAGTCTATGGGAAGATTGTTGGAATTTTGTGATGATGCTTTGATTAGTTACATTATGTTGTCATTAGTACTATCATTGATGCCAACCTCTAGTAGTGCTTTGATGAGCATGTGTTGGTGATGTTCAATCTCTTATGTGGTTGAGTTTCTGAGAAGGTCTTCCAGATGATGAGAATGTGTTTATGGTGCTTGGTTTCCAAGTGATTTTGAGAAAATTTGAATAAAAGAGGAAGTTGTGTGATGAAGAGTGTTTAGTATGATAGTGGTGTTCAATTTTTTGCTCCACATTTCCTCATGGTTGAATATTTTCTGGTACAGTTTAGATGTGTTAATCAAAAGTGTTCAGTGGTGTTATATCTATAGTTTCAAATTTTGGATTGTTGTGCAGAGAAAGTTGTGTTCACCAGTGTGTAAACTGTGTAAGAAGTGTTGTCATGGAGAAATGGTTTTTCTCTGCATTTCTCTACAATTTGGTTTTTGGTCTTGTGGATTTGGAAGTTTTCTTATTTTACTAGTATCTATCTTGAGTCTAAGTTGTTTTTGTTTTGGTGCTCTGCAAGGTTGGATTCAAGTGTTGCAGTGTGTGAAATGTCAGTTGGTTGTGCAGAATGAATATGTTCTTTTGGTCTATGATGTTGTGAAGGATTTGTTGGATTTTAGGATGCTGATGGAATATTCTAGATTGTGTTTAAGTTTTGTGTGTGGTCCATGATTTGTCTTTGGATCAAAGGAAGCATGTATTTAACTGTTCAATGGTGTTAACATAGGTTCAACTGACCTTGGGTGTTTACACTAATTGCGGAAATTATTCAATGTTTGTGGAAGCTTTTCATTGTGTATATGTATGAATTTAGGTCCAAGTTAAGGTGTGGTATGGTTTTCTTTCATTAATTTCCACAATGGGAATGCTTATTCCTGACCTAATTTGAATTTGCACAATTAAGGTACATAACCGACCTTGTGAATTATTTTCAAGGTTGAGAATGATATATATGTGTGCTAAGTTGATGGAGGAAAATTGTATGAAGTATTTGTAATTGTGAAAGTACAAAGTGTAGTATGATCCTTAACAACTAATACTATTGGAAGCAGTGAGCAGAAGGTGTCTACATTCTACAAAGAGGGTGTGAATGTTCTGGTGAAGTAGTGGTGGAACTTTTCTATTGCTTTGAGATGGATTTATTATTGTAACAATATTCTTTCTTCTTCCTTCTATTCTAGTAGTGATCCCTTCTTTTCTTTTTGACAGTGATCCCTCTGACAGTGAGCATATTATATTCGGTGTTGCAATTACTTTATATTGAGATCTAATCATTACCGTGGTTTTTCCCTTCTTTGGTTTTCCACATAAATTTGATGTTCTCATGTGTTTGGATGTGTTTTCATTAATTTCTTATTTTTACATCTTTATAATACATGATAAGGGTTTAATGGTTGCTAAGGGTTTGTGGACTAATATAGATTTGAATGTTAATGAGGGTTTTTGATATTTTAATGTACAATTGATTCACCCCCTTCTCAATTGTCTTGTACATTGAACAATTGGTATCAAAGCAAGGTTCCTTGGAAGAAAGATTAATTGCTTGAGGTAGATCTAGGATGGTGCACAAGAAGGAGGATCCTATGTTTGATGGATCTGATTATGCATTTTGGAATACCGGGATGGAAGGTTTTCTTATTTCTCTAGGATTTGGAGTTTGGAAGTCTATAGAAACTGGATATACAATGCCTACAAATGGTCTAATTATTTTTGATTATATCAAGTCATATGATAACAATGGAAAAGCAAGGTATTCTCTTTTGAGTGGTTTTTCTAATTTAGAACTTGTGAAAGTTATGAGTCTTAAAACTACTAGTGAGATCTAGAAAAAGTTGGAAAGTATCTATGAAGGAGATGATAAATTCAAGCAAGTAAAGATGCATAATTTGAACACCAAGTTTGAAACCCTATGGATGTCAGAAGATGAAGATATTACAAGCTACATGCATAGAGTGGATGAAGTCATCAATTCCATCAGAGGCCTTGGTGGAAAACTTGATGAAGATGAGGTGGTAAAGAAGGTACTAAGAACTCTTACTAAAGCTTATAGTCATAAGGTTTCTACTATTGAGGAATTTTAGAATCTAAATAATTATTTTATATATCAGTTGTTTGGTTCTTTAAAGTTTCTTTTGAATTGTGAGAATTTGGTCCAAGTGCTTGAAGAAAAGAGACTGCTTTTAAAGTTGGCAAAGCAAAGAAGAATGGGGAATCTGATTTGAATGAGTTTGATGAGCTAGAAGCAAAATTTGTGAGGAAATTGAAAAATGGCATTGGAAAGTATTGAGGTAAGTGACCTTTCAAATGTTTCAATTGTTAAAATATGGGCCATTATGCTTCAAGATTTCTATTCAAATCTTCAAATGATAGATTTAAGGAGAATAAAGGTAAATCAATAAAGAAAATTTATTATGTTAACGAAGATGCCAGTATATTTGATGATGAATGTAGTTACCCGAACGATGAGGATAATGAATACTTGTTCATGGCTCTAAATGTTGGAACTAATTCTTCTAATTTTTAGAGATGTATGAAGTTACCCTGGAAGGTCATAATGGAACTATGGTGGCTTATTTTCATGCTAGAGAGGACAAGAGCTACTAGATTGTTAACAATGGATACTCAAATCACATGACAGGTGATAACAGTAAGTTTTTTAAACTTGAAAAGTTTAAAGGAGGCCTTGTTAAGTTTTCTGATGATACATCTACTAAGATATGTGGAAAAGGTTCAATCAGTTTGTATGGCAAGAATAATATAGATGATGATCTTTATGTTAAGGGGCTCAACCATAATCAAGTCTAAGTATAGGATAAATGTGTAGAAAAGGATATAATCTTGTATTCTAGGATGGTGGTTGTGAAATTAGAAAAGGCTCTAAAAATTTGGTTGTTATAGGAAAAATGATAGATGGAAATATTTATCAACTCAAGGGTTCTAATAGTATGTGCTTTATGACTCAAATTAATGAAAGTTGGCTATTGCATAGAAGAATGTGTCACATTAATTTTGATATCCTGGTGCTGATTAGTTCAAATAAAGTTGTAAGAGATCTACCAAAGATTACAAATCCTATCAATGTTGTTTGTAAGGAGTTTCATATTGGGAAGCAAGCTAAAAGGAGTTTCAAAGTAAAATAACAATCTATTATTGGACCTTTGGAGTTGGTGCATACAGACCTTTGTGAACCTGTAACATACCAATTATTCATGTGAGTAAATTTCCTAATTTTTCACTTTCAAGTAAATAAACTATGTAACTTAACCATTTCCATAAAATTTATCTTTTCTTAATAGAGAAAAAATGAACATAGATGTAATAACAATAACCAATTTTGATTTCATTTCCAAAATAATATTCCACATTTTACAATATTCTAAAGATTGAGTACAAATTTCATACATATCTCAACCAAGCTTCAAAACAATAGATATAGATGGTCGAGGAATCTCCTTTCAAATCTTGGTCACCTACCGAGGAGGAAAAGTATCACTCAAGCACTTTTCCACAAACCATGAACTCAAATGCAATCCACCACACATCTATCATATGATAGATGGCCCTACCCTTTAATGAAGAGATTGGTGGAGTAACCTTGTAATGACAACCATTTTGAGCTTAGTGTTGTGTCCTACATAACTAAAACGTGTAGACTCTACAATCCTTAACTAGCATGCATAAATGGATCATGGTGAATTGATAGTCGAGCCAAAGGAAATCACACTACTTTTTCCAAAGTGTTCTCACTCATTACTTTGAGTGGCAGTCATCCTACTCACATAAACTACTCAAGCTCAATTTGAATTTAGGCCATTATAAACTATGCATCTAGGTAATTTCCTTCTATATGTAGTCTTTAAACTTAGAAACAACCTATTCCCTTCCCCAAAACAAAATGGTATTTCTAGCCACAAATCATAAATGTAAGTTATCTCCCTTCAATGGATAATCAAATGCTAGGTATAACTTATGAGCTATCTAAGTCAATTAAATAAATTTGCAATGAATAATCCTTAAGTTATGGGTGATACCACAATACTGGTTTACAATTTTTGGCCAAACTAGACACTAAACTGTTTTTTTCTAACTAAATCTTCACTTTCGGACACCTATAGTGGCTAAAACATGAGGAATTTGAAGATGGTGCAAACTAGTGATTTGTGACATTTTTTTGTAGATTATAAATATAGTTTTTTCAATTTTTTTGGAATCAGATTGCACTTCTTTTTCCATCTCCTTTGAAAACTAGCTTATTTTTAGTAAACACCATTTTTAAGGAGTGACGCTCACCGTATAACACATAAATTTTTTTCCATGAAGGATAAAATTCTAATTTTTTCGAATTTAGATTTGTAACTATGATATCTAGTGCTTCCAATTGGTTTCATAGTGTTTTATTGAATATTTTTTTCTAAATCAAGTTTCAAACTCAAACCAATTACTATTCAGACATAGGTGGACCATATAACACATAAATTTTTTTGTATGTATCGTAATTCAATTTTTTTTGTTGGATAAAGGACTTCAATATCTGGTGCACTCATATTCTTAATTTTTTTTTTATAATATTCTATTTTTCCACATGTGCAGAACAAAGAGCTTGATTTTTGGTGGAAAACCTACATTCACAAAAAATAAAAAATAAATATAATAATAAAATTAAATTTATTTAAAATTATACTTTCTAGGAAACTTATAATAAGGACTACATACTTATAAAAAATAAATTTTAAATGAATTCATTTGATCCCCCAAAAGGTAAATCAAAAGTGGGTTTTTATCAACATTTTGATAGGTGTAAAGGAAACTCCATTATAGGTATGGTTTAAAACTAGCGGGGTTCTATCCAAGGGGGTTTGATCTAAGGTGGTTTGATCAAACCCACTTCAATTGGAATCCTTAAAATTGAACTTTTTAAGGCTTAAATCATTATATTTTCTAAAAATATGTGATTTCAGCAAAAATCAAAATCTTCCAGAAATTGTAAACTAGCATTGTGGGATCACCCCTATCCTTGTTTCATAATTCCTATTATATTATACTAATGAAAAAAAAACTATCCTATTATGGAGAATATATAAACACTTCGTAGAAAAACATAAAATAGATTCCTTTCCTTTCCATAAGCAAATACTACAATTCACTGATGCAAGCATTCTCATGCAGTTCCAACAAATCAATTAAGACATTTGTTCTTTCACAGCAAAAGACAAATAAAAGGAAAATAGATTCTCATGACTATTGATCAATTAATCCACTACACTAATTTTATTCTTAGCCTTCCAATGTTAGCTTGTTAGGCTCATCCTCAAATTTCTATAATCACTTAATGCAATATCTCACAATAACCTCCTTCTCTATGCTCTCACAAAATAACTATATCTCAAAAAAATACAACTCTAGAATAAAATTAGTAGATTATAACTTCAGATTGGGCATCCAAATGAGAGATTTGGCTCATCTATTTATACAAAATAATGATGCATTGATTCCTAAGGGAGTGGTACAATAGTCGACACCACTCAACCATGCAAGTCGACTCATTAAATATAGAAAAAGGTGGTAGTGTTCTAAGCTAATAATTAGCTTGGTAAACAACAAATCGACCTCCTTGCATGCTATTAATACTTGACTAATTCAATTATACACATGGTTCTACATATGAGAATCGAATTGAAAGTATGAAATACTTCTACAGGAAACATAGTATTCATAATATGGCACCAAGTTTTAGCACCTTTCCCTATTATTTTGCTCATGGTTTATCAAAGGAAACAATCAATATTCATCAAGAAATACATAATACAGTTGACTTAGTCATAGACTATCCAATCGACATGTAAAGGATGAATCAACTCCTTATTAATAGTGCTTAGAAGAACTTTGACCAAGAACGTCTATTTGTTGTGGTTTATATCCTTTATCCATGCATTTTAAAAACTTTAAACAATAGACTTAATTTTTATTATTTCCATCGTATATTTATCCCTTTAGATAATGTGTTTCATTGCATTGGTAATGTGATGCTTTAAAATAGTGATGCATTTATATTATATTGACCATGGCTTATAGACTTTAAATTGGCCTTTATCATAGTTCAGCCATGTCACATTATATATAAATATATATATGTTTATATATATTTATTTATCTATAATCATTGAAAAATAAGTTTGTCTAAATATTCCACTTTTTATTCGAATGAATAAGTCCAAGTTAATGTTTCATATATAGTATCATTTGTATATATATATATATACATCTATGTACTTTTATACGTACGTATACATATTTTGATATATCTATATGGATATTTCCATTTGTCACACATACATATATATCTATACATGTATACATATGTATATATGTATATATACTATATAGATATATATACTTGATTACAATCAAGCACATAAATAATTACTATCTTATTAATAAGAGAATATACGTTTGATGTATATATGCATATATGCCACATTATCCCATCGATATCACCATGCTCATAAGCAACCTGTCCATAAGCATGCATAGGTATTTCTACCTATGTACTCTCATGTACATGTTCCTTCTTGTGTATGGTATGTTGTCGACATGCATATGTATACATGTATATGAATTAAACATATGTTCACCTTATTGATCAAGCATAGTAATATAAAGAATAACTCATAAACTCCAAACACACAAACATCATCCAAGAATGCACTCAACAGTAATCAAGATCCTTACTAATGCAAATGCATCATACTAAATGATGAATTACCAATTCCAACACTATGAATTGACTCAGCCATTCTATTGTGAGTGTGTGTATAAGCTCAGTTAGGTTTCATTATAGGTTACCCAACCAAGTTCATCTCCTAAGTGACACTTCCCCTTTCTCCTAGAGGATTGAATATGAACCTGCATCCAACTTAACACATTTCCATGGTAGTCAGTCATTCATCAAAACAAGCATTTACACAATACTTTTCATAGTTTAGCATATCCAATTCAATAACCATTTATTTCCATATATGCATTCCATCACATAACATTAAATGAAATAAAAATTCATTCATAATTATCTAATAAACAAAGTGCAACCACATATATTTCCAATTAAAATCCAAATACATTCACACATGCAATAATTTACACTAGCATAGTAATAGTAAATAGGTAAACATGCAATGGGGTGTGATATACTCCCCCCCTTGTGAATCATCATCCCCGATGATTTTATGTAGCAAACATAAACTAAAAAACCAAACAACATTGTTTTCCAAGTACATTTAAAAGCATATAAAACATGTGGAAATTTTTGTTGTATCTCAACATAGACTTTCCAAGTGGCAAAATCTTTTGCATATTGGTCCCATTGAACTTTGCACAACAAAAATTCCTTGTTACATAAGTGAAGCTTATGCATTTTGAGCACCTTGATAGGCTCAATCACTACCACTCCGAGGTCCTATACCTATAAATAATTCTGATCAGTTACATGACTATCTCCTAGTATATACTTCTTTAGGTAAGAAATGTGAAAGATGTTATGCATCCAGGCAAGATCTAGTGGCAACACAATTTGGTAAGCTACAAGATTCACTTCCTCAAGAATCTCAAAAGGTCCTACATAGCACAAAGCTAGTTTGGATGACTTTCCAAACTTGATGGAACTTTTATGAGGTTTTACCCTTAACAATGCCTTGTCACCTACTGCAAAATTTTGAGGAACTCACTTTGCATCTACATAGCTTTTATGTCTATCATTGGCTTCAAATAATATTTTCTTAACAATCCTCACTTGTTCTTCCATTTCAGCCAAAATTTCTGGCCCAAGATACACCCTATCCTCAAGTTTATCCCAACTTATAGGGGTTCAACACTTTCAACCATATAATGCTTCGAAAGGAGCCATGTTTATTGCGGAATGGTAGGAATTGTTATAAGAAAATTTCACTAAAGACAAGTAATCTTCCCACTTGTATTTATAATCCATGTAATTCATTCTAAGTAGGTCTTTGAGTACTTGATTCACCCTTTCTAGTTGTCCATCCATTTTTAGATGATATATTGAGCTTATATTTAGTTGAGTCCCAAGTGCAGAAAATAAGGTTTTCCAAAACCTTGAGATGACTCATGCATCACTATCTGAGATAATCTTCTCAGGAATTCCATGCAGCCTAAACACCTCTTGAATGAATTCTCATGCTATGACAAGAGCTCCACCAGTTATATTCCCAGTTATGAAATATGATACCTTAGTAAGCTTGTCCACAACCACAAAAATGGCATTGTGCTTATTCCTTGACATAGGAAATCCTTGCACAAAGTCCATACTTATGACTTGCCATTTACTCTCTAAACTACCATGTAGGTATAAAAAGCCTACAAGATGATGATGTTCAACTTTCACCCTTTGACATTCTAGGCACCTAGCCACAAATCTTGCCACATCCCCTTTCATCACTTTCCAAACATATAGTGGCTTCATATCGGCCAACATTTTTGTCACACCAGGATGTCTAGAGTGTGGAGCTTCATGAACTTCTTTTCATACAATAGTTTTTAACTCTTTAGATTTAGGTATATACATTATCCCTTTATACCTAAGTAAACCATTGGGTTAAAAATGAAATCCTTCATACCTTGCATCTTATAGATTTCTTGTGAGTGCTTTCTTAACTTGCATACAATACACATCCTCTCTGCATTTCTGTAATACTTGGCCTTTAAATTCAATTTGGACAGTCACTATTGAGGCAATATGACGTTTATGACTAAAGGCATCGACAACCCTATTTTATTTTCCCTTGAAGTAGCTAATATTGAAGTCATAATCAGATATCAATTCTAACCATCTTCTCTATCATGCATTCAAATTAAGTTGTGAATAGATATTTCAACCCTTGATGATCAATTTTCATCTCAAAGGGCTTTCCCAATAAGTAATGTCTCCACATTTGCAATGCGTGAACCATCGTCGCTAACTCTAGATCATGTGATGCATAATTTTTCTCATAGGGTTTCATTTTCCTTGATTCATAAGTAATCAATTTCCTTTCCTACACTAAAACACTACCCAAGCCTTCTCCTGATGCATCTATGATAACAGTGAAGTTTCCATTAGGATTTGGCACTTTCAAATTGGGGTAGTAGTTCTCTTTGAGTAGATCAAATGCTACTTGGCACTTTTTTGTCCACTCAAACTTCTTCCCTTTCTTCTGCAAAGAATTAATTGGAAAGGTTATCTTGGAGAATTTTGCAACAAACTTTCTATAATAACCTACCAATCCCATAAAACTTCTTACCTTAAAGACATTTTTGGGCAATGGTCATTCTAGCACTACCTTGATCTTAGCTGGATCAACTGAGACACCATCTGGTGAGATCACACGGCCAATAAACTACACTTTTTCTTGAAATAAGGTACACTTAGAGAGTTTCCCATACAACTTATGTTCTCTTAGTCGTAGAATTATCCCTAAATGCTTACAATGATCCTCCTAATTCTTTGAATAAATCAATATATCATCTAGGAAAACCAAGACAAAATTATCTAGGAAATCCCTAAATATGTTTCTCATTAGGTTCATAAATGTTGCACATTAGTTGTTCCAAAGGGTAGAACTGTAAACTCATAATGCCCATATCTAGTTTTGAATGCAGTCTTAAACATGTCCTCATCTTTGATTCTTAATTGGTGGTATCTAGATTGTGTATCAATCTTAGAAAATACAATAGCTCCCTGCATTTGATCAAAAAGACCATCAATGTGTGGCAACGGATACTTGTTCTTTATCATAGCCTTATTAAGTATATGATAATCTATGCACAAACATAAATTATCATTCTTCTTTTTCATAAAGATTACTAGTGCTCCCCAAGGTGATACATTTGGTCTTATCAATCCTTTAGACAATAGTTCATCTAGTTTTGCCTTAAGCTCCATTAACTCAATTGTTGTCATTCTGTAAGGTACTTTGGAAATAGTTTCAGATCTTGGCACTATATTGATGGAGAAGTCAAATATCCTTTTTGGTGGTAGTCCAAGTAGTTCCTCTAGAAACACATCTAAAAACTTTTGTAATATAGGATATCTTTCCATATATGTCTCTCCAGTTTCCATCATTTCACCTTCTTCCATCTCTTGGTAACTCTGTGGACCATAGTTGTCAAGATCCTCTTGAGAGTTAAATCCCTTATAATCTTCAAGATTTTCCATCTTGACTGCAAAGAGCTTGCACCCTTTATTCTTATCCCTAAGCAATTGTATAGTGGATATTTGATGCAACTTGACCTCCCTAGGTATTCCTTGTAGCATCACGTGGTTACCAAAATATTCCAACTATTCTATTGTTTTGGCATGGCAGTCTGCCTTGGCTCTAAGTCTCCAAATCCAGTTCATTCCTAGGATAACATCATAGGATCCTAAGGGTGCTACATATAGGTTTAACTCTGTAGAAAAAAAAAGTAGCTCAATCCTAGCTTCGAACAATCATTGTTCCACCATTTCTCTTGTCTGGTTTGCATATTCTACAATCCATGAATTTTCCATATAACTAGATTTCCTAGATATTTTCTTTGCTATTCTAGGTGAAATGAAATTTTTTAGTTGCTCCAGTATCTATAAGTATGGAAATGGGTAAACCAAATAAAATACCCAGAGTCGCTATTGGAGTAACTTGATACTCCACTTGATGATCATCCAAGGCAGCATGAATCATTTGTTGGAATGCCACTTGCTACGTAGGAAGTGGGTCTCCATAAGATTGTGACCCAAAAGACTTATTGGGACAATGTATAGCATAGTGGTCTCCCTCACATGTGAAGGATCCAATTGCCAGTCCTTTCTTCCTTGCAAGTTCACTAGAATTACTAGCATTACTTCCAGCATTGTTAGCATTTCCACCATTGGAATTATTCCTCTTGCATTCCCTCCTTGATTCTCTTCCATTATTTTGGGGTCCCTTTTCCCCTTGTTTCTGAAAATATTGCACAACTTCATACTTCTTTGGAGTTGGTTTGACTTGAGCTCCTGCAAACTCCATATGATTCCTATTCTTTTGGTGGATGGAGGTAGCTTTGAGCTTCTTCTCTTGCTTAACAACTTTCTCATACACTAGATCCATAGTGGTTGGACCATGAACATCTACCTCTCCTCCAATCTGGATATTAAGCCCCATAATCAATTTCCTTATGCGAAAACATTTATCCTTCTGATAAATTGGTACATAACGTAACAAATGGTAAAATTTTCCTAGTACTCATTTACTGACATCTCACCCTATCTCATATTTTGAAATTCAATGAGTTTCTGGTCGAAAAAGAGTTGTGGTAACCATATTTTCCAGAATATTTCCACAAAATTGTTTCATGTAAGTTTTAGATAACTAATCCCAAGTTCCATTTTCTTGTTCATCCACCAATTAGAGGCTTCTCCCGCTAACTAATAAGCTCCCTAAATTGCTTTCGTGACCTTGAAATAGCTTTGGATCTCAAAATATTTCTCCATATGGATCAACCATGCCTCAACTTATTCTCTATTGGCACTACCTTCAAATTTGGGTGGGGTTATTTTTCTCATGTCCTTAGAAAGTTCAGTAGCCATGCGCTTCCTATTAGTTTCCTCAGATAGAGAAGGTGATTTCTCTTTCTCATGTTCGTGGGTTTGACCATGATCGTGAGAAGAATTTTCTCACTCATCCTCATTATTTGGAACTTCCTGCTCTACTTTATCCTTTACCCTTACTTCCTACTCAAGATTTCCCAACCTTGCCAAGATTTGATCCAATCTAGCTTTGAAACACTCACCAGACCTTGTCCAACTTCTTGACTTCCTCCAAGATTGGTCCTTGTTCTTACCATCCTTGTAGGAACATATTATAACTAAAGGCTCATCTATATTAGATTCAATCATGTTCTTATTATCTTACTAAAAACATTTAAATGAGCATTCATTCACACATAATAAATTTCACATAAGTTTTGAGCACAAGCTTTTGATAAAAATATGATTTTATTATTCGCAAGGATCTCAATATCCTTTCAATTACATAGAGTGACTATTTAAATAGTCAAGTGGAGAGTATCCCTTGGATTCACTCTCTTCAACACATAACTCAGCGAGGTATACCCCTCAGATTATTTTTCATCTATCATTTTTTCATATCTATCCCAAAATGTATAGTAACTATAGACACTTAAAAATGTCATAAATGATATCATGCACTCGAATCACATATACTAACACTGTTCCATCTTGAAACCCATCCTCTTTTCACATAATTTATTAAATTAACCTAGCTATTTAATTAATTGTATCATTTTCATATATTAATCTGATTAATTCACCCCTTTCATACTAACATTTCATCGTATTAAATTAAATATATCAAGTTATATAATTTAAATCCCTAAGTCTTCTTATTTAATTAAATAACTCTAAGTTATTTAATTAAATATCATTTAACTTTCCCCCTTTTCATTAAATCACTTTATTTAATGAATATCATCCTAATTCCCCTAATTGACTTAATTATCACTTACTAATAAATCTAATTCCCCCACTTGCAAGGGAAATTCCTCCTTTGCACATTCCTCTAAAAGGAATATTCCTTCCCCTTTTGCACATTAAAACTTTGTTTTATTTTGCTAAATATCTATTTTTCTCACCCATGAGGATATTCAAAGGAATATTCTTCCTTTTAACAAACTTACAAGACTTCATGTGCAAGTTAACTTACAAGACTTCTTGTGCAAGTCTTGAAAGTGTGTTTGTTTGGATTAATGTGAGCCCTTGATTAAATATCATCTTTCCTTTTTAACTCTTTATGGGAATCCATGATCCATGCCTCCATCTTCCTTCATTTTTGACCATTGATTAACCTTTTTTATCTCAACCCTTTGTTTCTCATTTTTCCTCCTATAAATAGGTCACTATTTGGAGACAAATAGATCCATCTTTTAACATCAAATTTATGTTGTTAAAATCACTTTCATTTTCACTCACATTTTACATCATTTTAGCTTAGTTCACTTTCATATTAGCTTAGCTTCCATTAATTGCTTCCATGATAACATAGATGCATACATTTAGCTTATTGGTTAATTAGGGTTTGAATCTTTTTAGTTTAAAACCCATTTAGATTAGCTTTGCACTCACACATCTTGAATATATTAGCATAAATCATGTTAAAATAGCTTGCATCATGTTCATTTATCATTTAAATCATGTTTCATCACACATCTATCAACAGTTTCATTGATTCTCTTCAATAGAATCAATCTAAACAAGCTCATTTATCCATGGGATTGGGAAAGGGTCACGTTCCACATCAGCAAAAGACCACTCCCCCAATAGGATACGTTTCAATGGATTAGAATAGGTGTTTTGAAGCTTTAATAGTTTAACATGTTAAGTTTCAATGGATTCCTAGTTTAGTCTTTATTGATTGATCTCTATTGGGATTGAAGTTTAGTGGATTCATTACACTTTTTATCCTCATGGATCAAGTGCAGTTGGCCCATACTAATCCGTCGGTCACATTTTGGTGCTAGAAGGAGGGTGGAACCGATCAAATTTAATGATTTTTTCTCTTGAAGTCCATTTTTCTAGTTTTTGCAGATACAACAACGCTCTTGGAGATTTCAACGCCTTTGTAAGGTGTCTTCATATAGCGACACTATTTCCTTATGATACAACGACACCTAATTAAAGCACCAACACTGATTAAAACAAACCATGATGCTAATAATTTTTAGAAGTATCAAGGATTTAAAAATGATGATGCCACCAAATAGTGATGCTATCGTTGTCACTATCTTGCTACAGAGCGACACTATTTTTCACTAGAGTGACACTCATTTAAATTATGGTAATGCTATTGTGAATAGTGATGCTTTTTACTGGTAAGAAAAATAAGTGAGTAATTTTTGGCATGTGCTTTAAATTTATGATTTTCTTTTCTTTTCAACACATCACTAACTTCCTACTTTTTTAGGCTAACTAGGTTTTGTAGGTTGGACGATAAAAATCGAAGTGAAGGAGAATTTTATCATTTATTGTATAAATGTAACAATTGTTTAGAAACTTTTGGGGGATTTATAACCCATTTAAGATTCTTTTTTATTTTCACCCTTTAGGACCAAACTAGCTTTCAATTGGGCTTTAAAATGAATGTTCAAATTTGTTAAAACTGAACCCTCACATCATTTTGGCTTGTTGGTTTAAAATTGAACAACATGACTTCCACACTCAGTTTGGTGCTTAAAATGAACTTACCTTTGCTTTGAGGGTTAAAATTAACAAGCATTTTCCATGTCTTGTGGTTTGCATTTTTTTCATTAAATGTGTATGCTCTTCTCATGGACCACTCAGTGATCTTGAGAATCAAAAGCATTCCTTTGAAATTTTGTATAACCACCAACATTTTTTGATTTGGATTTAAAATGAACCTCATGTGAGTGTCAATAAAAGGTGTTGTGTATGCTCTCTCCTTACACTTCGTGTGATTTGGGAGATAAAAAACAATGTACTTCTTTGCTTTTGTATACCTTTAGAGGTCCTGCTACCCCGCTTTGAAAGGTGGGAATGACCCAAGTGGTAATAAGCTAAAGCCAAGCTCTTTTGAACTTCTATATAAAAAATGTGTTTTTGATGAAAGTCATAAGCAACACGTGCGGATGTGTCATACCAAAAATTTCCACCCTATCATGCCTATAGCACACACGCTTCGTTCGAAACATGGACCCTCTCTTTTTAGCATGTGTCATGTTTCTTTCTGTTTCAACTCATTTTGCATGCCCCCTATTTTGAGTCCTAAATGGTCGAGGAATCCTAGGATAATCATCTTGAGTCAATCATATTTTACTACCCTTAAATTTTCAAAGTCCTAAGTCTTTGTGGGATTTCCTTGGCTATTTTCCTTCAAAGTTTTAAACTGGCATCCTCTAGCCAATGTGGGTCCACCCCTCCAGGCCACTGTCTGTGGGTTTCCTTCCTACCAATGCCATTCCAAATGGTTGTCTCATGGTGTCCTCCCACCTCATGGGATCCACAGCCACCTTTTCCCTTTTTCATTGCTGGTGGTTTCTAATGGCCAATGCTTGACCATCGTTTGCTCAGTAGACCCCACCATCTCGAGTGTTGTTTTTGAAATGATTCGTTCACCATCTAATGTCACCAACATACAAGAATTTAATATAGGCATTTAATACCACATTTTCTATAAATAGTTGACTTGAGCTATCAGTTTCACAAAATTCCTTTGCAGAAGAAGTGTCAAAGCTCCCAACCATCACCTTCATAGCGCCCGCATCCCCTATTCGCCTATTCCAACAACATTCGAGGTGTTTTCATCATCGTCTAGTGTGGGAGCCAAAGGTGATTTTTTCGTTGCCCCTTGCCATCTTTGTTCCCACCAAAATTGAAAATAAATAAGTATTTGCTTGATAAAATGATGAATTTAGGTAGAAGGACACCGCTTGATAAAATGATGAATTTAGGTAGAAGGACACCTTCCCTGCAAAATCCACAAGTTTAAAAACTGAAAAACCTCTAAAACTTTGATATGGTTGCATTTGGAACTAATCGCCCTCACCACTGTTCTTGGGCACGGCAATCATGCCCTCCAGGCCCACATCCCTCCAGTTGCCCTTTGTTTCCCTTGAAAAATGTTAACTCTTTGAAAATGGCAATCACCCCATTGGGCCTCCATTTGCGAGATGCTTACTCCCCTTGGCCATTGTAGGGCTACAAAAATTCACAAGAGTAAAAAGAATGACCCTCAAACCCTCTTGGTCCCACAGTCACAGACCTCTATCTGTAAGATTCTGCCTAGGCCCAGACATTTCTAACGACCACTTGGTGTCGTCTCTTTGGTAGATGGACCCTGCACTCCCAATGACTAATTAAACTTAACTAAGGTAAAGCCAAAGTCTTGAATCCTATGTAGGTATAGTTTAGTAGACTGCTATCCATGAAATTCTATTTGATGTCCACCATTTCAAATGGTCGTCACCTTATGTCCTTCTATCCATCGGGTCCCATAGCTATGGGCGCTATTCAAGCTCAAGATTCACGAAAGTAATTAAGGCCTAGGAATGCGGGTGGAATCCTATGGACTTCCATTTGTGGGACCCCATTTCGATTTTTCTTCTCCCAGCGTCCTTTGGTCCCCATCCTTCCACTTCATGGAACCCGACCGTCTGTCCGCCCTTCTGCTACCGAAATGTTGATTTCAGTGGAGGTCGTTGTTTACTCTTGTAGGCCACAACCCACAGGGATTTGTTGCTCCCCTGTCGTCTCCTAATGACCAACCAGTCACTACCTCTGGTCGGTCAAAACTTGACATCTTGTTTGCCCTTTTTCCCTTCACAACGCCTAAGTCTAGACATGGCGCGGGTTAAGTCCTACGAACTTTCACCTGTGTTTGGCCATTCTAAAATGGCCAACATCTCACATCCTTCTGCACCTCCTGACCCATACTTCTTAGGATCAAACATATGATGATTTTCATCCCCTAACCCCATGGATCCTGCTTTGCAGGATTTCATCTATGGGATGCCACCCTGCCAACGTTGTTTTAATGGTAGAGACTCCAAAACAACTGCCATCCCAGGGAAGTCCCACCCCTGGGCCCGCATTGCCCTATTTCCTCCAAACAAAAGACGAAGATAATTTTTAGAGGATTTTTATGATCTTCAAGTGATGAATTATTCGATCTAACGTTGTTTTATAGGATTTTGGCTAACATTCCTCATATTATTATTCTCAAATCATTTACTGCTCCTTTGGTTGCAGGATATATGGACCCCACCGTCTTGAGTGTCATTTTTTAAATGACCGTTCACCAACTGATGTCACCACCGTACAAGCATTTAATACAAGAACTTAATGCCACATTTTCAATAAATAGTCAACCTGAGCTATCATTTTCACAAAATTCCTTTGCATAAGAAGTGCTAGAGCTCCCAACCTTCACCTTCGTCGTGCTCGCAGCCCCTATTCACCAATTCTAGCAACATTCGAGGTGTTTTCATCATCATCCAGTGCACAAGCCAAAGGTGATTTTTCCGTCACCCCTTGCCATCTTTGGTCCCTCCCAAATAAAAAATAAATAAGTATTTTCTTTATAAAATGATGAATTTAGGTAGAAGGGCACCTTCCTCGCAAAACCCACAAGTTAAAAAATTGAAAAACCTCTAAAAATTTGATCTGGTCACATTTGAAACTAATTTCCCTTGCCGCTATTCTTAGGTGCAACAACCGTGCCCTTCGAGCCCGCATCCCTCACGTTGTTGTTTGTTTCCCTTGAAAACCATTAACTCTTTGAAAACAACAATCGCCCCATCGGGCCCGCATTCACAGGATGCCTACTCCCCTTGGCCATTGTAGGGCTACTAAAATTCACAAGTCTAAAATAGATGACCCTCTCAGGCCCGTAGTCACAAACCTTCATTTGCAGAATTCCACCTAAGCCCCACCATTTCTAATGGCCACTTGGTGTCATCTCTCTAGTAGGAAGACCTTGCACTCCCAACGACCGATTAAACTTAACTAAGGTAAAGCCAAGGTCCCAAATCCTATGCGAGTAGAGTTTTGTAGACTATCATCTGCGGAATTTTGTTTGATGTCTATCATTTCAAATGGTCGTCACCTTATTTCCTTCCATCCTTCAGGTCCAATAGCTATGGGTGCAGTCCAAGCTCAAGATTCATGACAGTAATTAAGGCCTGGGCATGTGGGTGGAGTCCTGCGAACTTTTGTTTGTGGAAATCCATTCCAATTTTTTTGCTCCTAGCATCTTTTGGTCCCCGTCCTTTCACTTCGCAGAACCCAACCGTCTATCCACCCTTCTACTACTGAAATGTTGACTTCAATGGAGGTCATCGTTTACTCTTGCGGGTCATGACCCATGGGGAGTTTTTGCTCCCACGCCATCTCCGAATGGCCAACTGGTCACTGCCTCTCATCAGTCATAACCCAAAATCCCATCTGCCCATTTTCCCTTCGCAATGCCTAAGTCTAGACATGGCATAGGTTAAGTCCTATGGACTTCCATCCATGGACTTCCACCTAGGTTTCTCTATTCCAAAATGGCCAATGTCTTGCATCCTTCTGCACCTCCCGACCCACACTTCTAACGATCAAACATACGATGATTACCGTCCCTTGACCCCGTGGATCCTGCTTTCTGAGATTCCATATGCAGGATGACGCCCTGCCAACGCTATTTTAATGGCAGATACTCCAAAATAGCTGCTAGACTAGGGAAGTCTGCAACCCTAGGCCTGCATTGCCCAATTTCCTCCAAACGAAAGACGAAGATGATTTTTAGAGGATTTTTATGATGTTCAAGTGATGAATTATTTGATCTAATGTTGTTTTGTAGGATTTTGGCTAAATTTCCTTGTATTATTATGCTCAAATCATTTACTACTCCTTTCGTTGCAGGATATATGGAACCAGCTGTCGGATCCTCGAGGACGGCTACAGAGAAAGACAAAGGGAAGAAGATCGCTAAAGCACCTAGAGGAAAAGAGGATAAAGATCAAATGAGATACAAGTTCTAGGGGGAACCCCTCAACTTAAAGGTTGCCACTGATTGGAAGGATATCTTAGACACCAATCCAGGACACATCAACATTGATGACTTTAAACATAGGGTCAAACTCCTCCCCACAACAGAAAATGCTAGAAGAATCTGAAGTAGTGGATTGGCTAAGGCTATAGGATTCCCACCGGTTCTCATAGCCCCTAAACTTGTAATGGCCTGTAGGGAGGCATACCAAGAAGAGACCAAGAAAATAGTAGACAGAGATGGAAATGTGTAGGCTGACTTGTTTGCTAAGTTAATAGGGAGGACCTTTCGTATCCCTACCTTCAACGAGATGGAACAAACTTCTAAATAATATGGTAAGTAGATGTGGGATGGTGATCCCCTCAAGTGTAAGAAATTAATTAATCAATACTGGCTAAAGGACAAGAGGGGTAGCGCTAATAAAGTGCCCCAAGAGCTCTTCCGAAGTAACTTTTATGAAGATTACCATGACTTGGTAAGTCTTCTGAGTAGAGTTATGGGCCTTCTAACTGCGACCTTCTTTTAGGACAAGATGTTCTATTTCATTGAGGATATCATCTGAGGGGACACCTATTTTTATTAGTCTAGAATGATCAGTGACTGCTTGCATGAAAAGTTTGTGGTAGTGAAGAAAACCTCAAAGTTCTATATGATGTTGTACCTAGTCTACTTGCTTTCGGATGATGCCCAATACAGGGGATTATCTATGGCATCGAATCCAACTCCAGAAAGGGTAATAAAGGTGTATGGCAAGTAACGTCAATTCCAATACAAAAATTCAAGAGGGACTACTGTAGAGTCAATGATGCCTTCATAGGCCACACCATCAAAATGCTTGGGGGTGACCCTAAAAGAAGATTCTCACACAGTGCCAATGCCTTCATTCACCCATTTGGTTTCTTATTTATACAATTTTCAAAGTTTACCTACTTCCGAGCTGATGGTTTCTTTGATAAACCATATAAGATACCCCGGTACCCAAATGATCAGATAGTATTTATTGAACTCTCACGGTAGTTGCAATGAGCACACACCCTTTTGTGCGATAATCATAGAGATAGGATTACTTATCCCCTCTCCTTCGGCCAAGGCATGTACGAGCTCCACACATCTCAATGTGTAGAATATTCTGACAAGGAGTTGAATGAATATAACTTGAAGTTTCGCATTGCTCAGCCAAGGATGGATCCATATGGAAAACTCAAGAAAATGGTTGGATTTGAGTATGCCAACTTGCATAATGTTGAAGAATTTTGGGCTAACTGTAAATATGAAAAGGAGGTGTGTATGCGGTAATACATGTGCATGATGGCCTACTTCGTCAAGGTAGTAAAATTATTTCTTGTACTAGAGCAAGTGTTTGAAGAAGAAATTATGGTGGTGGACCCATGGTATGATGTTGTAACCAACTTACCACTGCCATTGATTAACTGGAATGAAGAGGAGGTCAATGACCTGGATATACTAACAAATCCTATTGAGTCAAGAACCAGACAATGGATTGATGGGAAAATTGCCCAATTAAAGCTAAAAGGGGTGACCCTGACATATGGGGAGCTCAAAGAGTCAATGGAAGCTGAGATCAACAGTACCTCTGCTGATGTTGCCTCGATAGGAGAGACCTCGGCATCTCCCCCAAACACATGATTAAAGAAGAGAAAATAATTGGTTGAATGTCAGCCTATATCTATGGAGTCTTTAGGGAAGGCTTCAGAAGTTGGAACTTCGAACAAATCAAAGACATTAGCTAGTTTCACAGGGATTCCCACTATTTAGGAGGACCCGCTCCATGAAGGAGAAGAACAACCAAAGTCCTCACTTATTATACTTGTTGTCTCGACTAAAATAGTTGCTACCACTATTACTCCCCCACCTATTTCACAAGCAGTGGTTGCCACCTCTCCACCTATGGTGGAAATTTTAGTTCACCTTGCCTCCACTTCTCCTATGGCCCAAGTTATAACTGTAGATTCCTCATCTACCACCACTTCCCCGCTTTCCTCCCCATCCATGTCTCCATCATTTTCTCTTCCACCTACCACTGTAGCAATAACAATTCACACACTCATCCTCACAAAATCTTTCACCAAATACATGCAGAATATGCCTTCAGAGGTTTCTAGAATGTTTGTGAATCCTACAATGCAGGTTGCCTTAGCTCATGCGATAATTGGTCTCCATGTCCCTCCTCCTCCTAATGAGCCTCCTACGATGGATGCGAGAATGCAATTTTTTGAAGAATTGGATAGGCAACAGAAGGAGGCAACCAAAAAATTTGAGGAAGAGGCAGATGATTATCATGAGAATCCCCCACATCAGCATCTAGTGATTGATGAGGTCATCCATGAAGAAGAGGAATTAGAATCCTCTAAGGAAGATGATGAAGAACCAAAGTATATTGTGGAGACATTTGATCCTGACCTTTAGGAGGATTTGGCTCAGCAACTCAAAGATGTTGAGGAGGAGACTGCAAAAATGCCTCTTATTGAAGAGAAAGGTGCTTATACAAAAATGAAGGACACTGAACCTCCAATAGGGGAGTAGGATCAAGGCCCCAAGCACGATGAAGAGATGCCTCCTCCAGAAGAACATGAAGGGGGAGAGAAAGAAAAGAAAGAAGAAGACAAGCCTGAAGGAGAGGCTGAAATGAGAAGAAGCTCGAAATTGGAACATCATGAAGAACACAGACATGAATAGGAACATGAAGAGAGAACTTTTGAAAAAGAAGACAGCCCCAAGGAGCATGTAGTTGCTAAGTCCCCAAAGAAAGTAACTGTATTTATTCTAGACTCAAATGAAGAAGAAGGGGAAAAGCTAGAATAGGAAACCTCGAGTGAGAAGATGTTGCAAATCCAGCACGCCCGTGAAGAGGAAGGTGATCATGAATCACCGAAAGGGAAAGTTTTGATGCCCGAGTGGCTTGAAAAGCAACTAGAAAAGAAGACCCCGATGTCAATAGATTTAAAGGCAAGGTTGGATGCCATCTTGGCTTGAGCCCAAATCAGCATGAAGAAGAAGAAGAAACCAAAGGTTAGATCTCAGCTGACTATGGATGCATCCGGATCAAGAATAGTACAAATTGCCACCTCGGTAATGGTTGAAGAAGGGGTTAGCTACGCCATTTCTACCATTAATCTTGAGAAGGCCATAAGAGAACAAAAAATTAACCATCTTCAGGTATTTGTCGCCACCGTTGTACATCAAATGAACAAGGATAAGACCTCCAAAGAGGAGTTAAAGACACATGCAGTGGACCTGACAGTGTATATTCAACAATGGTCTTCAACTAAGGATCTCCCTACCACATCATTAGCTACCTCGTTGCTCCTATCCAAAGAATATATCATCAAGTTGGAGAAAAGAAAGAATTGGACAAAGACAATTTAATATTGGTTCCAACAGGTCCTCTACAATGGGAACATGAGCATTGGATGTGTTTTCAAGATAACAGACAAATTATTAGAGGTGCAAAAGTATCTTGACAATATAAAGAAAATCTATATTGACTTCCTGGAGTTATATAGGATTATGTATCCTAAAATTGAGGCAATCCTCAAGATGCCTAAAAGAATAGTGAAAAAAGAGCTTGCTCTGGCGGAGGAAGATTTATGGCTTGCGGAAAACTGGAAATTGGGCCTCAACCATAGGAAATAAATCTTAGATCGGGTGCTCCATGAAGTGGAGCAAGATATTGATTGGGTTAAAGAAACCAGGTCGGCCTGTGGGGAGTACTTGAAATTAATGACATATTTTGAAATGCTTGTCATTGAGCTCAACCCAGAGAGGATAAGACCCTACTTCCATAAGAAGATGGAAAATGGAACTATGGGTGAACTCACAACAAATTTTATGTGTTTTCCTGCTCGAGCATTCACCCATTTTGAATAGGTAATGGAAAATACACCCAAGAGCGACAAAGATTGGGACACACTCACCTGCTGATCCAAAAAATTGAACTTCCAAGTGCTTCAATCCAACATTTTGGAATGGGATAAGCTTCATCCTTTGATTGGAAAATTTGTGGAGTATGCCACATTGCAAAAGGAGGGTCGAAAGCCTATTATAGATGATTATTTTTTCATAGTGTAGCTACATAAAACAACAATCAGGAATAAGACAAAATGCTACAGTGTTTCCACAAAAGACAAAATAGGAAAAAGGACAAAATGTAATTTTAAAATTCTATATATTTGGGGGTAGGTGAAACCCTAATATAAAATGAATCTAGGCCACACAATGAAAGTGAATCTTGGCCATTCATTTCACTTTTGAAAAACTATAAATAGGGGGTTCTCCTCTCATTTTCAAGAGAGAGTTGAGTTACTATAAAGACATGTTAAAATGTTAATACAAATTCATTGATTTGGTGGATTCTTGAGTTCCAACTTATGTTGCATGATTCTTCTTCTCTTAGTTAGTGCATTTGAGTAAGTATGCTTTGTTTTTTTATGTGTTTCAGTTTGCTTTAAGTAGATTAGTTAGATGTTGTTCATTGATGTTGTAGATTGCTATGATGTTGACCTCTTCCTAGTTCATACTTTTGGCTACATATTGAGGGTATATAGCAATGCAATGTTAGTCTAAAATTTATATTATTTCTGCACTTAAATATCATATCTTTGTTCATGTTCATGGTGAATGAAAAGCTTAAATCTGTTGTCCTTAGAAGATTGCATTAGTTTCATGATACTGTAGACTTTCTTGGTTAAGTGGAACTAAGTCTTGGGAAGGCTGGCCTGCTGTAGCAACCTCCATTGTTACTATTCACTGCTAGTTTTAGATCCAAGAATCTCTTCACCCCCTTGCCCCTTTTCCTTTTTTTTAATAATTACTTTGAACAAGGTTCATTACACATTGTAAAGCCAAATCTAAAGCTGAAATAGGAGTTTTGGACTGTTGTTTGAACCTACAAAAACTGTGCAACAAACTTCCCATATTAAGAACTCCATTAAATGAACTAATTCATCCCAACTTAACTCACGTAATTCTTCCCTATGATTACCAAAAAAATCACATTTAAAACAACTAACACATTCCAAGCAAGTCATGACCTGACACCCGAGAGACCTTGGGGTAATTTTTAGTGACTTGTTGTTGGAGATTTCCTTTCAAGAGAGGTGATGCACCTATGCATTACCTATGTTGAGAAAGTGCTAAAACACCCATCAACAAAACTTGCACTAGAGGGAGGGCTTTATTTGCATTAAGTTGGATCGAATCGGTTCATTCTCCCTCAAAAGATCTTATAGAGTTGTAAGATCAACACCAAATAAAGGGGAATTTCAAGAGCTACCACCCCCTACCCAAGCTAGAAGAGCTAGAAGAGGGGAAACATCTACCTCCAACACTCCCAACCAGCCCACTTCACCTTCATCCTCATTCTCTTTTTCCACCCATTCACCTCCACCTTCTTCTTCACCTTTGGCAATGCATCTCTCACTTTAGCCATTCGAAACAACCTTCCACGCTGTCGTCTCCTGCAGCCTAGGCACTGCCTTCCTGCCCAACGCACCCCCTTTCTTGGGTGTTGTCCTGTTGACTGTTGGTCCTCCACTAAAACCTCAAGTCAATCTGGCATAACCTCCTCCACCGCTACCTCCCATGGCATGGCTAGGAAACAATCTGCCTCCCTTATTCTTCAACATCTACCATGATATGTCGAAGAACCTAGAGACCTTTTGCACAAAGTTCAATCCTTGGGATCTGTAAAGGATGGCAGAAGAACACCTAAAGATATTTCAAATAGCCTTGAAGGATATGTAGATCAGACACAAGGATGTGGCATGTCGGCTCTTCCCTATTCCTTGGGAGAGGAGGCCTTCTACTGGTACATCCACTTACTGACATGATCCATTAACACATGGGACCTTCTAAAGGATGCTTTCTTGCAAAAGTTCAAGATCCAGGTCAACCCCTTAGAGTTATACCAATAGTTTATGGCAATCCAGAGGGAAATTAATGAGCCAATCAACTCTTTTAATGACAGATTTCACAGGGCCTACATGAGACTCCAAATACCCTATGTGGTTGATGATTCTTTGGCTCGCCTGGTGTACTATGCAACCCTGGACAACCTCACTTCCGCCTTGGTGAAAAGAATGACCCCACCGCCTAGAAAATTGAAAAAGGCCTATGCAGAAGCAATTAAGGCAAGTACAAATTTGGGATATCACATTACTGGTCTTCTATCTTCGTTGGGGCCAGCTGCCCATCTGTATCAAGTCAAAGGGATTACCTAGGCTTTAGCACAACAGATACCCCTGATGAATCCAATTCTGCAACTTGTGATGGTTCCTCATCCGGGACAACCATTGAATCAGATGCCTCTCATGCCTCAATTATTGTAGCCCCATCCACAACAAGTTTGTGGTTAGTCACTCCAACTTCCAGTGTACCTTCAAAATTCTGAGTTCCCACCCGCCCATCAAAATCAGCCGACGGTGCAACTGGTCTTCCTTCAAAATTTAGCCTTGTAACCAAAAAACACAAAAAAGGATTGGATCGATGAGTTAACCGAAATGATCAAGAAGATGTCAATTGAGATGACACACTTAAGGAACCATAACAACCAGCTACAAGCATCTCAAAGAAGCATCCAAGCCAGCCTTAATTGGGACAACCATGACACTAGTGCTCCTTCTGGATAGAACTATGAGAGAAACCAAAATTCAGGGTAGAACTTTGACAGAAGGCCTACCCAAAGAGAAAATTCAATGTGGAACACAAGGCCAAAAAATGGTGGAATTTCCATGCTTCTCAACTAGCCTAGCAACAACAACAAGACCATGAGTGGGGTATACCTAGTTGAGGCTGCCCTGTCTGGTTGGAGTCATATCATAAGATGAGTCAAAATTTTGAATTGGATTGTTCGGAGTTCCAGACAACTACCAATATTTTCCAAATAGAGGTCCAAAATTTCATTGACAACTCAGGGTGTAGAGACACTATTCCATTTGAACCATATGATTCCTCAGTGTTGGTGGTCAACCAGGCCCCTTTCTCGAAGGCCGAGAGAAATGTGCCTGAAAAGGAGACTGTTTCTACTTCAAGAGATAACAAGGCAAATGGAGTAAGTACTGAAAGTTCTTTTGCTCAACTCCTCAATTCAGTAGACAGTGGTCCAGTAGATGAGGAAGAGCCGAGAGAAGATGAAGTTCAAATGTTTCACCAAAGGACTATCCTGTATGATTTAAGGAATAGACAGGTGGGTGGTCAAGCCAGTGGTCCTTTCACCACCTCCACCCTACCTGACAACTTTAGCATGCCTCCTAACCCAAACGTTAGAAACAACCCAGGCTACCCAAATGTACCTAACAAGTACTTTAATAGAAATAGGCAGGAAGGTCAGAACCAAAACCAACCTACTAACCCTTCCTAGAATACCCCTTTCAAAGTTGAAATTGAACAAATGGGAGATTACGTAGTTGAGGAATTCAAGAAGGTTAAGATAAGTTTGTCTTCCTTTGAATTTCTCAAAGTCTTGATAGTTAGGAACGTCTTCTTCAAAATGATCAATGGGAATCCTTCATCTAAGTCGACCCAGGAAGTACCCACCAAAAGGGTCTCCTTTGAGGACTCACAGAGTGAGCCTATCACCCGACAGGTTTTCAATAAGAAAGCAAACCTGCCTTCAAACCAACAAGCAAACAAACAGCCTGCCAGGGAACCGAATCAAGCCCAAACCCAAAATAAAGGAAATGATAAAGACAAAGGTTAGGTAGCCCAAGTGGACATCTTTGGGGGACTATTTAAGGGAAAATTGGAAACCCCTCCCTTCCTGACCACCATTAGAATATTTGGGAAGAATATGCACAATTGCTTGCTTGACTCAGGAGCCTCCGCTAATGTCATGCCCCTATCAGTGTGCAAATTTTTGGGAATAGTCCCAACTCCCTCTTGACGCAAGGTGATGCAACCTGATAAAACGAAGATTAGCATAGTTGGCAAAATCAACAAGATCCCTATGCAAATTGTTGTTGATCTAAGGATACAAGAAATGATCAAAATTCGGGTTGTTGATATCCTAGATACCTATGGTATTATCCTTGGTAGGGATTTCATATGGGCATTAAATAGGTACGTTGCCACAGACTATTCTCACTTATGGCTACCGTGGAAAGGGTTACCAAATCAGATCCGTATAGATCAAGAACCTCATATGAAATTCATGATTACAGAATACAACAACATGAATGAAATATTGTTTGCTGAAATAGAACTAGGGAACTACTGCCCTATGGCATATCTAGATGAACTAGAATGCTATGAGGAGGAGGCAACCGAGGAAGTCCTTCTTGTATTGCACAGTCCACCTATCGGCTTGGCCCACACACCTCAAAGCATAGAAATGTTGACTGAGTTAGATGAAGAGGATTCCTATGAGGATGGCAACCTTGGATTGCTAGAAGGCTTCCAAGATTTCATGGAAAAGTGTGTACAAGATCAACTTAGCTTGGGGGGAAGAATGAATTTTCAGGAACTCTTGTTGCCTAGCTGGTGTAGGGTACACAATGCTACCCACTCTGAATTCAAGTGTTGCATGTTCCAAACAAAAATCAAGCACATTAAAGGACAAGTCACCCCTAAAAGGGAGGCTCGATAGGTATGACCAGATCAAAACCACATTGGACCTGTGACACCTCCTAAGATTTCTGAAGTAAAGATGCCATCAAAAGAAAAAATCAAGTCTGCTGATTCCAAGGTTAAGGATTCTTCCAAATTATGGATGCTACACTTCGACAGATCCAAATCCAAACAAGGGGTTGGAGTTGGCTTCGAATTGATCAACCCCACGAGTAAGTCATATTTTTCTTCCCACAACCTTTAGTTTTATTGCATGAATAACATGGTAGAATATGAGGCATTAGTCCTTTGCCTCCTAATGGCATTAAGGAAGAAGGTCAAGATGTTACATGTCTTTGGTGGCTCAGAGTTAGTTGTGAAACAAGTAAGAAAACTCTACTCCTACTATGATCGAAGACTAACCAATTATAGGCATAGGGAATGGGATCTATTAGAGAGTCTAGATGCATTTAACATTCAATTAATGCCTTAGCCCAGGCGGCTAGTACCCTGCAGCTCCTATCATTTTCTAGCCTCAAGAGATTCACTATTCAGATCACCTCTATTCCATCTATGATAGATAGTGTGACTAATTTCCAAGTGTTTAATGATGGTAAACACATCCTGGATTTCATCACTGGCTCTGATGTATTTACAACCCAAATAATTGATGAATTCAAGCTTGAAGAGGCTGAGCTAGACCTAGAAGGGGTCATTAACCTCAAGACCAACACCACTCCTAGGGGTATGGTCTAGTTAGAATTGATATTCAATTTAGATTAGATCAAGGACTAGGATCAACAGGCAAAGAAAGACTCCATCAGAAATCAGTGTAACACCCATAATCTCAAAACAACCGAGGAAGCTAAGAATGTATTCATTTGTAAGGTGTGCACATCAGAGGAGATGAAAGGTATCATTGATGCTTTATAGAAGTATCATGATGTAGTTACTTGGAGTTATGAGGATCTGAAAACCTATGACATGTCAATCATCACACACACTATTCCTCTTAGGCTAGATGTTAGACCATTTCGACAGCGGCAACACCCCGTCAACACCTTGTTGGAACCAATTATTTACAAAGAGGTACAAAAGCTACTATCCACCAAAATCATATTTCTAGTCCGACACTCCACATGGGTGGCAAATCTAGTTTCGGTCAAGAAAAAGAACGGTGAAATTAGGTTGTGTGTTGATTTTTGCAATTTGAACAGAGCTTCGGAAAAGGACAACTATCCTATGCCTTCACTGGATGAGGTATTGCAAATTGTTACTGGATCTCAAATGATTTCCTTCTTGAATGGGTACTCTGGGTACAATTAGGTAATGGTGTAGTATGAAGACAGGCATAAAATGATTTTCACCACCAAGTGGGGAACCTTTGCATACAGAAGAATGTCATTCAGATTGATCAACACAGGTGCCACCTTCCAGCGTGTGATGGAAATTTCCTTCAAGGACATAATTGGTAAGTGCACCATCATTTATATGGATGATCTTATGGTATTTTCAAAGATTAGGGGAGATCATTTCTCCGATTTATGTAAGGTCTTCCAGAAATGTAGAGAATTTGGCATTTCTTTAAATCTGAAGAAATGCATCTTTGGGGTTACCAAGGGAAAGTTGTTGGGACATGTCCTCTCAGAGAAAGGAATTTCCATAGACCCCAAGTGTATCCAAGCTATAATGAAGATTCAACTACCAGGCAGCAAGAAAGAACTGAAATCTTTCTTCAGAAAGATAAATTTTGTTAGGAAATTCATCATGGGCTTTGCTGAGATAGTTAAGCCACTCAATGCCATGATAAAACAAGATGCCAAAGTTAAATGGACATCAAAAGAAAATCAGGCCTTTGAGGAAATCAAAAAGGCAATTGTTGATGCACCCGTATTAGTCAGTTCAAACTATCTGAAGCTATTCTACATCTACTCCTTCGCTTCAAACCACTTGTGCACCAACATATTGACCCAAAAATATGATGAAGGAAATGAGCACCCAATTGCCTTCATGAGTGCTCCATTAAAAGATGCTAAGCTATGGTATCATAACATGGAAAAACAAGCATATGTTGTTATCAAAGGAGTCAAGAAGGTCAGACACTACATCCTACGAAACAAGGTATTTTCCATAGTGCCTAACCCAGCAGTAAAGACATTGTTGATGCAAATAAAATTAGGAGAAAGATGAGAAAAATGGGTCACCCTACTACAAGAATATGACATGGAAATCTAGCCAATGACATTGGTTAGAGGGTAGGCACTCACTCGAATGATAGCTAAAGTAGGACCTGAGCTTATGGTTCAGCAATATCAACTTGAAGATGTCTCCCCGGGAGAGTGGTACGACAATATCATCTACTATTTTTTGAACCACAAATGTTTGTCCCACTTGTAGGGAGTCCAGAAGCATGCCCTTATACTGAAGAGCAGTAGTTACATGCTACAAGGTTCCATACTCTATAAGAAAAATCATGAGGGGATCTATCGCAGATGTATGGGTAAAGAGGAAGCAGTGCATGTGTTGAAAGAATTCCATGAAAATTCTGGTATTGGTCATGGATCGGGTCCATCTACTACTCATCAAATTATATGAGTAGGATACTACTGGCCCATGGTGTTCAAGGGTGCCCTTTATCATGTTCAAACATGCCATGTTTTCCAGACCACTACAACTAGAGAAAGGAATGTTGTTGTCTCGCTGCAACCTACCTTAGAGGTAAGACCGTTTGTGCAATGGGTAATTGACTTCATTGGTCTGATAAGCCCGCCATCCTCTGTGGGTCACAATTACAATTTAACCAGCTTTGATTATTATACTAGATGGATAAAAGCTATTGCATGTAGGAAATGTACTACATAGGTAGTTGTTGATTTTATTGAAAGCTTCATTGTAAATCGTTTTGGTTGCCCTTATGCTCTCGTTTGCAATAATGGTCCTTCTTTTGCCTCTCTAAAATTTACTAGTTGGGCCTTCAATCATGGTATCTACCTTAAATTCTCATCCAACAACTATCCCCAAGGCAATGGCCTTGTTGAATCAACCAATAAGAACCTAATCACTATCATTAAGAAGTTTCTTGATAGGAATCCCAAGGACTGGCACACCCAACTCCATTTTCCCCTTTCGGTAGATCATACACATCATAAGGCTTCCTTGGGAGATTCCCCATTTCACCTTGTCTATGGCCTGGAGCTTGTGTTCCTGATTCACCTAAAGATCCCCACCCTCCAATTCACCAGTAGTTTCTATGAAGAAGGGGATCGAAGGGAAAATCGCTTAGCTGAGCTACTCCACTTAGAGGAGGTGCGTGACCATGCCATTGAATTTTTTTCCAAACATCAGAGCATAGTCAAAAGATGGTTCAATTTCCAATCCAAATTAAAGGCCTTTAGGATTGCTGATTTGGTCCTGTGTTGGGACAAGGCCCATGAGAAAAAGGGGGGACATGAAAAATTTGACAAGCAACGGCTTGGCCCCTTTTAGATTGTTGAAATCCTTGGAGATAATGCTTTCCATTTAAAGACCTTAACTAGTGAAGATGTCCCATTGCCTATCAATGGGCAACACCTTAAGCATTATTTCCTCCCTTCAGCTATTACAACTCATCCCTTGTAAATATTTGTACATATGCTAGGTTAGGTTTCCCTTTCTTTTTTGTTTTTCTCCTACTTTTTTTTTGCTCATTTCTCGGTAGTTTTTCTTTGTTGAGGGTGTCTTTGGTCTCAGTCCAATGGCCATGCTTAGTTCGACAAATGGTTCACTATGCTGCTCACTCTTGTTTGTTCTCTAGATAAGCCTTCATTCCCAACTATTAATTTTGGAACACCTCTGGGATTTTTTTTCCTCCTTTGAACTTTAAACTAACCTAGGATTGCATCCTTGTTTGAATATTTTTTATGCTTATCATGGATCATGCACAAAAACACAATTTAAATATTTCTTAGGAATTGTGTGGTAATTGCTAAGAGGGTTGGACAAGTGAAAAACAACTGAAGTCTTCTCCAGTGACCACTATGATTCCCAAACCCATGGTGAGTTTTAGTGCTTGCAGTTGAGAAACATAAAATAAAGTACTACAAAGAAACATCAAAAATAAAAGAAAAGAAAAGTAAAAATTATGCAACTGAATGGTTGTACAAATAACCCTACTAGGCCTATGGATGCCTAGCTAGCAGTAGAGCTATGTTCATGGGGTCACAAAGATAACTTCGTCAGGGCTATGGATGCCTGATTGAAAGTGGAGCAATGTCCATGTTACTTTTGGGGTTAGACAACTTACATAGCTTTCCCTTTCTTGATCACTAGTTGTCTACACAATCTCTAAGGAAAGGAAATGAACTCACTCGCACACACTTCCATGATCACCCCATAATATGATTCAACCAAGGATCTCACCCCCAACCTACTTCTTAGTTCACTCTTGGAAACTAGCCCCTGGTCTATGAAACTAGAGATTCTAGGTTCTAAATGAATATTTATCCTTAGAATGCTAAAGAGTGTTCTCCTAGTAGAGTCACCATTTGTTGTTCCCATAGCACACATGCCCCGTTCAGAATAGGGACCCTCTCTTTTTTCTTGTGTCAGGTCACTTTTTGTTTCACCTCATTTTGTATGCCCCTTATTTTGAGTCCTAAGTGGTCAAGGAATCCTAGGATAATCATCTTGAGTCAGCCATATTTTATTACACTTAAATTTTCAAAGTCCTAAGTCTTCACAGGATTTCCTTGGCTATTTTCCTTCAAAGTTTTAAACTGGCATCCTCCAACCAATGTGGGTCCGTCCCTGAGGGCCACCATCTGTAGGTTTCCTTCCTACCGGAGTCGTTCTGAACGGCTGTCTCATGGCATCCTCCCGCCTTGCAAGATCCATGGCAACCTTTACCCTTTTTCATTGCCGATCATTTATAACGGCCAATGCTTGACCATCATCCACTCAGCGGACCCCACCATCTTGAGTGTCATTTTTGAAATGACCATTCACCAAATGATGTCACCACAGTACAAGAATTTAATACAAGAATTTAATGTTGCATTTTCTATAAATAGTCAACTTGAGCTATCATTTTCACAAAATTCCTTTGCAGAACAAGTGTTAGAGCTCCCAGCCCTCACCTTCGTCACGTCCACAACCCCTATTCGCCAATTCTAGCAACATTCGAGATTTTTTCATCATCGTCCGGTGCACAAGCCAAACTTGAGTTTTTCATTGCCCCTTGACATTTGTGTTCCCTCCAAAATCGAAAATAAATAAGTATTTTCTTGATAAAATGATGAATTTAGGTAGAAGGGCACCTTCCTCGCAAAACCCACAAGTTAAAAAACTAAAACACCTCTAAAAATTTGATTTGGTCACATTCGAAACTAATTTCCCTCACCACTATTCTTAGGTGCAACAATCGTGCCCTTCAGGCCCGCATCCCTCATGTTGTCGTTTGTTTCCATTGAAAACCATTAACTCTTTGAAAACAAAAATTTCCCCACCAGGCCCACATTCACGGGATGCCTACTCCCCTTGGCTATTGTAGGGATATGAAAATTCACAAGTCTAAAATAGATGACCCTCAAACCCTCTCGGGCCCATAGTCACGGACCTCCATCCGCGAGATTCTGCTTGGGCCCCACCATTTCTAATGGCCACTTGGTTTCATCTCTCTGATAGGTAGACCTCGCACTCCTAGCGACCGATTAAACTTAACTAAGGTAAATCCAAGGTCCCAAATCTTGTGCGAGTATAGTTTTGTAGACTGTAATCCACAAAATTCCATCTAATGTCCATCTTATCAAATGGTCGTCACCTTACGTCCTTTCATCCTTCATGTCCAATAGCTATGGGCGTTGTCCAAGCTCAAGATTCATGAAAGTAATTAAGGCCTAGGCATAGGGTGGAGTCCTACGGACTTTTCTTTGCAGGATTTCATTCTGATTTTTCTGCTCCCAGCATCTTCTGGTCCTCATCCTTCCACTTCACGGAACCCAGTCGTCTATCCACCCTTCTACTACCAAAATGTTGAGTTCAATAGAATTCATCGTTTACTCTTGCGGACCATGACCCGCGGGGAGTTGTTGCTCCCACGCCATCTCCCAACGGCCAACCGGTAACTACCTCTCATCAATCAAACCTGATATCCCGTCCGCCCATTTTCCCTTCGCAATGCCTAAGTCTAGGCATGGCACAGGTTAAGTCCTGTGGACTTCCGTCGACAGACTTCTGTCTGGGTTTCCCTGTTCCAAAATGGCCAACATCTCGTGTGCTTTCGCACCTCTCAACCCACACTTCTAACAATCAAACATATGGTGATTACCATCCCCTAACCCTGCAAATCCTACTTTACGAAATTCCATCTGCAAGATGACCCCCTGCCAGCGCCATTTTAATGACAAAGACTCCAAAATAGTTGCTAGCCTAGGGAAGTCCACAACCCTGGGCCTGCATTGCCCAATTTCCTCCAAACGAAAGATGAAGATGATTTTTAGAGGATTTTTATGATCTTCAAGTGATGAATTATTTGATCTAATGTTGTTTTGTAGGATTTTGGCTAGTGTTCCTTGTATTATTATGCTTAAATCATTTACTACTCCTTTCGTTATAGGATATATGGAACCAACTGCCGGATCCTCGAGGGCGGACGTAGAGAAAGACAAAGGGAAGAAGATCGCTAAAGCACCTAGAGGAAAAGAGGATAAAGATCAAATGAGATACAAATTCCAGGGGGAACCCCTCAACTTAAAGGTCACCACTGACTAGAAGGAGATCTTAGACACCAATTTGGGACACATCGACATTGATGAGTTTAAACAGAGGGTCAGATTCCACCCCACATTAGAAAATTCTAGAAGAATATGAAGCAGTGGATTAGTTAAGGCTATAGGATTCCCACTGGATCTCATAGCCCCTAAACTTGTAATGGCCTGTAGGGAGGCATACCAAGAAGAGACCAAGAAAATAGTAGACAGAGATGGAAATGTGTTGGCTGACTTGTCTACCAAGTCAATAGGGAGGACCTTTCGCATCCCTACCTTCAATGAGATGGAACAAACTTCTAAAGAATATGGTAAGCAAATGTGGGATGGTGATCCCCTCAAGTGTAAGAAATTAATTAATCAATACTGGCTAAAGGACAAGAGGGGCAACACTAATAAATTTCCCCAAGAGCTCAATCGAAGCAACTTTTATGAAGATTACCATGACTTGGTAACTCTTCTTAGTAGAGTTAAGGGCCTTCCGACTACGGCCTTCTTTCAGGACTAGATTTTCTATTTCATTAAGGAGATCATCCGAGGGGACACATATTTTTATTAGGCTATAATGATCAGTGACTACTTGCATGAGTAGTTTGTGGCAGTGAAGAAAACCTCAAAGTTCTATATGACGTCGTACCTAGTCTACTTGCTTTCCAAGCATGCCCAATATAGGGGATTATTCGTGGCATCGAATCCAACTCTAGAAAGGGTACTAAAGGTGTATGGTAAGTACCCTCAACTCCAATACAAAAATTTCAAGAGGGAATACTGCAAATTCAATGAGGCCTTCATAGGCCACATCATCAGAATGCTTGGGGGTGACCTTGAAAGAAGAGTCTCACACAGTGCCAATGCCTTCATTCACTAGTTTAGTTTATTGTTTATATAATTTCCAAATTTTACCTACATCCGAGCTGATGGTTTCTCTGATAAACCATATAAGCTACCCCGATACCCAAATGAACGGATAGTATTGTTTGAACTCTCACAGTAGCTGCAGTGAGCACACATCCTTTTGAGCGATAATCATAGAGCTGGGATTACTTATCCCCTCTCCTTCGGCCAAGGCATGTACGAGCTCACTACAGGATTTGACCCCAATTTCTAACAGTCATTCGTCGGTATCTCGACGATACATTGTCAGTCGACCGATGAATCACAGAAATCAGCCTCGTCGCTCGATTTTCATCTATATCCCGACGGACTATAAAATGTTGACCTCACGACGCAAGCTCATTAGAACCGTGATTCCCACTTCATTGATCGCGTGACGAACAGTACCCGGAGCACGAGAGGCATACCTTTGCCAAACCATCGGATTAACAACATAAGTCTGTCGCCATTATGACAAAAGTTTGACGTATTGCCAATATCATTGAGAGATCAAGACTGTTATAGTGATCAAAATTGCCTGAGAAGATATATCAGGAGGACTGGATTTTGGTCTCAGCAATGAAGTTTCATCGCGAGATACACATATTGTCTCATCGACGAAGCACGAGGGAAGCATATCAGCAAGACATATATCATTGAAGTAAATTTTGAATGTCTACCCGACCAGCTATGTGACACCGTTAAGAATACATTGGCAGGAGTCTTGGCGACATAATTGAGATTGAAATAGCGACAGAAGTTCGTCAAATGCACGATGAAATAGGCAAGTCATATGGTGAAAATTCATCAGATACATTGCAAATTCGTCAGACGCTTTTTGTGGTTAGTCACAAATTCGACGAAACATTGCAATTTAAAAAAAAAAAAACTATTCGTTGAAATGTAGGCATATCGGTGAAAGATCGAGACTATTACAGTGATCAAAATTGCCTGAGAAGATATATCGAGAGGACTGGATTTTGATCTCAGCGATGACGTTTCATCAATGAGATACACATCTTGTCTCATCGACGAAGCATAAGGGAAGCATATCGGCAAGACATATACCATCGGAGTAAGTTCTGAATGTCTACCCGACCAGCTATGTGACACCGATAAGATTACATCGGCAAGAATCTTGGAGACATAGTTGAGATCAAAAGAATAATCATCGCGGAGACTCACCACATCGGGGAAACTATAGAATATCCTAGCGATACATGATATCTTGTCGATGAAGATACAAATGGATCGAAATAATCATCGGGGTGACTTTGGGTGATATATAAAAGTAGTCAAGTCAGCCATGCCTTAACAATGCAGGATTGATGATATCAGGCCTATTTGTAGTAGCAATAATGATAACTATTTTCTTGGTTGTCATACAAGCCATCTCCATGAACAGAGCTTTAAAACCAAATCCACACACAACCCAATGTTCATAGTGAAAAGTTAGCACTTTCTTTCATCTTTGCAAATTGGTTTGATGCTTCAAACAATGCATTTCTTATATTGAAAAGTGCATTACTTACCTTATTGAGCTTCTCTTTGTTTTGAGAATAGTTTAATATTCTCTACTTAACAGGGCCAACCACGTGAAGGTGGAAGCTCATTTCCCCCCCCCCCCCTCACATCACTCTCAATTCCCCATACCCGATCATATAACATTAATCATTCATTCATCCATTAATAACATATAACATTCATTCATTCATCTTGCATTAATAACATATAACATTCATTCATTAACATATTCACATTCATTCATTCATTCATCCATTAATAACATATAACATTCATTCATTCATCCATTAATAACATATAACATTCATTCATTAACATATAACATTTATTCATTAACATATTCACATTCATTCATTAACATATTTCATTTTTTCAGTTTTTACATATTATCAAAAATATGACTGTCATAATATGATTGCAATCACTTTTTTTTTGTTTCTTTTTTACATCTAAAAAAAGTTGAAGTGGAGTATCATTTTCAAAATCATTTGTCCCCCCTTGAGTTGTTCTGAGCTCTACTCATGATCTTAATGTATGCCTAGTCATGTACTCACAACATGGATGCGGCTGCAAGGGGGGGTCTGTTGCAATAGCAAAGAAATGTTAAATTGATATGTTTTATTATTGTTGTTACACGTATTTCATTATGTAAAAGAACATCAAAGTGGTTCTCTTAACCTAATTGGTCCACATCATGTTCCTGATATTGTCTTATAGCCCCATGCTCAACATGTTGAACACCCTCTAAATCCTGATCTAGAGTTGAAACATGAAAGATTACATTAATTAATACACCAATTGCAATTAAATATGTTTAAAAGAACATTAGAGTGGTCCTCTTTACCTGATGGAGCCACATCATGTTCCTGATCTTGTCTAGCCTGATCATGCTCAACATGTTGATCACGCTCTACATGCTCTAAAGTTGAAACACAAAAGGTTACATTCATTAATACACCAAATGCAATTAAAGATGTTTTATTGTATTAATCCATACTATGTTTTGTATAGCATATGAATACATCTAGTACCAAGATACACACCATGGACTTCATCAGCAGGTTGTGATCCACCCTCACCAGGCTGCATTCCAATGTCATGTGCACGATTATCATTGTTTATCTGTGTAAAACAAATAGGCACATTATTATGGTGGAAATTAATATTGAACAAATTGCACAAGTATTCAATTTGAAATAAACTTTATTGAGTTTATTTACCTGTGTGTTGGATGTAGTGGAAGATTGTGTTTGCCCAGTCGAGACTCTTAGCTATTTAGACAGGGCTCCATAGCCTTGGTCGAAGGAAATCTTCCGGTCCTCTTCTGTGGGCACTCTGTTGAAATCAAAGCCCTGCATTTTTGCATGCGATCATGAATTTTGCTTCTATGGTGTGATAAAACCAAAATTGTTTGCAATTTATTATTTGGATACAATATTTCATTTATTTATACTTACAAATTGTGTGGCTACTTTCATATAACCACCAGAGCCAAGTTTTCGTTGCCCGTGTTTTTCTAGTCTTGCCTTTGTTTCCTTCGATGTGTCAGGCAACCTATGAAAAATTTGAAATACGTTAGATTATGTAAAAAGAAAGATTAATCAATATATAATTAAATTGTTGATAGTATCGCATACCTTCCTTGGCTCGGTGGTATCTTTCCTTTCTTCTTTTCACCCTTCTCCTTTTCATCCGACACCAAGTCCTTCCACTCCCTTTGTGGAATCATGGGGGGATGCTCGTACTTTATGTTCTTCTCTAAATGCGACCTATATTGGTCCCTCACATACTTTAGATAGGTACCAGCTTTCTTAAGGACCTTTGTTTGATTCAATTTTTTATCACCGAACAACACAACTAAACGGTTAATGAGCTCATCTTTTAAATCTTGATTTTGGGCATTCCACCGTGTACGGATGGTGGGCCCAAAGAGCTCCAATGAAATATCACTTAGATGTTTATAAAAAACATCATTTCCTGTAGGAGCAGGATGTATAATTAGAAACTCAGAAGGGTAAGGTGTTTGGGTTGCTTCCAAAAACTTAGATACGTGCACAAATAATATAGCAGAAATGGAGGCGATCGCATTGGGATTGGAATTTTGTATAAAGAAAGGAATTGATTCGGTAGAAATAGAAGGTGATTCTCAAATCTGCATTCAGGCAATCACATCGGGGAAAACACCAAACTGGAAACTAGACAATTGGATAGGAGCAATCAAATCCCTTCTTCGGAAGTTAAATGAATATACCCTATCACATGTCTAGAGGGAAGCTAACAAGGCTGTGGGCCTCCTGGAAAACTACGGAGTAAATCAAGGAAAGGTAATAAAAGTTGACAACTGCATGGAGCAGTGGTCAAAACTGCCAACACTTCTAATCACCGACAATTTGGGTGGATGAAAGATCTCTGAAATCTCTAAAAAGAAGTGAGCTGGGACAATCGGATGGGATAACAGATAAGACTCGAGCAACATTTATCCAAAGCATTAGGAAGTTGTGCTAGACTCATGGGACAAGCACAAGCATTTATTGGAAGCCAAGGGATAAAAGGTGTTAAGGCACTGCTCCAGACTCAAACTTCAAAAGGAAAATGGTGTATAAGTTCGGTGTGCATTGTATTTGCTCGAACGAGACATTGAGAGCCCAGTGCAAAAGAATTTTTTCAGTTGGTTCCCTACAAGTGATCGAAGAAATAGAGCAAATAACCCAGGAGATCCTACAGGAGGGGAACCACTGGTGTGATGGAAAAATCTATGAGGTAGTCCTAAGCCTATTAATAGATGTTTTGGGCGCCAGAGAAGTACTGGTGGAGAAGCTTGGGGGTTTTGTTACGCTAATCAACATTGAAGCGGTGGTAAATGTTATCTTTGAACTGCCCATGGAAGGTATGGTGAGCTCCCTGAAATACATCTTGGGAGAAAATGGGGCAGGGGGAGACGGGAAAGAAGTGGAGGTTGAAGCTGGGGAGGAATGCACTAACAGCTCACAGCACCAGACCAAGGCAATGATCTTATTCCTAGGCAATGCATGGGATGTATATCGGGCGGGCATAATCAACAATGACATGAATGCCTTTGCAAGGTTTGTTCAAAATGAGGATTGGTTCAACAAAAGGAGAATGAAACATGCAGTAAAGTTGGGGTACGCACTAGGAGTAGTATATAGCTATGTAGTAGCATAAAGCATGATAAGCATACAGTCGGATATATAGTGGCTATAAATAGGCAATTATAATGTAGGCAAATATTGCCATTTTCTAAATCAATATAATAGGATGCTATCCCCACTGTTAGCACTTACTTAAAAATAATAATAATAATAATTAGAACATTTTATAGTACCTAGGACCTTCTTTATATTTATGGGAAGGAAATCCTCGATCACCACAAATGTGACCGACAATGTTCCCGTACTAGTAATACGGGAAGATCCAAGAAATTCTGCTAAAACATCACCAATAGTAGTGGCCTCTGCATCCACAGGTACTGACACATGCAGTGGCATGTGTTCACTACCAGAGGGTGGACTACCAAATGCCTACATGGTATGTGTTGCCGAAATTTTAGATGACAATATAGGCATAGATGATGGGGTCGGATGATGTGTTGTATGCGCAAGAAGACAAGATTGACACTTGATCGTCCCCTACTTCCTAGGAAATGCTTGCAGTACCTTGATCATGGACAACAGCATGATGAGGACGCAAATAATCCTGTAAAAACAACACATATTTTAGTTCATGACATAAAAGAGTACAAAATATAAAACCATGAATGAACTTATGTTATAATTAAAGATCTTATGACAGCTTACTTCCAAGTTCTGTGCTCTCTCAGACAATATTTTAACCCTTTCTCTTATCTCATCTATTTGAGACACTACGAATACCAACTGAAGGATTTCTTGATTTTATTTTTTTTGGGCCTTCCTCATCATATCCACAGGGTTTGTGGAAAATGAGATGTCATCATCGCATAATATTGAGTGCACCTCCATATGGATGCTCTCTTGTACTGCTGGTGCCTTTCCCCAATCAACCAACTACAACAAGAATATTAAAAACATTATCAAAATTAACCCAATAAACTCATGAAAAAAACATAATAATAAAACATTTTTCTTGTATCTAATTTGTACAATTACAATGAGTAAACCTATCGGATAGAAGTGCCTAAAGATGGATTGCGATCTACACTCTGGGCCAAAGCCTTCCTCGTACGATCAATGTCCCGCTGTGACAAAAATTAAATATAAAAAACATTACCGAAATGAAACCAATAGACTTACGAAAAAAAACATAATAATAAAATGGTATATTGGAGTCATTAATTGGATGTTGGGTAAAATGGTATATAGTACATACCACCCCCATAGTAATTGTGTTTGTATCTAAGTTATTCAAATTGTAATCGATTATCAACTCTTCCCTTGTAGCTATTGATTTTATCGCACATACGAATACACGGTTTCCCTCTCACGCCTCGAATATACAATTGGGTTACTTATTTGTTGACCCAGGTCATGTACTATTTATAAACCCTGCAATATTCCCTAATGCTTTTGACCTCTCGTCAATGTACCTATCCACTCCTTTATTTTGATCCTTATCTTTTAGTTGTATATAATTTTCTGATAGTGCATACCTACGCATACTTTGTGTATATCAAACTAGCTGCATCCAATCTTTGTAACTATAACAGGGTCCAACATACTCCATCAACTTAGTAACTTTTTCATAACGGACCTTTATGTCGTCCATGCAAAATAGGCCCAAACCATGTAATGACGATGGTGCTATGCGATATATCCTCTCATTGACATAAAGATTAGTGTTTATTGGAGGAAGTTCCTTGGGTACCCATTGTTTTTGTAGATATTTGTACCTCAAGGGCACCTCAATGTTGCCTATTCTCTCATCATCATAAGAACATGATCCCCCTTCAGCAAGAAAAAATTTCATGCGTTTACGGAATTTTCTTCTAATCTTTTGACCTCTAGTTGATCTCCCTCTTTTAGACCTACTACATTTCTCGCTTTCCTCTTCTCTTCCTAAATTTCCCTCGCTTGAGGAAGACAAATCTGACAAATGCCTATTTGGTGGTACCTACACTCATAAGGATGTTGGATGAAGTTCTTTCATGGTGATGTGATCCGAAGGTGACATTATGATTAATCTATTATTTCATCGCTAGAATTTGACAAGTTATAAGGTAATCAAGCCTTGATAGATTGCAAGTTATTGTTACTACCGTCCAAATGTGTCCATCACAAATCAAATCTACTTAACGTTTTAACTCCCAAACTTTGTAACAAGTGTTAAATGTGACTATGGTCCACCAGTTACACAACCAAGGTGTCAAATCTATTCTCTAATTGTAATCAAAGGAATTTTTCTCTTCATTCAAGTAAATAAACTTGAAGGGAAACACCACCAAGTGGTTTATTGGACACCTACATGACTAAAAATAGCAGAAAATTTACATTTAATTTCCATATGTCTAAGTGGTTAATGGGGAGGGAGTGTGTACTAGGCCTGGTAAATTCATCATAATTTTATGCTTTGGCAATAAAAAAAATTTAAGTCATCTTAAATCTTCCTATGTCTAATTCCTAGGAGACTTTTGATATGTTTTAAGGTAGGATGAGTGGTCGCATCAATGTTCTAATTCTCTATGACAAGGTTTCAACATCTTCAAATAGTGAAAGTTAGTGCTTATAGTCATTTGAAACAACAACATTTTGATTATGTATGATGGTAGGATTTGATAACTTAAAAGAATTGGCTACCCAAGAAACTTAAAGTTAAAAGAAAAAAATTCAGTTTAAGGGGTTAGCTCTTTCTTTCATCTTTGCATATTGGTTTGCTGCTTCAAATGATGCATTTTTTATTCCACTTCTATCATATTGTATTCCCATCTCATTGCAATTGTTGGAGGAGTTGATACCAAAATTTCATATCAGATACCACGTTCTTGAAGCAAATTTTTGTGTTTTTACAATTTTTCTGAAGTTCTTTTGTGTTGTATGGATCCATACAAGCTTGAAATGCTCTGAGATCATTGGTGTAGATAAATATATGTGTTCCCTTTCATTTGCATTTGTTTTGAAGTTCTCAATCACTATTTTGTGAGATTAAACAATCAAATATAGGGACTGCCCTATTGTGCCTGTGTAAGGGTTTGAGGGCTAAATAGAAATGACATCCACCAATCCACCCACTGTCTTGGAACTGTAACTTAGTGGATTGGTGTGCATCATGGTGGATTTGATGGAGTTTAAAATCTTGTTCTTTAAATTCCATTTATGTTTTTCCCTTGTCTTGGCTTGTTACATTGTTTGGGAGGAACCTAAGGTTGGGTTTTACCTTGGCTTTCATATAAATCCTAATGTTCCATGTAAAACCTTGGGTGAGATATATTCGGTCGTTACCTTTTTGGAGTGGGTATTAAAATGACTTATGTCTCCTTGTTTTGAATTAAGGTATTCATTTGAAGGTCCTTCATGCCAAGGTTCCTTTTATAAAGCATTTTGGACATGAAATATTTAAAATAAGAAATACCTTCATTTGAAAGTCTTGACATGGCATCATTTTTGAATGAAGGTTCTTCATTCAAAGGTCATGACGACATCACCTTCAAATGAAGGTTCTTCATTAACTAGTATTTTGTAATTTTGAATGTGTGATAATAATTTAGGGTTGAAAATAAATCCATTTGAGCCTTTTATAAATGAAATGGCATTTGATGCAATCATATGCCTTGTCAAACTTTTAACTTAATAGTAAGGGCATCATGAGTAGTTTGTTGGGCCCACTCAACAATCTCCGATGCAAGGATTGAATAGTCTAGAATGTATCTACTATCAAGAAATCCAATTTTTTTACCTCTATGACTATATCTCAAGCAATAGGTGTAATTGTGATGGCAATGATATTGACAAGGATTTTGTAATCTAGGTGTTGAGAAGCATAATTGGCCACCATTCTAGGAAAGATTCTTCATTCTCACTTTTAGGTGTTAAAATTTAACAATACGTAGATTGATGAAAGATCCCAAAGAGCCTTTCTCCATGTTATCCAAGTACACATAGCAGTGGTCTTCTCTTATATGGTTGGACATGATTTCAAGAACTTAGCTAGGAATTATTCATTTAACCTAAGGTTTTCTCATAATGCCATCATTAGAAAAGTATGATCAAATTCTTCTATTATGAAGAATTGGTCTATGTGCCTCTAGTAATCACTATAAAAATGTGAAAGACTAAGCTATTTTACTTTTTTTGTCTTATCTTATACCCTTTTATGAGAATGGGGAGGCCAATATATGAGAAGATCTTTGGAAACTAGGCATGAAAATTGTAGGTTAAAGAGAATGGGGGTGCCAAACTTACAGTACTCATTGTCCCTTGGTCATCGATTTTCCCTGAGTGCCCTCAACCTCATCCTCGGCGCTGGTATTGACCTTTTTTTAGCTCCAAACTCTTCATCAGCATTGGTATTGACCTTGTTTTCACTTCTCCAAACTCTTCCTCAGTGCTGGTATTGACCTTTCACTTGTCCAATTTGACGAGCTACAACCTGCTTTAGTTGGGTTTTAGAGTATGTTAATTATTTAAAAAATTATGGCGCCATTTAGAGTAGTGAATATAAAGCAAGCAAAGCCTATTATGGCGCCATTTAGAGTAGTGAATATAAAGTAAGCCAAGCCTATTATAGTCATGAGGGAAATAATAAAACTCCTAGGATACTTTGTAAAACCATTTTCCTTGGTTAAAGGGAGGCCATAAAATATACCTTTGGATTTTTTCAATATTCAAATGTGAGGATTTGCAAGGTGCTTAGCAACATGAGTAATGGAAATGTGTGCAACAAGAATTTCTGATCACACATGGAATCTCCTTGCCAAAGAAAGGGGCTTCATAATTTAATATGATAATTTTTCTCAGCTCTAGAAATGATATGTTTCCTTAAAGAGGGAGGAGAAACCTAAAAGGTAAAAGAGATGCTTAGGAATCTCAACACTTCCTTATGATCAACCCCATTCTATCCATAGGAATTGAACAAATTGGGCTTGGCTAAGAATGATTTCCTATAACATTGAGTTTTATGCCACTATATATTTGACCTTAAAGCTTTCCAGAAAATATCTAGGCATTGAATATCCTAAATAATGTCACGTTTGTCTTCCAAGAGAGTGAGAAAGGAGTCATTAGAAAAATGACCATCGAATAGTTGGGCTATAGAGTTACGAAAAGTAGCACCTTTAATAAGTTATTAAGGTGAATTTATTAATGTTAATCTTAATATTCCAACACCCTCCATTAAGTTTTACATTCCTCACAATAAAACATGTTGATTGAAACAAACAAATATATATAGTCTAAGCTAACATCATTTTATTTTTCTTTAAGTTCTCCCTCAAGAACATCATTGGCTCGAGTTATACAAGTCCACACTATGTGCTCCTTTTTCTTACAATAATAACATTCATTTTTATTTTTTAATTATTATTACCTCATGAGTATAATACATTCTCATGTTGAGAATCAACTTTTAAATCTTTTCCATTGTTCTTTATTCCTCTCCTAATAGGGCCAAAATCACATCTTCTTGTGTTTGAGATGTTATCGAATGACTACCTTCAAAATTCTGATGTAATCTCCATCTCAACACCAAGGGACCACCACATTATGCATCGCCAAGGAAAGACACGTGGCACTTGCCCGTGATATCGCAATCAATAAACACCTTGCATATTTGTATCACGTGAGGGCAGGAAACAATTGATCTCCACCATCGACAATCATGTTCATTCATAGTAGTCACCAGCACTAAACATAATCGTCAAGCAACTTTTCATCAAGACTATAACATCACCGTTGATTTTGAGCACATGCATCTCGGAGCCACTTTAGTAACCTGTCATATAATGTACTAAAACTCGACATAAATATTAAAGCACTTTGATTAATAGTAATGTTATAATATAACAATATTATATTACATTATATGAATTATAATGATATATTTGATATATTAAGATTATATATAATCTATATATTAATAGTAAATATATTAGATTATTAATATTATTGGTATATTATTAATAATATTAATATTATATTAGATTAATAATAATTATAATATTGTTAAATGATTAATTATATTACAAATGAACACTGCTTTCAAATTGTTAGCTTTGAATGAATGGTTGAAGCACCAATGTTGAATGTTGCAACTCTAGTAGGCGTGAATAGAAGTAGAGGAGATTGTTTGGGAGAAGAATTTTTTCTAGTGCTAGGTTATGTGTTAGGTTATATCGGGTTAGGTTATATAGTGTTTGAGCCTAGCCTCAAACACTACAATTAGGGTTAGGTTTGGGATTAGGTTTATGGTTATGGTTAGAGTTTAGGGTAACCCAAATCATAACCTAACCCTTTTTCTCGAAACCTTAACCTTGACCCTAACCCTCACCTTTATCCTATCTTTATAACCCTAACCACAACCAAAACTCTAACCCCAACCCTAACCCTAATTACCTAACCCTAAATATTTTTTATTTTATTAATTATTTGCATTCACTCTAATAACCCTAAACCTATCCCTAAGCTTAACCCTAGCCCAATCCCTGGCCCTAATCCTAACCCCAACTCTAAGCCAAATATAAAAACAACCCTTAATCATAACAATAACCCTAATACTATAATCCCTAATTGTAATCCTAAACCCTAACCCTAATTTCATATCTAATCCCAACCATAACCAAAACTCTAAATCTAACCCTAACCATAAAGCATAAACCCTAATCTAACCCTAATCCTAACATTATTTTCCTAACCCTAACCCTAACTCTAAACCTAACACTAACCCGAACACTAAATCCTAACCCTAAATTGTAACATCATCCTTTGAATTGGATACTACATCAAAAATTATGTGTTACAATCATTTCTTCCATTGTTGGCATTTTTACATTGGGATGCATATATTTTTTAAATCAACAAAATCTTTTAATGTCTTGCCAAAATTAATATTATTAATTGTAATATCAAACTTATAAACATGTATCCAATTTAGAACATAAATAAGAAATATATGGTAATAGTTTCTTCAAAAAACAAAGTGATGTGGACTACAAGGACTATAAGATATCCACAAAAGAGATCTACATTGAAAATATTGTAGGAAATTCAAGAAAATACAATTGGTAGATGCAAAGCCAAATAAATGTGAAATTGTGTACTATAATGATTTTAGAATATACACATAATGGATTTGTTGAAAAGGTTTTAGAAACTTTCAAACAAATGCAATTGGTAGATGCAAAGAAAAATTACACAACCTTCACCAAAATCCTTATTGGTTTCCTTAATATGGGAGATTTGGAACAAGGTATAGACATCCATCAAAGCATAATATGAAGATGAATTTTTTCAAATGTTGTGGTTGTAGATGCCCTTTAAAATTTATACAGAATGTGGAAGGATAGACAAAGCTTGTGAACTATTTGACAAAATGTCTCAAAGAATTGTAATCTCTCAATTTATTTTAGTGTCTATTTTGTTATACCCCATGTCCCAAATTGGGTATAACACAATAGACACTAAAACAAATTGATAGATTGTTATGAGGGAAGTGATGAGACTTTTCTAATTAGAGTGTATTCCATGAGATTACAATTATTTGAGGCATTGTGTCAAATAGTTCATGAGCTTTATCTATCCTCCCACATTTTGCATAGATTTCAAAAGGGCATCTACAACCACAAGATTTGAGAAAATTCATCTTCATATTATGTTTTCCTTATGATTGGTTGACTCTTATACTAAATTAATATGTTCAATTTATGTTTCCTACTTGATCTAGCTATCCACAAATGGCAATTTAACAGTGGAAAGATATGATCCTACTTTGGTAAATTGTATATGCAATATCAAGGTATGAATTAATATGTTCAATTAAGAGATGTTAAATGAAATGAATAAAACTAATGTAATGTAAATAAGGGAGACCAGTGCCTTATTGGGTAAAACAGAGTCAAATGAAAGCCTTTAATGAATGGTTTCTATCTAGCAGGTCCTCTAATTGTTTGGCATATAACTATGAGTTTACAACAGGTATAAACATGCAAGAGTGTAATTGATAAACCCTACTTGAGGCAGAATATAAAATCTAATTATCTAATTCTTCTTATTGATTCAAATGGCATTCCCAGATTACTATAATTTATTGAAAGGAATTTTAATTCTTCTTTAAAGAATCCAATAAACCAAATCACACAAAAACAACAAATGTGTACTGATAAATCGAATATATACTTGATACTTCAATTTAAACAACCAAGAAACATCAGATTGGAGACAATCAAATAATCGCAAGAATCCAACAAACAATTGATATCATAAGGAAGCCACTAAATCAACAGTCTTTCATTATCTCCTTCAAAGTTCATACATGCAACATAGTCTCCTTGAATGTCATCATTTCTGAAAATTTAATGCTTACAACAGTCTATCCTATTCTAATTCTATCTTCTACCCCTTTACATTTATCCAACAATGGATACTTATACATCAGTTTGCAAAAGGACGTGCCTTTTCAAAAAGGTTTAAAGCAAAAAAGGTTTAACAAATCCACTATTAACTAATTTCTCTTAAGCCACAAATGGACTACAGACATATGCTCCGTATAATCCTCGTGCTCATGAGTGTCAGCATCTCCCAACACATCGCGGATCACAATCTCCATCATTATCATTTACTCATTTTTCTCACATGTTGCATCCAATATCACATCTTTCATAGTGGCTATCTCTAGCATCCCTTGGAGTATTGTTTCGCACTCACTTTTCCATGTAGTTGCTTCCTTCGTTTTCCCTTCATCATCACATAACTTGGTCAATCTATCTTCGGCAGCCTCTGTCAATCCCTACATATCCCCTTGTAACTCCTCAAAGAAATCCATGTGCCTATCCATAATACAATTGGAATTTTCAATCTCTTCATTACTAGGAGTGTCCTGCTCCAATTCCTCAATGCTTTCCTGAATTCTGCTATCCACTCTCCTATGTTCCTTTATTGCATCTACATGCTGTGAATGTTTTCCCCAAATTTTATTTAACCAAGTGGTTAAAAGAACCTGCCTTTTTTTTTATTATTGCAGCAAATGCATCCATTCTCCCTTGAGAGTATGCAGTTGACCCTTCCCAACGGTCCTTTTTTTTGTGAACTCTCACCTTGAGTAAGCATCCTTGTTGGTTCTGTTACACCACCTACCAAGTCTTTCAAGCGTTCATTCTCTCTCAACATCCTCTCATTATTGGTTTTTTACATCTCCCTTTCCCTTATCAATGCTTGGATTTGGGCTTTATTCAACTTGGCTATATTTATCCCAATATCAACAGTCGCTATAGGATCAACCTCCCCAGCCTTCAGGGTCATGACATGTCTAAATGCCTTTTCAGTATCAATAACAATTGATTTCTTGTGAGGAGGATACAAGTCCCAAATCATCAATGTTTCATCATCAGGATTGTATCTTGATCCTGTGTATACCTTCGTCACCTTCTCTATACTGAGCTTGTGGGTAGCATTGTTATCTTTTAAGAAACTATCAAAAACTAATGGAGAATTCATATCCAAACCTGGAAAAATCATAACACCTGCCTTTTCAAGCAGCTCCCTCCCCTTTTCAAGTGTCATGTCAATCATCTCTTTGTCTACTTCATCCTTTAAGCTTTTTAACAGTTGATCCTCATTCCCTAGAGTGACATTGTCAACCTGTCACTTTATCTCTTTCCCTTTTTTCTTATATAAAAATGTCTTAAACTCCGAGGTCTTTATAAATTCATCATCTGATATGAAAGACCTATAGTCTTCATGTCTTGTATCTACATTTGTGGTTTCCTCAACATCTGTTTCTCTGGAAACATAGTAATACTCCTAAGTCTTCATTCTTGAAACTTTCCCAAATGAGCTTTGTGGCCTGTCTATTTCTAAAATCCCCTTAATGGAGGATAACAACTCAGCATCCACCAACTCCTGATTATGTTTTTCAATCACAATTTCAGCTTCCTCTGCCTCCAGGTTTCTGATTATGTCATCAGATTTAAAGGGCACATGATGGTACCCTCTGAGATTTACTTTTTGTCTGGCATAGTGGATATACCCTTCTGGATCAAAGTTCTTTCTCACTGGTGCTCTTCTCATGTTGTAGTGCAATAATTTGTCTAGAATCAGATCATAACCTTCCTTGGCTAATACAGTGAAATCACTAAAACACAACGTACTGGGCATAAAATCATGTTTCCCATATGAACTTAAGTTCATAACACTGGAGTAATCCATTTGCCTAACAATTTCAAGGTATAAAATTCTATCCAGGACAGTTCTGGGCAGAATGAAAGGTGTATCCTCAAAGCCATAAACCCTAATCATTGTGGCACTCTCTAAGCAATACCAATCCCCCCAGTTGTGGTTAATTGGTCCATTGTAATCTCTAGGCCTAAGAAACCTTTTTACTTGTTCAGATAAAGAATAATCACAAGGATGGCTAAAAAATCTATACAAGGGTTTCACAAAGAATTCTTCAAAATGCAAGAAATTTGAATTGGCAAACCTATTGTCCCAAACAATAGTCCATAATTGAATAGGCAATGGCCTACCTTCCTTGTCGGAATGTGAAATCCTCAGCTCCTGGGGCCATAAACCTAACTCTTGTCCAAAATACAACACTAAGTGCATCAACAGTGAGTAATTTCTGAGATGGAGAACAAAAGCACCACTCTTTATCACCATCAAACTTGCATCCAACTCCTTAAAAACATGTGCAGCATAGTCAAATGATCTGGAATTGTGATACTGAATGTCTGCAGCAATCACCATGGGCACAACCGCCATATGCTCAGGTACCTCCATCCCTAATACCTGTCCCACAAAGTAGTAAGTATATTTTAGGTAAGGTTTAAAGAGGTCTACATGAAAGGGTGGCCCCTCACTATCTTCCATTAGAGTAGGTTTGCCATGACATCTAATTCTGTGCAGAGGTAACCTCCACCCTTTATAAATGGTGTTCATCCTTCTGAACTCACTATCGAGCTCTTCACTCACTAATTTCTCACTGCATATTCCCTCCATTTTGAAAACTTCAGCAATTGCATTCTCAGATACATGTATCAATGGATTCCCTGACAAATCACATATAGCTTTGTTTTTTGAATCATAGTGCCAGCCAACAATTTTACCAGTTTGACGTCAATAAAAACATTAGGGCACACTAATTTCCCTAAATTGAGCCTCCATGGATTGCATACTGGCTCAAAGCGATTTCTCCAGTGGTAATGGAAATTGAATAACTCATAGCCTCTAATCGGAGTCCAAACATCACCTATAAATTTGCATTTGTCGTCCAAATTGTCAACTTCCACTTTGAGCTGTGCAGAATGCCTAGCTTTAGGTCCAAAACCAGGTAACAGGTCTATGTGGTCTTGATTTAGCTTCCTTTCAATACCTTCTGGTTGCAACTCAGTCTTTTCCTTTTTTGCTTTTGATTGGCTTCCCTCCCCGGGTTTTCTTCCCTTTAGTTTTCCTGAACGAATGCCTTCCATAATTCAAATTTTTACGAATTCTGAGAGGACGAGAAACTTACTGTAACTTCTTCCAAACTCAAGCCAGGTGAATGCCTTAATTGCTCTGTTGGTTCCCTTGCTCTCCTTCGCTTTGAATTCTGTGAGACAATGATTTCAATTGATCATACCCTGATATGCAAAATCTCCTACGCTTCGTGGCGCCATTAATGTCTTTACCGAGACATGAATGCTACAAGTTTTTTTTTTCAGAATTCTCACTATCACATCAGGGCTCATATCGTCAAGACATTTATAATCTCTGGCCGATCCGCCTGTTCAATGTTCACCCATCCGCCAGGGCGTCTTGCAGTTTCCCCGACATCACAAGTCTCCCCGATAGTTTCTTTCCTTTTTCTTTTTATATCGCCATGACTTTCACCGAAACAACTATCGCTCAGACTTAATGAATCGTGCCAACGGTTCTTTTCCTTACTCCAAAAGTACTTTGTCTCACCGAGATGTTTACTTTATCGACTTATGTCGCCGAGACCAAGCAATTTGTTCTGCCTACAGAATAATACTTGCTGTGATGTCTCTTAGATCTCCCCGCGGTGACATGTCTCACCGATTCACCTCTTCTCCAGCAAGACAATGAGCATCGTCTTATCGATACCCTTTATCTTCGCATGCTCAATTATGTCGATGTAACCCAAGGGGTCGGTAAGACTTTTATGAGCTCTTCCCGGCATCGTTTGTCTTTTCGATTGAGTCCTCCTTTTGCTTTATCGGCAAGACCAATAGCGCTTCGGCCAGTGTTTTGAAATCTCTCTCCAATGACCAAAGTCTCTCTGATAGACGTTACATTTCTCCAATCGGCAAAAGGTAACTTAGCTCGATATGACCTCACACCATCACGCCGATACCTTTTGTCTTGCCGATAAGTAATACAAACTTGCATTCTCCTAGTGTATAACTTTATCGGTATGACTCGTTTGATGTCTCGTTGATAAGACCACATCGGTAAGACATTTCAAACCTCTAGCCGATCTGCCTGTTCAACTTTCACCCATCCGCTAAGATGTCTTGCAGTTTCCCCGACATCACAAGTCTCCCTAGTAGTTTCTTTCTTTCTGCTTTTTTATCGCCATGACCTTCACTGAAAAAACTATCGCTCAGACTTAATGAATCGGGCCAACAGTTCTTCACCTTACTCCGAAAGCTTTTAGTCTCACCGAGATGCTCGCTTTATTGACTTATGTCTCCATGACTAAGTATTTATTTTTTCGACAAAACGATACTCGTCGTGATGTCTCTTAGATCTCCCCACGGTGACATGTCTCACCGATACGCTTTTTCTTCGGCGAGACCATGCGCATTGTCTTCTCGACACCCTTTATCTTCGTATGCTCAGTTCTTTCGGTGTAACCCGAGGGGTCGGTAAGACTTTCGGAATTCTCCCCGGCATCGTTTGTCTCACCGAGTGAGTCCTCCTCTTGCTTTATCGGCAAGACTAATAACGCTACTGGAAGTGTTTTAAAATCTCTCTCCGATGACCAAAGTCTTTCCGATAGACTTTACGTTACTCCAATCGGCAAAAGGTAATTTAGCTCAATGTGACCTTACATCGTCATGCCGATACTTTTTGTCTTGCCAATAAGATATACAAACCCGCATTCTCTCTGTGTATAACTTGATCGGTGTGACCCTTCTGATGTCTTGCCAATACATTTAGGATATGTATATTATCATCGATGAGACCTGCATCAACTTATGTCGATATTTTCATATGTAAAGATTTTAATGTCAGATGAAATTTATGGGGCGTTATGGCACAATTTTAAATCGGATTTTGGTAAAAAATGCTATGTGAGGATTTTTATGTCTGCATTATGAATTTTTTTGGGAGACTAATAATCATGAAGAAATAATGAATTTGTCAAAATTTGACAGTTCCAACAGCATGAAGGTTTGATGTTTCATGACAATACTAGCATTTGAGTTATAATGATATATTTAGAGCTCATGGCTCTCCTTTGTATAAATATATCACATTTTTGAATAATATAATAAAGGGTTATGGCGTTCATCTCACTGTTATGGTGTGTATGATTTCCATTTTTTCTTTAATTCAAAGAGTAAATTAAAATGCTTGGATGGAGTCATAGATGGATATGTTTGTAAAGGGATTTGATAAGAAGTATTGGGTTAGGATAGAAATTGACACTGTTGTAATGCAATATTGTCAGAGATCTTATATGTTATGTGTTTGAACCTGTTATGGAAATCTAAATATTTGTGAATTCGACTCCCCAATAGTATATGGCACTGGCCTAAATCGTATGTGTTTGTAAGGTTATGTGTCTATTTGTCTTAGCTTAGAGCTTGCTGCCAAATTGCAAATTAAATGACTATCTTAAGTGGTGAAATGTCGTTGTAATCATCTCATGCTCAAAGTAGTTGATACTATTGATGTTTTTCTATTGTTTAAATTGATATATCAAGCATATATATATATATTCAGTTTATCGATACACATTTGTTGTATTTGTGTGATGTGATTATTTGGTTCTTTCAAGTAAAGATTAAACCCTTCTAGTCAATCACAGTAACTAAAGAGTATTAATTGGATCAATAAGAAGAATCACATAACTAGGATTGTCATTCTATCTCAAGTAGAGTTTGTTAGTCATTTACTTGCACATTTATACAAGTTATAAACTACATCTGTGTGCCAAACACTTTGAATTATTTCCATCATAGATTACACTTTTATAGATCTTCATTGGACTCCATACACCCAACAAGGCAGTGGTCTAACGCTTTCATCTTTTGGTTTATCCATTTTATTTTTTACATCTATTAACTGAACATATTCTAATATAATTCAAATATAATTAAAATTAAAAACATCATAAATTAATTATGTAACCACATAAGTCAAATATAATTCTTTCAAGAAATTAA
>CM021102.1:608343216-608373063 GCA_007115665.2 Sequoiadendron giganteum
CATCAATCCATTGTCTGGTTCTTGTCTCAACAAGATTTTTTTAGTATATTGAGGTCATTGACCTCCTCTGCATTCCAATCAATCAATGGCAGTGGCAAATTGGCAACAACATCATACCATGGGTCCACCACCATACTTTCTTCTTCAACCACTTTCTCTAGTATTGGAAATAGTTTTACTACCTTGACGAAGTAGGCCATCATGCATATGTATTGCCACATACGCACCTCCTTGTAATCTTTATAGTTAGCCCAAAATTCTTCAACATTATGAAAGTTGGCATACTCTAATCCAACCATTTTCTTGAGTTTTCAATATGGATCCATCCATGGTTGAGAAATGCAAAACTTCAAGTTATATTCATTTAGCTCCTTGTCAGAATATTCTACACATTGAGATGTGTGGAGCCACTAACTCATTTGACCCCAATTTTCGATGAAACCTTCCGACGAAAGCTATATAATCAGATGTATCATCGGACACTTGTGCGAATTTTCATTTTTAAAATTTTTTTACCTCGACATTCGCCGAAATTTCGATGAACCATTTTTTCGTCTACGTTTTGACAAAGATCTTTCGCTGAAATTGTAACGGACTTGCAAAGTTAAATTGTGGCAGGCATAAATTGAAATGTCCTCGACTATTTATTGCGACAGTGTTTTGCTCGACAGTTTTCTTGTGGAAAATCAAAAGAAACTCAAGAAGATATCGCCAGGTTGAGGGTAGTCATTGTCTTTTTCCAGAATTCATTTGTGAAGTCAGATTTGTACTTCTAGGTTTGAAAATCATATTTTAAAGCAACATCTCATCAGATTTCATTTTTAGTCTTGTGCATTTTTAGAATTTCATTTCCAGATTTTAGACCTGGCTTCACAAATTCTTTATAAGGGAATTGTTTATAACTGATGGAAAATTCTTGATGGATTTGGACAAAGATTAAATTTGCAAGGTTTCAATTTTAACCCTAATGATCAATTTGCAATAGATTTGGGAGCCATAGCTAGATAATATCAAAGGTGTTGGTTGTTTTTTTACTGTAGCCAATTTTATCTTCTAGACACATAGCTTATAAAACCTCAGATAATACTGCCTTACAATACCATCAATCTATATTCTAACCCAATACTACTTATCAAATCCTTTTATGAACATAGTCACCTATAACCTCACTCAAGCATTTTAATTAATTCCTTGAATTAAAGACAAAATGAGAATTACACACACCATAACAGTGAGATGAACATAATAACCCTTGATCATTTTATTCAAGATAATAATATATTCATACAATGGAGATACATGACCTTGAAATGAGTAATTTTCATTCAGATGCTAGTACTGTCTTGAAAATTAAGTACCCATGAAACTAAAACCTACAACAGAATGACACCAAACCTAAGAATAGTATCTTCACTATAATATCAGGCTCTTTACAAATTCGCTCTGCAACTTCAGTTAGACTTGACCTAAAGATATCTAACTTGATAACCCGTATTTCTGGTCTTGAAATCCTTCTTATCGGGAAAATGAAGGAGCAACAAGCATCGGACCAGAAATACACCTGTCATTGGTCACTTGGACCGCCTTATGACATTTCAAAAATTGGTTACAAAAGGTGAGTCTCTGGAGAATCTTCTTGTTCATCCCGTCCACTGGAGAATAGTTGTTGCATTTTCCAAACTTTGAAAACTTGCACCAAAACTTCCACCAAGACATAGTCAAAAAAAATTTATAACCATAACCGCTGAGTTGTTAACTACCGGTTGTAGACTCTGTCCTATTCTTGTTCAGTTAAGTACTTTTCTACACATCCTTGATATTCCTCATCCGTTGGCCAATTGAAATTTACTACCTAATTTACCTTGGCACTGTAAGGTGTATAATTTACTGCTACTTGATTTGCCTCCCTTTCAAAAGATTCCAAAAATGTGCTAGTGTTAATGATTTTATTCATACTACTCATTAGCATGTCATAATCTGAGTCATCCCAAATCAATATTATTTGTGCATTGATGATTTCATCTACCTTGTCCTGCCATTGCTGCAGTGATCTAACATTTCCTTGGGCATCTACAATATCTGGTAAAGATGTGTCACTCTAGTCATCAAAACTTTTTACCAACTCTTTAATCCTCCTGCTGAAATCATCAGGTTAGGCCTGGAAACCTTGCAGCGACTTCACAAAGTCTTGAGTAGGCCTTAATTGTTGAGGCCTATTAGCTGCATTTTGAGAATTTCATTTCCAAATTTTGTTGTGCAAGTTCAATATTCTAATTTTAGGAGTCTAACAGTTGGAAATCATAGTAAAATCAGAATTTAATAATTTCTGGAACTAGCATTTGAAAGTGTTTTTTGGGGTCATTAACTTCAGACTATCTTCTCTTTTGCAGGGGTGGTTGCATGCCGAATTTTTTTGGTGTAAAATATCATAATTATTATATTTTGTTACCTGTGTATGATTAAAAATTATTGGAGTGTGTGTGAGTTTGATATTTTTTGAAGATCTAAATATTCAAGCTTGGTAAAGAAAAATCATGCCAGATAATATTAGTCCAGAACAAAATGAAGAGACAATTGATAGATTGTGGGCTAGATTGAAAAGAAAGGGTGATAGCAAATGTTATTGTCCTTGCAATAATTGCAAGGGCCTAAAGACGAGAAGAATTTTAATCACAATAGCTTAGAAAAATTGTAGGCAACATGGTCATGTTGAAGGGGGGCATGATTATCGTCCATTGGTAAGTTGTTCATTATATGTGTTTATATTGATTGAATTTATAAATGTTTATATTGTTTTAACATTTGATATATATATATAAAATCATTTGATCATGATCATGGTTTATTTGTGTCTGTCATTATTATAAAGGTGGGGTGCCCTAGGGAACACGATATGAATTATCATGGCCCGGAGAATGTGGTTTTGCAAGTGGAGGAACATGGAGCTGTGAATATCGAAGATGAAGTTAATGATCCTATGGAAGAAGATGATCATGCACTAGAAAACACAATTGAAGATGATGGTACAAATACATTGATCCATGACACATGTAGTGGCACATTTGATCATGTTGATCGAGATGACTTTGATGATGTTCATGATTTACTTGTACTTGAGAAGGCATACGAGCCCCTTTATGAAGGCTCCCAAACAACTCTTCTCTCTACTATATTGTTGTTGGTGAACTTGAAGGTTATGAATGGTTTATCCAACATAGCAATCTCACGGATGTTAAGGTATGTCATATATGTCATCTTTTTTCATCTATTTTAATTGTTGTTAGTTCATTTCTAGTAAATAAAGGATGAAGTATGTACCTTTAATATTCTTTATATTAGGAAATTATTTTTTGTTGTAGATTGATTGGTGAATTTTTGTTACCACCATCAAATATTTTACCTCGCTCATACCGAGATTTATCTGGCATTATGAAAGATATTGGAATGAAGTATCAAGCAATCGATGCATGTCCCAATGATCATATTATATATCATAAACAACATGAATTTGCAACATAATCCCCTAAATGTCATATCAGTAGATATTGAACAGATCAACTAACAAAAAAGGTTCCTCGCAAGGTTCTTCGTTATATTCCCATTATTCCACGTATGCAACAATTATTTAGGTATGAAAGCTTAGCACAATTTATGGATTATCATGCACATAATAGAAGTGGAGATGAGATTCTTCGAATGCCTGTGGATGGTTCTGCATTTAGGGACATGGAGGAAAAATGGCCACACTTTAAAGAAGAACCTCGTAATCTCAGGCTTTCATTAGCAGCGGACGGTGTCAATCCATTTGGAGAGCTGAGATCTATTTACTCGGTGTGGCCTATTTTTGTTATCAACAATAACATTCCTCCATGGATGTCAATAAAGAGGGAGCACATAATGTTGCAAATGATTGTTCAATGTATTTATTTACATCAATTTTCTTAAACATAGTAGTATCTCATTTGTCTTATTTGTTGCATAATGACTTATATGTTTTTTCATTTAATAGTCATGTACATGAATTTATATATATTGCAGTAAAATGGTTATAATAATTATGTAATGTTTATGTTCATTCAACTAGGTGAGTACCAAGTTAAAGATATGAATGCATATATTGAGCCTCTTATCGATGAGTTACTAAAGTTATGGAATGGCGTCACTATGTATGACGTACCTAGACCAATAGGACAAAGAAAATTTCAATTCCATGCAATGCTTGTATGGACAATTCATGATTCCCTAGGGCTAACACATTTTTTTGGTATGTTATAACGTTCGACTACATGACTTTAATGATATTTAATTTTATGAAGTAGATATCATGCATGTTTTTTAAATAATGTATTCATTATATATAATTATAAAAATTGACATATTTAATCCAATTATATATGATTGCAAGGTCTTCAAACAAAGGGAAAATTTGCATGTCCAATTTGTGGTCCAAAGATGAAATCTCATCATTCAACAAGTTTAGGAAAGCAGGTTTTTGATGAGTATAGGCACTTCCTCCACATAAATCATAAGTATCGAACTACTGAAAAACATATTTTCAATGGGAAAGAAGAGACTACATCAAAAGCACGAAGAATGACACCTCGCCTATGGAAGTTGGAATATAATAGAATTAATCGTCAAGGTTATACATTGGATCAAATTGTTTATCTATCATTTATGATATGTTTTGAATTTATATTTTTATATTGTGTTGTGTTTACTCATGCTGTAATTGAAAATGATTGTCGTTGCTAATTTGTTTAACGTATATGCTTCATGAAGATCGTCAAGGCATTAATGGTTGGCTTCCACAGGGACAGGGACTGAAAAGTTATCCTAGACAATTTAGTAGGTTTCCCTACTCTGAGCAGCCACAAATTGTGCATTTTTTTGATACAATGCATATCAGAAAGAATATGATAGAAACATTATGGAAAATATTGGATGGAAGGCATGACAAAGAAACAATTGTCAAAATTTGTAGTGACATTCAGGAAGCTAGTCATGCAATGAAAAATTTCATTCAATTAAATAGCAATGGAGACCAAATTAATGTAAGTGCCCTTCCTTGGTTATTAACGGAGCAACAAAGCAATGCTATAAAACAAGTCATACGAAAAATTCGATTTCCCACAGGATTTGCTGCAAACATAAACAATATCATAACAAAGAAAGGTGAATTTGGGTTAGCGATGAAAACACATGATTGTCATACCTTCATTAAGGTAATTATTCTAGTATATTATATATATATTTGTATACTACATGTACTTTTCAGTGTATTATGTTTACTACTTTTGGAAAAATATTAATGAAAAGATAATTTTATAATTGCTACAGTATGTTCTACCTCTATCTCTCCAAGACAACTTCGACAACAATTTCAAAAAAGTTATATATGATCTTGGAAAATACATGAGGTAAGTAGCGGTATTTGTTCAATTCGTTTTATATTTTTGTTAAATCTCATTAATATATTTGTGCCTTGAATCACTTGTAGATGGTTGTCATCTAAAGCAATCCATAAAGAAGATATAAATTATTGGAAGAGAAGAATTCCTCGTCTAATGTGTGAAATGCAAAAGTGTCTACCTTTGACATTTTTCAATGCACAAGAACACTACCTCATACACCAAGTTGAGGAGATTGAATTGTGTGGACCTGTACACACAAGGTCAATGTGGATGGTTGAGAGGCACTTGAAATTTTTGAAGGCTTTGGTTAGATAGAGAGCACATCCCGAGGGTTCTATGGTGGAGGGATACATGGTATACCAGACCATGGTGTACATTACTGAATATCTTCCTAAGTTTGCAGCAAAGATCCATGTAGATCGCATTTGGGATCCCAACTCCATTAACAAATTCGAAGGGGAGTACCTGATGGGGAAAGGTAGATTGAGGAAAGTGTCAGGTAATTATAAGATGGTCATGGAGATTAATTAGAATACATTTTACATTTGGTTTTTATGTATATGGTACTTATTTAATTATTAATCTTCAATATTGATCAATTATAAATTAAGGTCATATACCGTGGTAATTAACTAATTATACGTCATTTGTGAATTTCAATTTTTTTTTATATAGTTGGTTGAGAGTGGGATGCACTACATTTGTACGTCGCAAACAATCTTGATTGGATGACGGTATGGACTGAACGATGTCAACAATATGGTCGCGCATTAACATGGGACGGTGTGGCTTCATTGGTTAAAGGAGCTCATTGTAATGGAGATTCCAATGTTACACCAAGGGAAATTGATTTAGCATATGGTTTAAGAGATAAACACGTATGTATAAATATATTAATCACCGATATTATTTAATTATTTTGAATTATATTGATGTATATATATGTTGAGATTTTTTTCTTTGCATACATTCGGACAAGAATAAATATGTTTATCGACTGACGATATTGCAATAAGTTTTGCATGTTTGACATATTATAGGTGAAACACCACAAGTCTATGTGGTGCAATGGTCATAAATTTTGAATCAAAAATTTGGATGACACGAAGAAAACTTGTGATTCTAGGATAACTGCAGTCTTCCAGGTGACTAATGTTTCATCTAGAAGAGACATACATCCATAAGTCTTAGAAAATCAATACTATGGGATTTTAGATGATATACTTGAGTGTGAATTTAAGTCCTTCAAATTAGTTTTGTTCGTCGTCCTATGGTACAGGCTACGATTGAATGAAAATGATCCCAAGAGAACTGTTATTGAACATGATAATGGATTTACCATGGTTAATACAAGGTATTTTGAGCGAGCTGGAAATGAGCCCTATGTTCTTCCAAGACAATGTGAGCAGGTATTTTACTCAGAGGTTCTAGGTAAAGCGGGTTGGTCATATGTTGTTAGACATGATCCAAGAGGAAGGCTAGTAAAGTATAATGTGGTGGAAGAAGAAGATATTGAAGAAATAGAAGATGATGTAGATGATGATCAGGATCAACATTTAGTTGATGATGTGCCTGACGAAGATGTCAAAGAGGAGGAACTAGATCATGATGATGTAGGAGTTAATGTTCATGAAGATGATATCTGTGTGGATGATGACATTATCGAAACTAATATCAATGACGATGATGATGATATGACCAATCCTTACAATGTTGAATCTGGATCAGATAATACAAACAAATAGTTGGATGAAGAAGAAGATCAATGACATTGAAATGTATGAGTTATGTGATTGTATTATCTATTTGATATTAATTTCTTGATAGAATTATATTTGACTTATGTGGTTACATAATTAATTTATGATGTTTTTAATTTTAATTATACTTGAATTATATTAGAATATGTTCAGTTAACAGATGTAAAAAATAAAATGGATAAACCAAAAGATGAAAGCGTGAGACCACTGCCTTGTTGGGTGTATGGAGTCTAATGAAGATCTATAAAAGTGTAATCTATGATGGCAATAATTCAAAGTGTTTGGCACAAAGATGTAGTTTATAACTTGTATAAATGTGCAAGTAAATGACTAACAAACTCTACTTGAGATAGAATGACAATCCTAGTTATGTGATTCTTCTTATTGATCCAATTAATACTCTTTAGTTATTGTGATTGACTAGAAGGGTTTAATTTTTACTTGAAAGAACCAAATAATCACATCACACAAATACAAAAAATGTGTATCTGTAAACTGAATATATATATATGCTTGATATATCAATTTAAACAATAGAAAAACATCAATAGTATCAGCTACTTGGAGCATGAGATGATTACAACGACATTTCACAACTTAAGATAGTCATTTAATTTTCAATTTGGCAGCAAGCTCTAAGCTAAGACAAATAGACACATAACCTTACAAACACATATGATTTAGGCCAATGCCATATACTATTGGGGAGTCAAATTCACAAATATTTAGATTTCTATAATAGGTTCAAACACATAACATATAAGATCTCTAACAATATTACATTACAACAGTGTCAATTTTTATCCTAACTCAATACTTCTTATCAAATCCCTTTAAAAACATATCCATCTATGACTCCATCCAAGCATTTTAATTTACTCTTTGAATTAAAGCAAAAATGGAAATCATACACACCATAATAGTGAGATGAACGCCATAACCCTTGATTATATTATTCAAAATTGTGATATTTTTATACAAAGGAGAGCCATGAGCTCTAAATATATCATTATAACTCAAATGCTAGTACTGTCATGAAACATCAAACCTTCATGTTGTTGGAACTGTCAAATTTTGACAAATTCATTATTTCTTCATGATTATTAGTCTCCCAAAAAAGATTCATAATGCAGACATAAAAATCCTCACATAGAATTTTTTACCAAAATCCGATTTAAAATTATGCCATAACACCCCATAAATTTCATCTGACATTAAAATCTTTACATATGAAATTATCGGCATAAGTTGATGCAAGTCTCATCGATGATAATATACATATCCTAAATGTATCGGCAAGACATCAGAAGGGTCACACTGATCAAGTTATACATAGAGAGAATGTGGGTTTGTATATCTTATTGGCATGACGATGTAAGGTCACATCGAGCTAAATTACCCTTTTCCGATTGGAGTAACGTAAAGTCTATCAGAGAGACTTTGGTCATCGGAGAGAGATTTTAAAACTCTGCCCATAGCATTATTAGTCTTGTTGATAAAGCAAGGGGAGGACTCACTCGGTGAGACAAATGATACCGAGGAGAATTTGGAAAGTCTTACCGACCCCTCGGGTTACACTGACAAAATTGAGCATATGAAGATAAAGGGTGTCGAGAAGACAATGCGCATGGTCTCACCAAAGAAAAAGCGTATCAGTGAGACATGTCACCGCGGGGAGATCTAAGAGACATCACGGTGAGTATCATTTTGTTGGCAAAACAAATACTTAGTCATGGAAACATAAGTTAATAAAGTGAGCATCTCAGTGAGACAAAAAGCTTTCAGAGTAAGGTGAAGAAATGTTGGCCCGATTCATTAAGTCTGGGTGATAGTTTTTTCAGTGAAGGTCATGGCGATAAAAAAGCAGAAAGAAAGAAACTATCAGGGAGACTTGTGATGTCGGGGAAACTGCAAGACGTCTTAGCGGATGGGTGAACGTTGAACAGGCAGATCGGCCAGAGGTTTGAAATGTCTTACCGATGTGATCTTATAGGCGAGACATCAAATGGGTCATACCGATAAAGTTATACACTAGGAGAATGTGGGTTTGTATTACTTATCGACAAGACAAAAGGTATCGACGTGACGGTGTGAGGTCATATCGAGCTAAGTTACCTTTTCCCAATTGGAGAAAAGTAAAGTCTATCGGAGAGACTTTGGTCATCGGAGAGAGATTTCAAAACACTAACCGAAGCGCTATTGGTCTTGCCGATAAAGCAAAAGGAGGACTCAATCGGTAAGATAAACGATGCCAGGAAGAGTTCATAAAAGTCTTACTGACCCCTTGGGTTACACCAAAAAAATTGAGCATGTGGAGATAAAGGGTATCGATAAGATGATGCTCGTTGTCTTGCCGAAGAAGAGGTGTATCAGTGAGACATGTCACCGTGGGGAGATCTAAGAGACATCGCAACGAGTATTATTCTGTCGGTAGAACAAATTGCTTGGTCTCAACGACATAAGTCGATAAAGTAAACATCTCGGTGAGATAAAGTAATTTCAGAGTAAGGCAAAGAACCGTTGGCTCGATTCATTAAGTCTGAGGGATAGTTGTTTCGGTGAAAGTCATGGCGATATAAAAAGCAAAAGGAAAGAAACTATCAGGGAGACTTGCGATGTCGGGGAAACTGTAAGACATCTTGGTAGATGGGTGTGTTAGAGTAATAATTTTATTACGCTTAATTAATTACATCATACTGGTTAATTAATTAAGTCACTTATTCCTCTAGTTGCTTAAGCTAAACTTAGGCGCATTAATAATTATTTATTAATTATTAAGTGTGCACACTAGGGTTTCATTTAGGGTTTCCCTTTTAGGGTTTCTTGATCTCCTTCATAAGGATTGATCTCTTTGTAATAACTGAGATTCTAATAATGCATTTTACACTTTGAGGTTTGCAGAACATCTTCTTGGTTTTGCATGTCTTTTGCATGTGACAGGTATCCATTTGCATGCAGGTGATCTTGGATTCTAACATGGTATCAGAGCTCCAGACCTGCCGCTGCCTGTTCGTGATCTGAAGATATGGCTTCTCAGTGAGTTTCAAGTGCAAGGGTTTCCACAGGCATCGTTTTTTGCAAGATCTGGGGGTAGCCAAATTTTTGGGACACTATGGGCTCAAACGGACGTCGCCATCGCGTTCGCAGCGCCCCAAAACCCTAGAAACGCCTGTCAAATCGTCCATTTTCGAGCAGTTGGTTTCTGAGGCAAAATTTTTTTGCTAGGGAAGCCGTACGGCCTCCCCAGCACGCTTCACGAGGCACGAAAATCGAAAAAAAAAATTAAAAAACCCCGATCTCGGGATTTGCGCCGGCGCTCATTGTGCAAACCGGCTCCGCCGCCGGGCGGCCACCCATCCGCCACCGCCGCCGGTGGCTGCCCCTTCTGGCTTCCTTCAGCCCCCGTGGGCCCTCCCCTGCTCGGCCGAGGTCATATGGATGACCAGGTGCCCCCGGCCCCTCGACCCACTCCAGCCCCCTCTGCTTAGCCCGCGGTCATATGGTGACCAACGGCCTAAAAATTTTTCTGCAGGGAGTGATTTTTTGCGGTGACGGCTTGCAGGCCGTCAAATTTATGCCCGTGAACCGCTGACGTCAGCATGACGTCAGCGTCTGTACGGCCTCTTTGTCCCCCTAACCCTAGTTTGCCCTAAAAGAGCAGTTTTTTTGTTTTTGGCATAACTTGGGCATACGGTATCGAAATTGGGCAAACGAGATATCGCCGGAAAGCTGGTTCCGAGCACTTTCATTTGGTGCAGTTTATTTTTCAGTATTTTCCTGTTTTACTGCATTTATTGCTGGTTGAAGTCAGATGTACTTTTTATGCTTCCGAGCTCATAACTTTTTGCCACGATCTCCGATTTTCGCTATCTTTGCGGCGTTGGAATGGTATTGAGGAGCTCTATGTTGCTGTCCATGCACTTTTTTCTGTATCTGTCCCAAGTTTTTCATTATTCCAGATTTGGCCGATGGGTGTTTTGGAGATTACTTGGATATTTTGACAGTTGGGAGAGTGCTTCTTGCATCTTTGCACTTCATTTTCAGTGATACATCATTTAATAATCGACTGCTGCTTCATAGATTCCAGAGTTGTTCCCGTTTGGAGTTTTCGAGTGTTCCGTGGCATCGGGTCTGCTATTGCATCATTATGATTCCGATATGGTTTCTTGTAGACAGAAGTATCTTTCCTTGCTTGCCAGATTGCGGTTCCAGTGTTACTCTATAGTGTTCTTCCAGTGCTTCTTTGCAGCATGTCATATCATTGTAGGGGGGTTTTGTCCCACTGGGTTTTCCTCCTCTACCTCTTTCTTGCATTTGTAAATGGGTACCTGATCAGGCCTAGTTGCCGGGACCCATCTTTTCTTGCATGCATCTTATTCTAGTGTTTTAGCTTCTTCCTAAGTTCATCTTAAGGGGGGGTGTTAGAGTAATAATTTTATTACGCTTAATTAATTACATCATACTGGTTAATTAATTAAGTCACTTATTCCTCTAGTTGCTTAAGCTAAACTTAGGCACATTAATAATTGATTAATTATTAAGTGTGCACACTAGGGTTTCATTTAGGGTTTCCCTTTTAGGGTTTCTTGATCTCCTTCATAAGGATTGATCTCTTTGTAATAACTGAGATTCTAATAATGCATTTTACACTTTGAGGTTTGCAGAACATCTTCTTGGTTTTGCATGTCTTTTGCATGTGACAGGTATCCATTTGCATGTAGGTGATCTTGGATTCTAACAGGGTGAACATTGAACAGGCGGATCGGCCAAAGATTTGAAATGTCTTGCCAATATGAGCCCTGATGTGATAGCAAGAATTTAAAAAAAAAAAACTTGCAGCATTCATGTCTCGGTAAAGACATTAATGGCGCCACAAAGCATAGGAGATTTTGCATATCAGGGTATGATCAATTGAAATCATTGTCTCATAGAATTCAAAGTGAAGGAGAGCAAGGGAACTAGCAGAGAAATTAAGGCATTCACCTGGCTTGAGTTTGGAAGAAGTTACAGTAAGTTTCTCGTCCTCTCAGAATTTGTAAAAAATTGAATTATGGAAGGCATTGGTTCAGGAAAACTAAAGGGAAGAAAACCCGGAGAGGGAAGCCAATCAAAAGAAAAAAAGAAAAAGACTGAGTTGCAACCAGAAGGTACTGAAAGGAAGCTAAATCAAGACCTCATAGACCAGTTACTTGGTTCTAGACCTAAAGCTAGGTGTTCTGCACAACTCAAAGTGGAAGTTGACAAATTGGACGACAAATACAAATTTATAGGTGATGTTTGGACTCCGATTAGAGGCTATGAGTTATTCAATTTCCATTACCACAAGAGAAATTGCTTTGAGCCAGTATGCAATCCATGGAGGCTCAATTTAGGGAAATTAGTGTGCCCTAATTTTTTTATTGACGTTGAACTGGTAAAATTGTTGGCCGGACACTATGATTCGAAAAACAAAGCTATATGTGATTTATCAGGGAATCCATTGATACATGTATCTGAGAATGCAATTGCTGAGGTTTTCAGAATGGAGGGAATATGTAGTGAGAAAGTAGTGAGTGAAGAGATCGATAGTGAGTTCAGAAGGATGGACACCATTTATAAAGGGTGGAGGTTACCTCTGCATAAATTAGGTGTCATGGAAAACCTACTCCAATGGAAGATAGTGAGGGGCCACCCTTTCATGTAGACCTCTTCAAACCTTACCTAAAATATACTTAGTACTCAGTGGGACAGGTATTAGGGATGGAGGTACCTGAGCATATGGTGGTTGTGCCCATGGTGATTGTTGCAGACATTAAGTATCACAATTTTAGATCATTTGACTATGTTGCACATGTTTGTTAGGAGTTGGATGTAGGTTTGATGGTGATAAAGAGTGGTGCTTCTGTTCTCCATCTCAAAAATTATTCACTGTTGATGCACTTAATGTTGTATTTTGGACAAGATTTAGGTTTATGGCCCCAAGAGCTGAGGATTTCACAATCTGACAAGGAAGGTAGGCCATTGGCTATTCAATTATGGACTGCTGTTTGGGACAACAGGTTTGCCAATTCAAATTTCTTGCATTTTGAAGAATTCTTTGTGAAACCCTTGTATAGATTGTTTAGCCATCCTTGTGATTATTCTTTATCTAAACAAGTAAAAAGGTTTCTTAGGTCTAGAGATTACAATGGATCAATTAACCAGAACTGGGGGGATTGGTATTTCTTAGTGAATGCCACAATGATTAGGGTTTATGGCTTTGAGGATACACCTTTCATTCTTCCCAGAACTATCCCAGATAGAATTGCATACCTATAAATTGTTAGGAAAATGGATTACTCTAGTGTTATGAACTTAAGTTCATATGGGAAACATGCTTTTATGCCCAGTACATTGTGTTTTAGTGATTTCATTGTATTAGCCAAGGAAGGTTATGATCCGATTTTGGACAAATTATTGCACTACAACATGAGAAGAGCACCAATGAGAAAGAACTTTGATCTAGAAGGGTATATCCACTATGCCAGACAAAAAATAAATCTCGGAGGGTACCATAATGTGTCCTTTAAATCTAATGACATAATCAGAAACCTGGAGGCAGAGGAAGCTGAAATTGTGATTGAAAAACATAATCAGGAGTTGGTGGATGCTGAGTTGTTATCCTCCATTAAGGGGATTTTAGAAATAGACAGGCCACAAAGCTCATTTGGGAAAGTTTCAAGAATGAAGACTTAGGAGTATTACTATGTTTCCAGAGAAACAGATGTTGAGGAAACCACAAATGTAGATACAAGACATGAAGACTATAGGTCTTTCATATCAGATGATGAATTTATAAAGACCTCGGAGTTTAAGACATTTTTATATAAGAAAAAAGGGAAAGAGATAAAGTGACAGGTTGACAATGTCACTCTAGGGAATGAGGATCAACTGTTAAAAAGCTTAAAGGATGAAGTAGACAAAGAGATGATTGACATGACACTTGAAAAGGGGAGGGAGCTGCTTGAAAAGGCAGGTGTTATGATTTTTCCAGGTTTGGATATGAATTCTCCATTAGTTTTTGATAGTTTCTTAAAAGATAACAATGCTACCCACAAGCTCAGTATAGAGAAGGTGACGAAGGTATACACAGGATCAAGATACAATCCTGATGATGAAACATTGATGATTTGGGACTTGTATCCTCCTCACAAGAAATCAATTGTTATTGATACTGAAAAGGCATTTAGACATGTCATGACCCTGAAGGCTGGGGAGGTTGATCCTATAGCGACTGTTGATATTGGGATAAATATAGCCAAGTTGAATAAAGCCCAAATCCAAGCATTGATAAGGGAAAGGGAGATGTAAAAAACCAATAATGAGAGGATGTTGAGAGAGAATGAACGCTTGAAAGACTTGGTAGGTGGTGTAACAGAACCAACAAGGATGCTTACTCAAGGTGAGAGTTCACAAAAAAAAGGACCGTTGGGAAGGGTCAACTGCATACTCTCAAGGGAGAATGGATGCATTTGCTGCAATAATAAAAAAAAAGGCAGGTTCTTTTAACCACTTGGTTAAATAAAATTTGGGGAAAACATTCACAGCATGTAGATGCAATAAAGGAACATAGGAGAGTGGATAGCAGAATTCAGGAAAGCATTGAGGAATTGGAGCAGGACACTCCTAGTAATGAAGAGATTGAAAATTCCAATTGTATTATGGATAGGCACATGGATTTCTTTGAGGAGTTACAAGGGGATATGTAGGGATTGACAGAGGCTGCCGAAGATAGATTGACCAAGTTATGTGATGATGAAGGGAAAACGAAGGAAGCAACTACATGGAAAAGTGAGTGCGAAACAATACTCCAAGGGATGCTAGAGATAGCCACTATGAAAGATGTGATATTGGATGCAACATGTGAGAAAAATGAGTAAATGATAATGATGGAGATTGTGATCCGCGATGTGTTGGGAGATGCTGACACTCATGAGCACGAGGATTATACGGAGCATATGTCTGTAGTCCATTTGTGGCTTAAGAGAAATTAGTTAATAGTGGATTTGTTAAACCTTTTTTGCTTTAAACCTTTTTGAAAAGGCACGTCCTTTTGCAAACTGATGTATAAGTATCCATTGTTGGATAAATGTAAAGGGGTAGAAGATAGAATTAGAATAGGATAGACTGTTGTAAGCATTAAATTTTCAGAAATGATGACATTCAAGGAGACTATGTTGCATGTATGAACTTTGAAGGAGATAATGAAAGACTGTTGATTTAGTGGCTTCCTTATGATATCAATTGTTTGTTGGATTCTTGCGATTATTTGATTGTCTCCAATCTGATGTTTCTTGGTTGTTTAAATTGAAGTATCAAGTATATATTCGATTTATCAGTACACATTTGTTGTTTTTGTGTGATTTGGTTTATTGGATTCTTTAAAGAAGAATTAAAATTCCTTTCAATAAATTATAGTAATCTGGGAATGCCATTTGAATCAATAAGAAGAATTAGATAATTAGATTTTATATTCTGCCTCAAGTAGGGTTTATCAATTACACTCTTGCATGTTTATACCTGTTGTAAACTCATAGTTATATGCCAAACAATTAGAGGACCTGCTAGATAGAAACCATTCATTAAAGGCTTTCATTTGACTCTGTTTTACCCAATAAGGCACTGGTCTCCCTTATTTACATTACATTAGTTTTATTCATTTCATTTAACATCTCTTAATTGAACATATTAATTCATACCTTGATATTGCATATACAATTTATACCAAAGTAGGATCATATCTTTCCATTGTTAAATTTCCATTTGTGGATAGTTAGATCAAGTAGGAAACATAAATTGAACATATTAATTTAGTAAAAGAGTCAACCAATCATAAAGAAAACATAATATGAAGATGAATTTTCTCAAATCTTTTGGTTGTAGATGCCCTTTTAAAATCTATGCAAAATGTGGGAGGATAGACAAAGCTCATGAACTATTTGACACAATGCCTCGAATAATTGTAATCTCATGGAATACACTCTAATTAGAAAAGGCTCATCACTGCCCTCATAACAATCTATCAATTTGTTTTAGTTTCTATTGTGTTATACCCAATTTGGGACACGGGGTATAACAAAATAGACACTAAAATATATTGAGAGATTACAATTCTTTGAGACATTTTGTCAAATAGTTCACAAGCTTTTTCTATCCTTCCACATTCTGTATAAATTTTAAAAGGGCATCTACAACCACAACATTTAAAAAAATTCATCTTCACATTATGCTTTGATGGATGTCTATACCTTGTTCCAAATCTCCCATATTAAGGAAACCAATAAGGATTTTGGTGAAGGTTGTGGAATTTTTCTTTGCATCTACAAATTACATTTGTTTGAAAGTTTCTAAAACCTTTACAACAAATCCATTATGTGTATATTCTAAAATCATTATAGTACACAATTTCACATTTATTTGGCTTTGCATCTACCAATTGTATTTTCTTGAATTTCCCTACAATATTTTCAATGTAGATCTCTTTTGTGGATATCTTATAGTCCTTGTAGTCCACATCACTTTGTTTTTTGAAGAAACTATTACCATATATTTCTTATTTATGTTCTTATTTTTCATACATGTTTATAAGTTTGATATTACAATTAATAATATTAATTTTGGCAAGACATTAAAATATTTTGTTGATTTTAAAAATATATGCATCCCAATGTAAAAATGCCAACAATGGAAGCAATGATTGTAACACATAATTTTTTATGTAGTATCCAATTCAAAGGATCATGTTACAATTTAGGGTTATGATTGGGTATTTAATTAGGGTTAGGATTTAGTGTTTGGGTTAGTGTTAGGTTTAGAGTTAGGGTTAGGGTTAGGAAAAATAATGTTAGGATTAGGGTTAGATTAGGGTTTATGTTTTATGGTTAGGGTTAGATTTAGAGTTTTGGCTATGGTTGGGATTAGATATGAAATTAGGGTTAGGGTTTAGGATTACAATTAGGGATTATAGTATTAGGGTTATATCTATAATTAATTTTTAGGGTTATTGTTATGATTAAGGGTTGTTTTTAATATTTGGCTTAGAGTTGGGGTTAGGATTAGGGCTAGGGATAGGGCTAGGGTTAAGTTTAGGGATAGGTTTAGGGTTATTAGAGTGAATGCAACTAATTAATAAAATATAAAATATTTAGGGTTAGGTAATTAGGGTTAGGGTTGGGGTTAGAGTTTTGGTTGTGGTTAGGGTTATAAAGATAGGATAAAGGTGAGGGTTAGGGTCAAGGTTAAGGTTTCGAGAAAAAGGGTTAGGTTATGATTTGGATTACCCTAAACTCTAACCATAACCATAAACCTAATCCCAAACCTAACCCTAAAGAAAACACATAACCTAACCCTAATTGTAGTGTTTGAGGCTAGGCTCAAACACTATATAACCTAACCCTATATAACCTAACACATAACCTAGCACTAGAAAAAATTCTTCTCCCAAACAATCTCCTCTACTTCTATTCATGCCTACTAGAGTTGCAACATTCAACATTGGTGCTTCAACCATTCATTCAAAGCTAAGAATTTGAAAGCAGTGTTCATTTGTAATATAATTAATCATTTAACAATATTATAATTATTATTAATCTAATACAATATTAATATTATTAATAATATACCAATAATATTAATAATCTAATATAATTACTATTAATCTATAGATTATATATAATCTTAATATATCAAATATATCATTATAATTCATATAATGTAATATAGTATTGTTATATAATATATTAATATTATAATATTACTATTAATCAAAGTGCTTTAATATTTATCTCGAGTTTTAGTACATTATATGATAGGTTACTAAAGCGGCTCCGAGATGCACGTGCTTCAAATCGACGGTGATGTTATAATCTTGATGAAAAGTTGCTTGACGGTTATGTTCAGTGCAGGTGACTACTATGAATGAACATGATTGCCAATGGTGGAGATCAACGGTTGCCCGCCGTCGCGTGATACAAAGATGCAAGGTGTTAATTGATTACGATATCCCGGGCAAGCGGCACATGTCTTTCCTTGGCAATGAATAATATGGTGGGCCCTTGGTGTTGAGATGGAGATTACATCAACCTTTTGAAGGCAGTCGTTTGATAACTTCTCAAACACAAGAAGATGTGATTTTGGCCCTATTAGGAGAAGAATAAAGAACAATGGAAAAGATTTAAAAGTTGATTCTCAACATGAGAATGTATTATAATCATGAGGTAATAATAATTAAAAAATAAAAATGAATGTTATTGTTGTAAGAAAAAGGATCACATAGTGTGGACTTGTATAAATCGAGCCAATGATGTTCTTGAGGGAGAACTTAAAGAAAAATAAAATGATGTTAGCTTAGACTATATATATTTTTTTGTTTCAATCAACATGTTTTATTGTGAGGAATTTAAAACTTAACGGAGGGTGTTGTAATATTAAGATTGACATTAATAAATTCACCTTACTAACTTATTAAAGGTGCTAATTTTTGTAACTCTATAGCCCAACTATTCAATGGTCATTTTTCTAATGACTCCTTTCTCACTCTCTTGGAAGACAAACGTGACATTATTTAGGATATTCAATGCCTAGATATTTTCTAGAAAGCTTTAAGGTCAAATATATAGTGGCATAAAACTCAATGTTATAGGAAATCATTCTTAGCCAAGCCCAATTTGTTCAATTCCTATGGATAGAAGGGGGTTGATCATAAGGAAGTGTTGAGATTCCTAAGCATCTCTTTTACCTTTTAGGTTTCTCCTTCCTCTTTAAGGAAACATATCATTTCTAGAGCTGAGAAAAATTATCATATTAAATTATGAAGCCCCTTTCTTTGGCAAGGAGATTCCATGTGTGTTCAAAAATTCTTGTTGCACACATTTCCATTACTCATGTTGCTAAGAACCTTGAAAATCCTCATATTTGAAGATTGAAAAAATCCAAAGGTATATTTTATGGCCTCCCTTTAACCAAGGAAAATGGTTTCACAAAGTATCCTAGGAGTTTTATTATTTCCCTCATGACTATAATAGGCTTGGCTTACTTTATATTCACTACTCTAAATGGCGCCATAATAGGCTTTGCTTGCTTTATATTCACTACTCTAAATGGTGCCATAATTTTTTTAAATTTAATTAACATACTCTAAAACCTAACTAAAGTAGGTTGTAGCTCGTCAAATTGGACAAGTGAAAGGTCAATACCAGTGCTGAGGAAGAGTGAAAACAAGGTCAATACCAGCGCCGACGAAGAGTTTGGAGCTAAAACAAGGTCAATACCAGTTCCGAGGACCAGGTTGAGGGCACTCAGGGAAAATTGACAACCAAGGGACAATGAGTACTGTAAGTTTGGCACCCCCATTCTCTTTAACCTACAATTTTCATGCCTAGTTTCCAAAGATCTTCTCGTACATTGGCCCCCCCATTCTCGTAAAATGGTATAAGATAAGACAGAAAAAATAAAATAGCTTAGTCTTTCACATTTTTATAGTGATCACTAGAGGCACATAGACCAATTCTTCATAATAGAAGAATTTGATCATACTTTTCCAATGATGGCATTATGAGAAAACCTTAGGTTAAATGAATAATTCCTAGCTAAGTTCTTGAAATCATGTCCAACCATATAAGAGAAGACCGCTGCTATGTGTACTTGGATAACATGGAGAAAGGCTCTTTGGGATCTTTCATCAATCTACGTATTATTAAATTTTAACACCTAAAAGTGAGAATGAAGAATCTTTCCTAGAATGGTGGCCAATTATGCTTCTCAACACCTAGATTACAAAATCCTTGTCAATATCATTGCCATCACAATTACACCTATTGCTTGAGATATAGTCATAGAGGTAAAAAAATTGGATTTCTTGATAGTAGATACATTCTAGACTATTCAATCCTTGCATCGGAGATTGTTGAGTGGGCCCAACAAACTACTCATGATGCCCTTACTATTAAGTTAAAAGTTTGACAAGGCATATGATTGCATCAAATGCCATTTCATTTATAAAAGGCTCAAATGGATTTATTTTCAACCCTAAATTATTATCACACATTCAAAATTACAAAATACTAGTTAATGAAGAACCTTCATTTGAAGGTGATGTCGTCATGACCTTTGAATGAAGAACCTTCATTCAAAAATGATGCCATGTCAAGACTTTCAAATGAAGGTATTTCTTATTTTAAATATTTCATGTCCAAAATGCTTTATAAAAGGAACCTTGGCATGAAGGACCTTCAAATGAATACCTTAATTCAAAACAAGGAGACATAAGTCATTTTAATACCCACTCCAAAAAGGTAACGACCGAATATATCTCACCCAAGGTTTTACATGGAACATTAGGATTTATATGAAAGCCAAGGTAAAACCCAACCTTAGGTTCCTCCCAAACAATGTAACAAGCCAAGACAAGGGAAAAACATAAATGGAATTTAAAGAACAAGATTTTAAACTCCATCAAATCCACCATGATGCACACCAATCCACTAAGTTACAGTTCCAAGACAGTGGGTGGATTGGTGGATGTCATTTCTATTTAGCCCTCAAACCCTTACACAGGCACAATAGGGCAGTCCCTATATTTGATTGTTTAATCTCACAAAATAGTGATTGAGAACTTCAAAACAAATGCAAATGAAAGGGAACACATATATTTATCTACACCAATGATCTCAGAGCATTTCAAGCTTGTATGGATCCATACAACACAAAAGAACTTCAGAAAAATTGTAAAAACACAAAAATTTGCTTCAAGAACGTGGTATCTGATATGAAATTTTGGTATCAACTCCTCCAACAATTGCAATGAGATGGGAATACAATATGATAGAAGTGGAATAAAAAATGCATCATTTGAAGCAGCAAACCAATATGCAAAGATGAAAGAAAGAGCTAACCCCTTAAACTGAATTTTTTTCTTTTAACTTTAAGTTTCTTGGGTAGCCAATTCTTTTAAGTTATCAAATCCTACCATCATACATAATCAAAATGTTGTTGTTTCAAATGACTATAAGCACTAACTTTCACTATTTGAAGATGTTGAAACCTTGTCATAGAGAATTAGAACATTGATGCGACCACTCATCCTACCTTAAAACATATCAAAAGTCTCCTAGGAATTAGACATAGGAAGATTTAAGATGACTTAAATTTTTTTTATTGCCAAAGCATAAAATTATGATGAATTTACCAGGCCTAGTACACACTCCCTCCCCATTAACCACTTAGACATATGGAAATTAAATGTAAATTTTCTGCTATTTTTAGTCATGTAGGTGTCCAATAAACCACTTGGTGGTGTTTCCCTTCAAGTTTATTTACTTGAATGAAGAGAAAAATTCCTTTGATTACAATTAGAGAATAGATTTGACACCTTGGTTGTGTAACTGGTGGACCATAGTCACATTTAACACTTGTTACAAAGTTTGGGAGTTAAAACGTTAAGTAGATTTGATTTGTGATGGACACATTTGGACGGTAGTAACAATAACTTGCAATCTATCAAGGCTTGATTACCTTATAACTTGTCAAATTCTAGCGATGAAATAATAGATTAATCATAATGTCACCTTCGGATCACATCACCATGAAAGAACTTCATCCAACATCCTTATGAGTGTAGGTACCACCAAATAGGCATTTGTCAGATTTGTCTTCCTCAAGCGAGGGAAATTTAGGAAGAGAAGAGGAAAGCGAGAAATGTAGTAGGTCTAAAAGAGGGAGATCAACTAGAGGTCAAAAGATTAGAAGAAAATTCCGTAAACGCATGAAATTTTTTCTTGCTGAAGGGGGATCATGTTCTTATGATGATGAGAGAATAGGCAACATTGAGGTGCCCTTGAGGTACAAATATCTACAAAAACAATGGGTACCCAAGGAACTTCCTCCAATAAACACTAATCTTTATGTCAATGAGAGGATATATCGCATAGCACCATCGTCATTACATGGTTTGGGCCTATTTTGCATGGACGACATAAAGGTCCGTTATGAAAAAGTTACTAAGTTGATGGAGTATGTTGGACCCTGTTATAGTTACAAAGATTGGATGCAGCTAGTTTGATATACACAAAGTATGCGTAGGTATGCACTATCAGAAAATTATATACAACTAAAAGATAAGGATCAAAATAAAGGAGTGGATAGGTACATTGACGAGAGGTCAAAAGCATTAGGGAATATTGCAGGGTTTATAAATAGTACATGACCTGGGTCAACAAATAAGTAACCCAATTGTATATTCGAGGCGTGAGAGGGAAACCGTGTATTCGTATGTGCGATAAAATCAATAGCTACAAGGGAAGAGTTGATAATCGATTACAATTTGAATAACTTAGATACAAACACAATTACTATGGGGGTGGTATGTACTATATACCATTTTACCCAACATCCAATTAATGACTCCAATATACCATTTTATTATTATGTTTTTTTTCGTAAGTCTATTGGTTTCATTTCGGTAATGTTTTTTATATTTAATTTTTGTCACAGCGGGACATTGATCGTACGAGGAAGGCTTTGGCCCAGAGTGTAGATCGCAATCCATCTTTAGGCACTTCTATCCGATAGGTTTACTCATTGTAATTGTACAAATTAGATACAAGAAAAATGTTTTATTATTATGTTTTTTTCATGAGTTTATTGGGTTAATTTTGATAATGTTTTTAATATTCTTGTTGTAGTTGGTTGATTGGGGAAAGGCACCAGCAGTACAAGAGAGCATCCATATGGAGGTGCACTCAATATTATGCGATGATGACATCTCATTTTCCACAAACCCTGTGGATATGATGAGGAAGGCCCAAAAAAAATAAAATCAAGAAATCCTTCAGTTGGTATTCGTAGTGTCTCAAATAGATGAGATAAGAGAAAGGGTTAAAATATTGTCTGAGAGAGCACAGAACTTGGAAGTAAGCTGTCATAAGATCTTTAATTATAACATAAGTTCATTCATGGTTTTATATTTTGTACTCTTTTATGTCATGAACTAAAATATGTGTTGTTTTTACAGGATTATTTGCGTCCTCATCATGCTGTTGTCCATGATCAAGGTACTGCAAGCATTTCCTAGGAAGTAGGGGACGATCAAGTGTCAATCTTGTCTTCTTGCGCATACAACACATCATCCGACCCCATCATCTATGCCTATATTGTCATCTAAAATTTCGGCAACACATACCATGTAGGCATTTGGTAGTCCACCCTCTGGTAGTGAACACATGCCACTGCATGTGTCAGTACCTGTGGATGCAGAGGCCACTACTATTGGTGATGTTTTAGCAGAATTTCTTGGATCTTCCCGTATTACTAGTACGGGAACATTGTCGGTCACATTTGTGGTGATCGAGGATTTCCTTCCCATAAATATAAAGAAGGTCCTAGGTACTATAAAATGTTCTAATTATTATTATTATTATTTTTAAGTAAGTGCTAACAGTGGGGATAGCATCCTATTATATTGATTTAGAAAATGGCAATATTTGCCTACATTATAATTGCCTATTTATAGCCACTATATATCCGACTGTATGCTTATCATGCTTTATGCTACTACATAGCTATATACTACTCCTAGTGCGTACCCCAACTTTACTGCATGTTTCATTCTCCTTTTGTTGAACCAATCCTCATTTTGAACAAACCTTGCAAAGGCATTCATGTCATTGTTGATTATGCCCGCCCGATATACATCCCATGCATTGCCTAGGAATAAGATCATTGCCTTGGTCTGGTGCTGTGAGCTGTTAGTGCATTCCTCCCCAGCTTCAACCTCCACTTCTTTCCCGTCTCCCCCTGCCCCATTTTCTCCCAAGATGTATTTCAGGGAGCTCACCATACCTTCCATGGGCAGTTCAAAGATAACATTTACCACCGCTTCAATGTTGATTAGCGTAACAAAACCCCCAAGCTTCTCCACCAGTACTTCTCTGGCGCCCAAAACATCTATTAATAGGCTTAGGACTACCTCATAGATTTTTCCATCACACCAGTGGTTCCCCTCCTGTAGGATCTCCTGGGTTATTTGCTCTATTTCTTCGATCACTTGTAGGGAACCAACTGAAAAAATTCTTTTGCACTGGGCTCTCAATGTCTCGTTCGAGCAAATACAATGCACACCGAACTTATACACCATTTTCCTTTTGAAGTTTGAGTCTGGAGCAGTGCCTTAACACCTTTTATCCCTTGGCTTCCAATAAATGCTTGTGCTTGTCCCATGAGTCTAGCACAACTTCCTAATGCTTTGGATAAATGTTGCTCGAGTCTTATCTGTTATCCCATCCGATTGTCCCAGCTCACTTCTTTTTAGAGATTTCAGAGATCTTTCATCCACCCAAATTGTCGGTGATTAGAAGTGTTGGCAGTTTTGACCACTGCTCCATGCAGTTGTCAACTTTTATTACCTTTCCTTGATTTACTCCGTAGTTTTCCAGGAGGCCCACAGCCTTGTTAGCTTCCCTCTAGACATGTGATAGGGTATATTCATTTAACTTCCGAAGAAGGGATTTGATTGCTCCTATCCAATTGTCTAGTTTCCAGTTTGGTGTTTTCCCCGATGTGATTGCCTGAATGCAGATTTGAGAATCACCTTCTATTTCTACCGAATCAATTCCTTTCTTTATACAAAATTCCAATCCCAATGCGATCGCCTCCATTTCTGCTATATTATTTGTGCACGTATCTAAGTTTTTGGAAGCAACCCAAACACCTTACCCTTCTGAGTTTCTAATTATACATCCTGCTCCTACAGGAAATGATGTTTTTTATAAACATCTAAGTGATATTTCATTGGAGCTCTTTGGGCCCACCATCCGTACACGGTGGAATGCCCAAAATCAAGATTTAAAAGATGAGCTCATTAACCGTTTAGTTGTGTTGTTCGGTGATAAAAAATTGAATCAAACAAAGGTCCTTAAGAAAGCTGGTACCTATCTAAAGTATGTGAGGGACCAATATAGGTCGCATTTAGAGAAGAACATAAAGTACGAGCATCCCCCCATGATTCCACAAAGGGAGTGGAAGGACTTGGTGTCGGATGAAAAGGAGAAGGGTGAAAAGAAGAAAGGAAAGATACCACCGAGCCAAGGAAGGTATGCGATACTATCAACAATTTAATTATATATTGATTAATCTTTCTTTTTACATAATCTAACGTATTTCAAATTTTTCATAGGTTGCCTGACACATCGAAGGAAACAAAGGCAAGACTAGAAAAACACGGGCAACGAAAACTTGGCTCTGGTGGTTATATGAAAGTAGCCACACAATTTGTAAGTATAAATAAATGAAATATTGTATCCAAATAATAAATTGCAAACAATTTTGGTTTTATCACACCATAGAAGCAAAATTCATGATCGCATGCAAAAATGCAGGGCTTTGATTTCAACAGAGTGCCCACAGAAGAGGACCGGAAGATTTCCTTCGACCAAGGCTATGGAGCCCTGTCTAAATAGCTAAGAGTCTCGACTGGGCAAACACAATCTTCCACTACATCCAACACACAGGTAAATAAACTCAATAAAGTTTATTTCAAATTGAATACTTGTGCAATTTGTTCAATATTAATTTCCACCATAATAATGTGCCTATTTGTTTTACACAGATAAACAATGATAATCGTGCACATGACATTGGAATGCAGCCTGGTGAGGGTGGATCACAACCTGCTGATGAAGTCCATGGTGTGTATCTTGGTACTAGATGTATTCATATGCTATACAAAACATAGTATGGATTAATACAATAAAACATCTTTAATTGCATTTGGTGTATTAATGAATGTAACCTTTTGTGTTTCAACTTTAGAGCATGTAGAGCGTGATCAACATGTTGAGCATGATCAGGCTAGACAAGATCAGGAACATGATGTGGCTCCATCAGGTAAAGAGGACCACTCTAATGTTCTTTTAAACATATTTAATTGCAATTGGTGTATTAATTAATGTAATCTTTCATGTTTCAACTCTAGATCAGGATTTAGAGGGTGTTCAACATGTTGAGCATGGGGCTATAAGACAATATCAGGAACATGATGTGGACCAATTAGGTTAAGAGAACCACTTTGATGTTCTTTTACATAATGAAATACGTGTAACAACAATAATAAAACATATCAATTTAACATTTCTTTGCTATTGCAACAGACCCCCCCTTGCAGCCGCATCCATGTTGTGAGTACATGACTAGGCATACATTAAGATCATGAGTAGAGCTCAGAACAACTCAAGGGGGGACAAATGATTTTGAAAATGATACTCCACTTCAACTTTTTTTAGATGTAAAAAAGAAACAAAAAAAAAGTGATTGCAATCATATTATGACAGTCATATTTTTGATAATATGTAAAAACTGAAAAAATGAAATATGTTAATGAATGAATGTGAATATGTTAATGAATAAATGTTATATGTTAATGAATGAATGTTATATGTTATTAATGGATGAATGAATGAATGTTATATGTTATTAATGGATGAATGAATGAATGAATGTGAATGTTAATGAATGTGTTTATATGTTATTAATGCAGGATGAATGAATGAATGTTATATGTTATTAATGGATGAATGAATGATTAATGTTATATGATCGGGTATGGGGAATTGAGAGTGATGTGAGGGGGGGGGGGGGAAATGAGCTTCCACCTTCACGTGGTTGGCCCTGTTAAGTAGAGAATATTAAACTATTCTCAAAACAAAGAGAAGCTCAATAAGGTAAGTAATGCACTTTTCAATATAAGAAATGCATTGTTTGAAGCATCAAACCAATTTGCAAAGATGAAAGAAAGTGCTAACTTTTCACTATGAACATTGGGTTGTGTGTGGATTTGGTTTTAAAGCTCTGTTCATGGAGATGGCTTGTATGACAACCAAGAAAATAGTTATCATTATTGCTACTACAAATAGGCCTGATATCATCAATCCTGCATTGTTAAGGCATGGCTGACTTGACTACTTTTATATATCACCCAAAGTCACCCCGATGATTATTTCGATCCATTTGTATCTTCATCGACAAGATATCATGTATCGCTAGGATATTCTATAGTTTCCCCGATGTGGTGAGTCTCCGCGATGATTATTCTTTTGATCTCAACTATGTCTCCAAGATTCTTGCCGATGTAATCTTATCGGTGTCACATAGCTGGTCGGGTAGACATTCAGAACTTACTCCGATGGTATATGTCTTGCCGATATGCTTCCCTTATGCTTCGTCGATGAGACAAGATGTGTATCTCATTGATGAAACGTCATCGCTGAGATCAAAATCCAGTCCTCTCGATATATCTTCTCAGGCAATTTTGATCACTGTAATAGTCTCGATCTTTCACCGATATGCCTACATTTCAACGAATAGTTTTTTTTTTTTTAAATTGCAATGTTTCGTCGAATTTGTGACTAACCACAAAAAGCGTCTGACGAATTTGCAATGTATCTGATGAATTTTCACCATATGACTTGCCTATTTCATCGTGCATTTGACGAACTTCTGTCGCTATTTCAATCTCAATTATGTCGCCAAGACTCCTGCCAATGTATTCTTAACGGTGTCACATAGCTGGTCGGGTAGACATTCAAAATTTACTTCAATGATATATGTCTTGCTGATATGCTTCCCTCGTGCTTCGTCGATGAGACAATATGTGTATCTCGCGATGAAACTTCATTGCTGAGACCAAAATCCAGTCCTCCTGATATATCTTCTCAGGCAATTTTGATCACTATAACAGTCTTGATCTCTCAATGATATTGGCAATACGTCAAACTTTTGTCATAATGGCGACAGACTTATGTTGTTAATCCGATGGTTTGGCAAAGGTATGCCTCTCGTGCTCCGGGTACTGTTCGTCACGCGATCAATGAAGTGGGAATCACGGTTCTAATGAGCTTGCGTCGTGAGGTCAACATTTTATAGTCCGTCGGGATATAGATGAAAATCGAGCGACGAGGCTGATTTCTGTGATTCATCGGTCGACTGACAATGTATCGTCGAGATACCGACGAATGACTGTTAGAAATTGGGGTCAAATCCTGTAGTGAGCTCGTACATGCCTTGGCCGAAGGAGAGGGGATAAGTAATCCCAGCTCTATGATTATCGCTCAAAAGGATGTGTGCTCACTGCAGCTACTGTGAGAGTTCAAACAATACTATCCGTTCATTTGGGTATCGGGGTAGCTTATATGGTTTATCAGAGAAACCATCAGCTCGGATGTAGGTAAAATTTGGAAATTATATAAACAATAAACTAAACTAGTGAATGAAGGCATTGGCACTGTGTGAGACTCTTCTTTCAAGGTCACCCCCAAGCATTCTGATGATGTGGCCTATGAAGGCCTCATTGAATTTGCAGTATTCCCTCTTGAAATTTTTGTATTGGAGTTGAGGGTACTTACCATACACCTTTAGTACCCTTTCTAGAGTTGGATTCGATGCCACGAATAATCCCCTATATTGGGCATGCTTGGAAAGCAAGTAGACTAGGTACGACGTCATATAGAACTTTGAGGTTTTCTTCACTGCCACAAACTACTCATGCAAGTAGTCACTGATCATTATAGCCTAATAAAAATATGTGTCCCCTCGGATGATCTCCTTAATGAAATAGAAAATCTAGTCCTGAAAGAAGGCCGTAGTCGGAAGGCCCTTAACTCTACTAAGAAGAGTTACCAAGTCATGGTAATCTTCATAAAAGTTGCTTCGATTGAGCTCTTGGGGAAATTTATTAGTGTTGCCCCTCTTGTCCTTTAGCCAGTATTGATTAATTAATTTCTTACACTTGAGGGGATCACCATCCCACATTTGCTTACCATATTCTTTAGAAGTTTGTTCCATCTCATTGAAGGTAGGGATGCGAAAGGTCCTCCCTATTGACTTGGTAGACAAGTCAGCCAACACATTTCCATCTCTGTCTACTATTTTCTTGGTCTCTTCTTGGTATGCCTCCCTACAGGCCATTACAAGTTTAGGGGCTATGAGATCCAGTGGGAATCCTATAGCCTTAACTAATCCACTGCTTCATATTCTTCTAGAATTTTCTAATGTGGGGTGGAATCTGACCCTCTGTTTAAACTCATCAATGTCGATGTGTCCCAAATTGGTGTCTAAGATCTCCTTCTAGTCAGTGGTGACCTTTAAGTTGAGGGGTTCCCCCTGGAATTTGTATCTCATTTGATCTTTATCCTCTTTTCCTCTAGGTGCTTTAGCGATCTTCTTCCCTTTGTCTTTCTCTACGTCCGCCCTCGAGGATCCGGCAGTTGGTTCCATATATCCTATAACGAAAGGAGTAGTAAATGATTTAAGCATAATAATACAAGGAACACTAGCCAAAATCCTACAAAACAACATTAGATCAAATAATTCATCACTTGAAGATCATAAAAATCCTCTAAAAATCATCTTCATCTTTCGTTTGGAGGAAATTGGGCAATGCAGGCCCAGGGTTGTGGACTTCCCTAGGCTAGCAACTATTTTGGAGTCTTTGTCATTAAAATGGCGCTGGCAGGGGGTCATCTTGCAGATGGAATTTCGTAAAGTAGGATTTGCAGGGTTAGGGGATGGTAATCACCATATGTTTGATTGTTAGAAGTGTGGGTTGAGAGGTGCGAAAGCACACGAGATGTTGGCCATTTTGGAACAGGGAAACCCAGACAGAAGTC
>CM021102.1:608373163-608549803 GCA_007115665.2 Sequoiadendron giganteum
CCTGCGGCCTAGGTTATAACTGTAGATTCCTCATCTACCACCACTTACCCACTTTCTTCCTCATCGATGTCTCCATCATTGTCTCTTCCACCTACCACTACAACAATATAATGCCCACACTCATCCTCCTAGAAGCTTTCACCAAATACATGTAGAATATGGATTCAAAGCTTTCTAGAATGTTTGTGAATCCTGTAGTGTAGGCTGCCTTAGCTCATGCCATAATTGGTCTCCCTATCCCTCCTCCTCCTATTGAGCCTTCTATGAGGGAGGTGACAATGCAAATTTCTAAAGAATTGGAAAAGCAACAAAAGGAGGCAACCAAGAAATTTGAGGAAGAGGTGGATGATTACCATGAGCATCCCCCACATTAGCATCTAGTGATTGATGAGGTTATCCACGAAGAAGAGGAAGTAGAATCCTCTAAGGAAGATGATTAAGAACCAAAGTATATTGTGGGGACCTTTGATCCTGACCTCGAGGAGGAGTTGGATCAGCAACTCAAAGATGTTGAGGAGGAGATTGAAAAACTACTTGTTATTGAAGAGAAAGGTGTTGATACAAAAATGGAGGACATTGAACCTCCAACAAGGGAGCAGGATCAAGGCCCCAAGCATGATGAAGAGATGCCTCCTCCAGAAGAACATGAAGAGGGAGAGAAAGAAAAGAAAGAAGAAGACAAGCCTAAAGGAGAGGCTAAAATGAGAAGAAGCTTGAAATTGGAACATCATGAAGAACGTGGGCATGAACAGGAAGAAGAAGAGAGAACTTTTGAAAAAGAAGACAACCCCAAAGAGTGTGTAGTTACTAAGTCCCCAAAAAAGTAACTGTATTTATTCAGGACTTAGATGAGGAAGAAGGGGAAAATCCAGAATAGGAAACCTCGGGTGAGAAGACGTTGCAAATCCAACACGCCCATGAAGATGAAGGTGATCACGAATCATTGAAAGGGGAAGCTCCGATGCCTGAGTGGCTTGAAAAGAAAATAGAAAAGAAGACCCCAACCCCAATAGATCTGAAGGTAAGGCTGGAGGCCATCTTGGCTCGAGCCCAAATCAGCATGAAGAAGAAGAAGAAACCAAAGGTTAGATCTCAGCTGACTATGGATGCATCCGGATCAAGAATAGTAGAAATTGCCACCCCGATAATGGGTGAAGAAGGGGTCAACTACAACATTTCTATCATTAATCTAGGGATGGCCACAAGAGAACAAAAAATTGACCATCTTCAGGGATCTGTCACCACCATTGTGCATAAAATGAACAAGGATAAGACCTCCAAAGAGGAGTTAAAGGAAAAGGTGGTAGACTCGACAACATACATTCAATAATGGTCTTCAACTGAGGATCTCCCTACCACATCATTGGCTACCCCACTTCTACTATCCAAAAAACATATCAGGAAGTTTGAGAAAAGAAATAATTGGACAAAGACCACTAAAGGTTGGTTTTGGTAGGTCCTCTACAATGGGAATATGGGCATTGGATGTGTCATTAAGACAACGAACAAATTCTTAGAGGTGCAAAAGTATCTTGAGGATATAAAGAAAATATGTACTAACTTCCCAGAGTTATATAGGATTACGTATCCTAAAATTGAGGCAATCCTCAAGATGCCTGAAAGAATAGTGAAAAAAAAGCTTGCTCTGACAGAGGATGATTTTTGGCTAGTGTAAAACTAGAAATTGGGCCTTGATCACAGGAAATAAATCTTAGAGTGAGTGCTCTATGAAGTGGAGAAAGATATTGATTAGGTTAAAGAAACCAGGTCGGCCTATGAGGAGTACTTTAAATTAATGAAAATTTTTGAAATGCTTGTCGTTTAGCTTGACCCAGAGAGGATAAGACCTTACTTCCATAAGAAGATGGAAAATGGAACTGCGGACGAACTCATAGCATATTTTATTGGTTTTGTTGCTCAGGCCTTCACCCAATCTGAATAGGTAGTGTAAAATACACCCGAGAGCGACAAATATTGGGACACACTCACCCACCGATCCAAAAAATTAAACTTCTAGGTGCTTCAATCCGACATTTTGGAATGGGATAAGCTTCATCCTTTGATCAAAAAATTTGTGGAGTATGCCACATTGAAAAAGGAGGCGAGAAAGCCTATTATCGTTGATGAGTTTCTCACAATGTAGCTACAGAAAACAACAATCAACAAGAAGATAAAATGCTACAGTTCAACCACAAAAGACAAAATAGGCAAAAGGACAAAATGTAATTTTAAATTGCTATATATTTTTGGGGGTAGGTGAAACCCTAATGTAAAATGAATCTGGGCCACACAATGAAAGTGAATCCTGGCCATTCATTTCACTTTTGGAAAACTATAAATAGGGGGTCTCCTCTCATTTTCAAGAGAGAATTGAGTTATTGTAAAGACATGCTATTGGAATGTTAATAGAAATTCATTGATTTGGTGGATTCTTGAGTTCCAACTTATGTTGCATGATTCTTCTTCTCTTAGTTAGTGCATTTGAGTAGGTTTTCTTTGTTGTTTTATGTGTTCTAGTTTTTTGTAAGTCGATTAGTTAGATGTTGTTCATTGATTCTGGAGATTACTATGGTGTTGACCTATTCCTAGTTCATACTCTTGGCTACATATTGAGGGTATATAGTTGTGTAAAGTTAGTCTGAAATTTATATTATTACTTCACTTAAATCTTGTCTCTTTGTTCATGTTCATGCTGAATGAAAAACTGAAATCTGTAGTCCTTAGAAGATTGCACTAGTTTCATGATACTATAGACTTTCTTGGTTAAGTGGAACTAAGTCTTGGGAAGGCTGGCCTGCTATAGCAACCTCCATTGTTACTGTTCATTGCTAGTTTTAGATCTAGGAATCTCTTCACCCCCTTGCCCCTTTTCCTTTTTTTTAATGACTTTGAACAAGGTTCATTGCACATTGTAAAGCCAAATCTGAAGTTGAAATAGGAGTTTTGGACTACTGTTTGAACCTAAAACAATTGTAGAGAAAACTTCCCATCTTAAGAACTCCATTAAATGAACTAATTCCTCCTAGCTTAACTCGCGTAAGTCTGCCCTATGATTACCAGAAAAATCACATTTAAAACAATTGAGACATTCCAAGCAAGTCATGACTTGACACCCAAGAGACCTTGGAGTAATTTTTAGTGACATGTTGGAGATTTCCTTTCAAGAGAGGTGATGCACCTATGCATTAGCTGTGTTGATAAAGTGCTAAAACACCCATCAATACACCCCTAGTTTCCATGTGACACATCGAAATCCTTTCTTAGGAAGGGATTGGGAGACCTCATGATTGAAATAATATTGAGCTAATCTTGTTGTGTGTATGGACACCTTGAACAAAAGCCCTTACCAAGAACTATTGTTTTAGAAGCCAAAAATCTTTTATGCTTGCTTTTATAAGAACAGTCATTTCAAAGTTGCCCCACATTTTACTATTCATTGTTGAAATAGGAAAATCATTAGGATCTTTGGATCTTCAGGATTTGAGATTTGGTGGTCTTGAGAAGTGTGTGTCATGTAAGGGGGAGCCAATGTCACCAAATCTCCAGTTGTTCATATTGTGTTAGTGTTTGGAGAAATCCAATTCGAAATTTAGCAAGTAGTATATTCTAAACCTAGGTGGTAAATGCTTGTGAGTCAGTTTAATACTTTCTTGGTTCCAAAACATTGCAAACAAACATTCACAATCTTCTTCAAAATTTCAAACACTTTGGTCTAAGGATGGAAACCCTTTGAAATAGCCTTGATATTGATGCTTGTCCTAAGGATTTCTATCCTTATATATTTATAAATATCTTAACTTATATCTCAATCCATACTTCCCAAAGTTAACATAGGCAACTATGGCTTCAACCTCATGATTTTCACAAAATGGACCTTGTGAAAATTATGATATTTTTGACATAGACATTCAGTTTGAACTTAATCAAGGAAAGTGTTTGTGGTAAAAATAAACTCATTTAAGCAAGATAACCTGACAAATTGAACCCCACATGACCATTTGGAGATCAATCATTTTGATTGAACAACCCAACCTTACACCCACTATCATTCAACCAAACTTTAAAGTCATTGAAGAGAACAAACCAACATAATCATTATTATGAGAGGCTTTACATTTGAGACAAGGAAAGTATTGAAAAACATTGAGATCCATTGTCCAAATCAAGGAGTTCTATTTTACCAAAATCATTGAGTCCTTAGGGTTTGAACACTTTAGAGGTCTAGCATGTTTCTCACCACCTTGGTCTTGGAAAACAAAGGTTCACTCTAGGTTAACATTGGGTCAAAAATTTCATCCACCCCTTATCAAATTTCATCCTTCACTTCACCAAACTTTGGACTTAGACATCTATCAACCTAAGCCATAACTTAGCTACTTTGTATGTGAAATGAATCCTTTTCCATGCACTTGGTTAAGTTAGTTATCATCTTTGGACTAGTTTGTCTTGAAGGTCACAAGTCTTCCCTAAATATTCTCAAGTTCATTAACATCCTTTATCCAAACATCAAACATCAAACTCTTAATTCAAAAGTGTTGTCCCAAAATGTTTGCAAAGATCACTCTCCACATCATTCACCTTTTCATCTCCCATTTTCATCATTGCTCCAAAATGACTTAGAGCATCCCTTTTACCTAAATTTGAGTCAACTAGAGAGTTTAAACATTACAAATCTCAACACAACTCTCCCATAGGTGACCCACAATTTATGGTAACAAAAATATCACAACACAAGAGAGTCATGGAGAAAACCAAAGTCTCATTCACCATTAGTGATACCAACCCTCAAGAATTTGATCCACGAGGTCATTCTACCCCCACACAACAAATCCAAGATCTGGTAGGACCATATGAGATAGAATACGTTACAAACAACCCACTTCAACTTACTAAAGATGAACTCCTTGAGTATGAACAAAATCATCCAACTTTTCTTGCATAAAATTTGACACTAGGGTTAACCCAATCTATGATTCAACCAAATCCATCCCTTGTTCCAAGTAAACTCTTAACATCTAGTCTTGCAACTAGGCTAGGAGCCAACCTTGGTCTCACTACATGTCTAGGAACAAACACAGCTATGGGTATTCACAACATGACCATTCCATTAACCGCCAAACTTCCCCAAAACACAACTTGTTCACCAACATTTGGAAAAAAACTTACCTTCCATGACGCCACAACGGCCTCGACATTTCAAGTAAAACCATCTTCATCCATCACCACAAATACCCCAAGTGTGCCTAAAATTACACAAGGTAATGTGAACCAAGTGCCTCAAATAGAACAAAAAGGGAAAGTTAACACCCTCATGCAAAGTCAACCCTTGACAATTGGTTCCAAAAACCCCATCGATACATCGAAATAAGTGGTTACCTAAGCCACTCAAGTCAATCCGCCATCCACCATCCACATCAAACCCATCTATCATCGACCCAAATCAAAATGAAACCTTGGTTATGAATCCCATCAACCAAGGTAATACCTTGGCCACACCTCAAATACAAGGGAACCCCCTACATATCAGTCAAGGGAACCCTTTCAATTAGTTACAAGGTTTGAATGTGCCATTATCATCACAATACCAAATTGCACCAACATCATCTTTCGCCTTGGTCCCCCATGTCATGCAAAATCAAATGGGACCTCAATCTTACATTCCTCCACCTTAATCCACTATCCTACAAGGAATATTGAACCAAGGAAACCCTAACCTCTTGTCAACAACCCACACACAACATCAACACCCAAAATCCATCACAAATATCCCAACAACTAACTAATCCTACATTGCAAGCACATGCCTTAGCTTTATAGCAAGAACAACAAGCTTATCAACAAGCCTTCCAACAATAGAAATCCCAACATCAAGCAGCCTTAGCAGCACAACAACAACAACAAGATTATCAGCAAGCCATCCAATAATAGTAGGCCCAACATCAAGTAGCCTAGCAGCACAACAACAACAATAACAAGCTTATCAGCAAGTCATCCAACAACAACAACAATAGCAACCAACCCTAGCAACACAACAACAACAACAACAAAAATAGCAAGCATCCCTAGTAGCACAACAACAAAAAGAAGCAACCCTAGTAGCACAACAACAACAACAACAACAATAGCAAGCAACCCTAGCAGCACAACAACAGCAACAACAAGTAGCCTTAGCAGCACAATAACAACAACAACAACAAGCCCAACATCAAGAAGTATTAGCAGCACAACAACAACAAGCCCAACAAGAATCCCTATGGCTCAATAACAACAGTAAGCCTTACTAACTCAACAATATACCCAGAAAAAACAACAACAACAACAACAATAAAATTCCTACTATAACCCTCAATAGAACATCATCAACCTGAACACATCAGGAACATATACATCAACACCTCAATCACCTTCGCCAAATCCCAAACCACCATACACACCATACAAAACCTTATCATATTTGAATCCCATGTAAAATCCATCTTCCATCCCACAATACACAATGTATGTTCCTCCACCAAACCTACAAGATGATCTAGCAGCACAACTCAAAGTGTTATCACAAGAAATGTAGGATATTCGGATGGGAAATACGAAGAAGCCCCATACATAGGACTTGTGTCCATATCCATTCAATCAAAACATCACAATGGTACCATTCCCTCCCAGATTTGAAATCCCAAAATTAGTTAAATAAAAAGGGGGAAGAAATACTATGGGCCATGTCAAAGAGTTTAATGTCATGTGTATGGAGGTTTCCTACAGTGATTCTTATTTAATGTGCCTTTTCCCCCGAAGTTTAATAGGTCTTGCCATGGAATTTTTTTCACAGTTACCTCTAGGCATCAAAACCTTCCAAGAAATCATTGATAGATTCATAGATCACTTCTCCTTCAATATTGACATGAATGTGATCTTAGAAGATTTATACACACTCAAGTAGAAAAAAGGACAATCCTTCACTAATTTCCTACAAAGGTGGAGGAAAAAAGCTAGTAAGATCAAGTGGACCATTCTTGATGAGCAACAAGTAGGAATCATCATTGTAAATGTGGATTTAGATCTATCCTTCCACTTAAAAATGTAATGCATTAACACTTACAACAAGCTATCCCTAGGGCCCTCAACATCGAGAGAGCTCTAATCTCATAGGGAAACAAATAAGGATATAGAGACAACCACCCATCCACTAATTCTAACGAAAATCCGCTTTATTGGGCCAAGAATAAAAATGTCACTAGTGATGGTGTTGTTGATGCAAAGGTGATCTTAACTACTCCTAGGCAAGCAAACACCCAAAATATGAACACACAACAACCATACACATCACTATCAGATAATCAAACAACAATCAATGTTGCAAACACTCAACATGGACAACAAAGAAGAAATTGTTCTCCTAAACGAATATTCACTTCCTTAGGGGAACCTATGGAAGATGTGTTGAAGTAGTTGATACAGTCTAATCTATCACACTCCCAGATTTCTCAAACTATCAAGAGCCACAAGTCAAACCTCGTAGCTATAAAGATGATCATTTTTGTGAATTTGACCAATACAAAGGTCATAACACACAAAAAAAAATTAGAATCAAACATATAATAGAAGATCTTATTGAACAAGGACACATTTATGTTGATCAAAAATCTGGGAATGAAAATCTCAAAATTTACACAAACCCTATGCCTAATCATACAAAAGCAAAAGATTCAGGAAAGGCATCAACCTCAAATAATGTAAACCATGCTCATGATACCACAGTGGGACATATTTATTTATCACAACATGAGGAATTAGACACGTATCAAGATACTATTTTAAAATAAAGTCCAAACCCACCAACAATGTTTAGCAATATTTTATACCGTAATGACATCAAGTGGATATCAAATTGTGATATCTCTCCCACATATGACTCAGTGATTGGGAATGTTGAAGAAGATCCAAAAAACAAGAAATGCCCCTTATTGCACCCATACCCACAAGCTATTGTGAAGATTCTTTCACCGATGATATATCATCCACCCAAGGATCATGTCAAGAAGAGACCCTTGAGGATAATGAAAGTTACTCTGAATTAAGTAAGGATCAAGAACCCCTATCCCCAAAGTTTCACCAAGAGCTAAGAGACATATTATAAATAATTTTCAACTCCAAAGATGTCCCCAATATCGCCCCTGATATGTTTCTTTTTTATGGACATATAGACATTCTTCATCCAAAATAAGAATCTCCCACTCTTGGTATTCCTACACAAGAGCAGGCAACGATCGAGATTCTTGATTCTTATAGTGATTGTGCATCATCAACATCTTTTGAATCAACACCCACATCTATTGAAACAACATCAATATAATCAAAGCAAATAGTTCATATTCTTGTACAGGATTGTGCATCATCGACATCTTTTGAATGAACACCAACATTTTTTGAAGGAGTATCAATAGATAACAATGTCATAGAATCTAAGAAAACAATTAATATTATTGAACAATAGAAACCCATAGCAATATCATGTTTTCATGACAAGTCATATTCAATGGCTATGGATCAAAGGATACATTATCAGGGAAAAGGATTAGGTATTGATAATACCTTCACGATGTCAGAGGAAATCTTGTCTATAGCAAACATCAACATATGGGGCACAAAGAATCCTTATGATGAAAATACTATCAATGCTACAACTATTTGTATTATGAGTTGGAATTCACCCATCATCTAATACATAAATTGGTACCAACATAAAAGGAAGAATTCCTATCAAAGCAAGATGAAGATAATCAAAGAAAATGTAGTAAAGCAAAAAGGACACGCCAAATATAAATGGATACCAAAGAAAAATAAAGAAAATCATCCCTCCAAACTCCATTAGTCAAAGAAACTATGGGGAAAAATAAAAAATTCAAATGCATCCATCAAAAGCATCCTCAAATACAAAAGCAAGCTTCTCAAGCAAGGAACGAATTATATCTAGTGGTTGGTCCTAATTCCACGAAAACCTCTATTTCCACCCATCATCACTCATCTTCCCAAGATTGGAGAGTCAAAGGTTCCAAACCATTGACCAATCCATCTCATATTCATTCATGCATGAAACTATCCACTCCATTCATGAAATACAATTCTTGCATTGACTGTGTGTTGGTAGCTACCCTTCATCATAAGGATTTTGAAGGTACCATATCGTGATGTGCACACATAGACAAGGTTAATTCTCGTATCCAATAGACAAATCAAATTTCTTCAAAATTGCATTCAAGTGATTGTATCTTAGCAAAGAAAATTCTTCAAGAAGGATATCATTGGCACGTTATGAAAGCAACCTCTACATCAGTACCACCGAGTGGTTCAATGTGAGGGTAAAACTTTCAAAAAAATCAAAAAATAAAGAAAAAAAGTAAAAATAAAAATCATCCTCCAGTGAAAACCACTATGGTGGTGCTTTGGGAAATTATTATGATGAAAACCTAGCAAGCAGGCGTCATGAGTAGAATAAATTGTCTATATGATCCTTATCAAATAGAATCATCTCATCCTTGTCATGATAAATCCAATGTTCCCTCCATCCATCCAATTCAACTTTATCTAGATATTCCAATTTATCTTGATCTTGAAAAAGATTCGACATATACTTCAACTATACTCATGGAAACATTTTATAGGATTTTTACCATTTTATCTCATGAAGTCCCATAGCTCATATCCAACATGATAAAAATCTATTGAACTCTTCACATATACATTTCCCAACTTGGTTTGTCCATTGATCTATGAAACATTGCTAGACACTAGGGGTAGGTTATTGCAATCTTGTTTTTGAATAACTCTTGATCCATGTCTTATATCTCATAGTGTGACATCAACATCATGATCTAGGTATCATTTACCTCAAAATCTCATAGAAAATCCAAAAATGTTCAAAAAATTGTAAAGTCAAAATCCCTAAAAAGGTCAAAACATAAAAAATCAAACCTTGTAAAAATACAACTCTTTGAGCTTGAACGTAGGCAAGGACATCGTTGTTGTGCCCCCGAGACAACCCTAGGTAAGTCCTTTAGGATTTTTTCATAATAAACTCACATTCCATCTAATGTTCATATCTCTCATCATAAATAATTTGAGTCAGTCAAACTACATGGTCTCTACGTGTATAACATAGGCAAGGATAATATTTGATCAACCCCTGAGGCCCCTAAGATAGGTCTTTTAGGTTAGGTTCTTGGTCGAAAATCATAAAATCAAAAACATACAAATATCAAAAAACCCCTAAACATTCATAAAACTTAGAAAACACAAAAACATTCGAATATCGAAAAACCCCTAAACATTCATAAAAACTCAAAAAAATCCAAAACATTTGAAAATAAAAAAACCCTAAACAACCTCAAATAACCAAAAATCAAACCATCTACATAAACTTTCACAAATACCAAAAAATAGCCTCAAAAAGTTTTAAAAATACCAAAAACATTGAAATATTCCAAAAAACCTAAAACCATCCATCTCATTTTTCTTTCACCTGCAATAAACCTTCATTCATAATAAATCATTTGTCACCTTCAACCTTTGGAAAAACAAGTGTCGCAAGTCATAAAGTGAGAACCTAAGTGTCAAAATCTAAAGTCTAGATCATAGGTAAACGAGTCAGTGAAGTTTGTATCAACGGCTTATCACACACCTCATCCTAATAAAAACACCTAATCAACATGTCCTAGGATGCATCCTTCTTGTGATGGACATCAACATCAAAAATCACCTTAGCTATGTTAAAATGGAAAGAGATATAGATAACACTGACTATTTGTCTTAGATCCTTTCTTCTACTTTATCTTATTAACCCATTCCAAGGACCCCTCAATGATGTCTATCAAAACAATTTAGATAAAAAGGAATGGGGAATTGATCATTATCTTTCATTTGCTATGCTTGTGGTTATTCTTGTAAAATAATCTTGGTGCATACTTTCTTAGTTGTGTGTAGGGAAGTTGTTTGGAGTAGATTGTTGACTATTGTGTATGCTTTGGTTTGATGTATTCTGAACTACTAAACTACATTCCAATGAGGTTTTTGTATGTCAAGGTGTGAACAAAAACTATCTTACTATTTGCAGAGTCAAATTCCATTACACTAGACACAATGTCCTCTTGGTTCTTAATACCTTGATGCATCGTGTCTATGTGTTATATCAAAAAAAAGGAATGACAAAAAATCCCAATCCCAAGATATGAGAAAATCATCATGCATATCTCATCACCATCTCTAATAAAGTCTCTAATACCTTTTGAATCAATCATCAAAATCAATGGTCAAATATTCATCTTATTTCTTCTATCTTCTTTCCATGCTAGCCTGGTATCATGATAGTCAGCAAAAACATCATTAATACATCCATCTTGCATCCATAAAGCATCAAAATGCATACATCTTGCATCATCATAGCATATTATAAATACAAAAAAATATATTTCACCGCAACATCATTATCACTTAAGTTGTGTTGAGTAATATAGAATTGTTATTCTAAGCATCTTAAATCATTGCATACATATCATAAACATACATTGCATTATCATATCATAAGCATGAACATCTGCATTATCCATACATCCATATGCATACATCATCATCTCATAAAATTGCATAGAAAAATACACAAAAAGAAATGCATCCATATCATTTACATAAGCATAATATTTACATGTCATAGCATCCATCCCATAACATGTCATAAAAAGATAATGAAAAAGAATTGCATCCATACATAAGCATATCACATCATATCAACATCATATGCATCTATACATTCATGAGCATAAAATAAAGAACACATCACATCATGAATCTATGTCATCTCGTATATATATCAAAAAATGACTGTCATGGTACAATATCTAAATCAATGTGTGTATATCTATTAAAAGTACAATATCCATGAGGCTATAAAAATGAGCCCATGAATGTATATTTGTATAAATAATCGAGCGAATAATCAAAAAAGTGTCTGTAGACCAACTAGCTTTGATGGTTGTTCGACTCCCCAGACTGTCTATCTAATGGTTGATCCTCAGTCCGAGGATGTGCTCCGCTCCTCTATAAAAATTTGAGCTGCCTCATCACTTGAGGGACATCCCGACAATAATGAATAGGATAATATGCAGCCTCAATCACTGCCTCTCTATATAATCGAGTAGAAAATATTTGTCCCTATGATGTAGTTGTCACAACCTCTAATTGTTGTTGTTGCCCGACCTCCTATGCCAACCAAATATCTAAGGTATTTCAGAGTTGATGCTCTTGATCCTTGTTTGTCATGAGTGTGAGTACCTATTTCCAAGTCTAATCTCACTCAGTTGTAACCACCTATAGCTGCTGCTATAACTATTGAATATATGCATCACGAGGATCTGGCCTCGATAATGGATACTACACTAACTGCGATTGTACTGGTTGTTGTTGCACTGGCTATTGTTGTATGGGTGGCTGCTATGGTGGTCATGGAGGTGCACCCAGGACCTATCCATCATGATGTTGTCCATCCTAGCCATCTTGCCCTCTACCCCATCCTCTGCCTTGCCCATCCTATGGTTTGCCTTAACCTCTTCCTACTCCCCTCTCTCTCAGTCTCCCTCATGGAGGTATACCTATTGGATCTATCAGTCTAGGGGGGGGTACAAACCATGCATCATATGCAGGCATTGTCTATACATCTACCTATCCCTGATCATAGGCCCATGGCCTTGTAACCAACTATCTAAAGTCCTCAACAATCTCATGGGTTGGGATCATGTGTCCCCATGTTGTTTCTCATGTTGATCTAGCAAAAATGGCCGTATAGGCATCATCAGGCATGTCTTTCCTCTTGCCAAACTATCTGGAAACTCTCTCAAGTAGGTACCTCTCAATCATGGTGTGACCTCGACCTTGCATATATCATGTTTTTCAAGCAAAGAATAATTGTTGTACATCTTCATACCATGTTGGCATCTAAAGCCATGACCACTATCTAAACACTGTCATCTCATCAATCCCTCTCCTCCTATACGAGATACCAAGATGCCTTATGTACTGAATAGTGATGGTTCATTTGTACCTCCAAATGACTGGATCATCTGGCTCCACATCTTCCATATGGACAATAGCTCAGAGCATGGAAATGTGCTCCTAGGCCCATATGTGAAGAAGAGTGACTCATGTACCAATAGCTCTACCATCGCAATACACGAAGTCATGCATATCATGATAAAGGGAGGCTAGCATCACTAGCCCCATGCATACTGAGTCCTCCAAAAAATCATCATGTGCCATGCCAGCCCCCATCCTAGATTGAATCCCCCTCTCTGTCAATCTTGGGCAACCAACCCTAAAATCACTACTGCAACGATCAATCTAAAATTTGACACCCGACCTATGTACATCTCAAGGTCAATTTGGGATTTGACCAAGACAATAGACTCCTGGTCAAGAAACTCATGATAGGCATCATATCCTACATCGCTGTCATAAATCACTTGCTTGCCATGTATGGGCAATCACAAAATCTGCCATACATCCTCCAGCATCACTGTCGCCTCACTAGTGGGTAAGTGGAATGACAAGGTCTCACTATTCCATTACTCACATAGTTCTACCATCATTTCTAAATGGTTTCACACGATGGGCATGTAGGTGACATACCACAATCCGATCTCCCCAAGGTGCTCTTCTCGAAGCTCAAATAAATCATCAAGTCTAGATAAAACTATCAGTCGGTGTTCGCAAGACATCAAAGGCTGGATAACCTCCTATACCCATGAAGCACATGATGTCAACATTCACAAAAATTGGTTGTTTGGAGTTTTTATCCTCCAAAATGACAAAAGTGTCACTATTTACGAAAGTGTTGCTATAGTCCAAATTCCAAACAACTATGCTACATGGATTCAAATTCCAAATCATGACTAGCGTCACTCATCACAGTTGTATCAAAATTTGAAATTTGGAAACCCTAAATCTAAAATCCAAATTGGGTGGGTGCATCACTATTTACACCTGTACCATGATTTGAAATATAGAAAACCTAATTCCAAATCGTGAAGTGCCTCACTCATCACAATAGCATCACTCAAAATGAAAATACCGTCATTGATTCTAAAAAAAGCATCAAAATTTAGCGACACCACCCTAACCTAAATTTCAAACTCTAATAAATGCACTAAAAATTCAAAGTGCAAGGTATTTTAAAATTTCATACCAATGGTCCTACGCCTAGAGGCCTCTGGTACTCTCTAACCCAGTCAAAAATGTGTCATTGGAGCACTCATTGCACCATTTCGTTAGGAGGTTAGAGCTCAACCTACAAGAATTCTCTAAGGTGTGAATCCATAAATGAATTGAAAGTGACCCTTCATCACTTATTTATGCCTAAAACGTAGGGTTTTTTTTCCCTAAATTAACCATGCAGCTAGGGTTTTTCACCAATTTCACCAATCTTGCCAAATTGAAGCTTATTTTTGCACCATTTTTTTGCATTTTTTGCATGTTTTTTTGTATCCCAGAGCCTTGTTGGACCCCTAAGGCAACATTTACCCTTTGTCAAGAAATCAACCTAAAATTCAAAATTTCTACCCGATTTCTCGAGGGGGTAAGGAACTAGCTTATTCCTTTCATTGGAGCAATAGTGGGGCATCTAAAAATCAGATTTTTTAATTTTTTTTAATTTGAGCAGCAGTTTTTAATTCAAAAAGTGTCATTCTTTGAACCAACATAACAAATACCTCACTTCAAAGAGGGGCAAACTATAGAAACTTAAAAATTTCTTGAATGATATCATACACTCGAATCAGGTATAGTAACACTGTTTCATCTACAAACCCATCCTATTTTTTCTTAATTGATTAAATTTTCCTAGCTATTTAATTAATTGTATCATTTTCATCTATTAATCTAATTAATTTAATCAGATTAATTCACCCCTTTTCATACTAACATTTCATCGTATTAAATTAAATACATCAAGTTATTTAATTTAAATCCTAAGTCTTCTTATTTAATTAAATAACTCTAAGTTATTTAATTAAATATTATTTGACTTTCCCCCTTTTCATTAAATCACTTTATTTAATGAATATCATCCTAATTCCCCTAATTGACATAATCAAAATTCTGTTTTAATTATCAATTACTAACAAATCTAATCCCCCCACTTGCAAGGGAATATTCCACGAGAATATTCCTCCTTTGCACATTCCTCTAAAAGGAATATTACCATAGAATATCCCTTCCCTTTTTTCACATTAAAACTTTGTTTTAATTTGCTAAATATCAATTTTCCTCACCCATGAGGATATTCTAAGGAATATTCTTCCTTTTAACAAACTTACAAGACTTCATGTGCAAGTTAACTTACAAGACTTCTTGTGCAAGTCTTGAAAGTGTGTTTTTTTAGATTAATGTGAGCCCTTGATTAAATATCATCTTGCATATTCAAGCCTTTATGGGAATCCATGATCCATGCCTCCATCTTCCTTCCTTTTTGACCATTGATTAACCCTTTTTATCTCAACCCTCCATTTCTCATTTTTCCTCCTATAAATAGGTCACTATTTGGAGACAAATGGATCCATTTTTTAACATCAAACTTATGTTGTTAAAATCACTTGCATTTGCACTCAAATTTTACATCATTTTAGCCTAATTCACTTGCATATTAGCTTAGATTCCATTAATGGATTCCATGATAACATAGATGCATACATTTAGCTTATTAGTTAATTAGGGTTTGAACATTTTTAGTTTAAAATACATTTAGATTAGCTTTGCACTCACAAATCTTGATCATATTAGCATAAATCATGTGAAAATAGCTTGCATCATGTTCATTTAACATTTAAATCATTTTTCATCACACATGTATCAATGGTTTCGTTGATTCTCTTCAATAGAATCAATTGGAATAGGCTCATTTATCCATGAGATTGGGAAAGGGTCATCATTCCACATCAATGCAACACCACTCCCCAATAGGATAAGTTTCAATGGATTAGAATAGGTGTTTTGAAGATCTCACAGTTTAACATGTTTTTGATTAAGGAAAAAATAGGTTTTGAAGGGGCCTCGAAACCCTTTAACAACAAAGTAGAGATAGATATAGTATGAACCAGTATAGATCAAAGAATAGTAAGCTGCCAAAAAAGAAGACCAAAAAAAAACCAACAAAGAGGTAGCACCACAAAAAAACCAACAAAAGCCCAGCAACAACCCAACCACTAGGCCATATTCTTCAAGATGTTTGCCACCTCCTGCTCCAATTTTTTCATGTTTAGTGCCACTTTCTTTATCTCCTACATATTGACAAGGGCCTTGTCAATCTTTCTCTTCAGATTTTCTCTAGTTTTTTTTCTTGGACCAACATACTCCTAACTTTGTTCTTTATTAACATCCAGATCCACAACAGTCTTCTCCTGATAAAAATTCTCCAGATTATCAACCATCATGTTCATTGTGTTCACAATAGATTTTAATATCTTGTGGCTCATGTTCATAACCATCTAGATTGACTCTTTTATATTCTTAAGCTTATCCTCCATAGAAAAAAGCTTATCATCATGGTTGCTCTTGAATTTTTGAATATCTTCAACTATTTTCTTGAGGTAGTCCACCATGTATTTCTTTCCTTCCTTAGTCCATAAATCAGTGGCCCTATCTTTGTCTCTGGTTGTGTGGTCAATCTCCAACTTCTTGCACAAATCCCTCTGATTCAACTTAATTTCCTTGATCTCAAAAAACACCCATCTCATCAGTCTAAAAAAATACACAAACCCATTACGAGCAATGACGAGGATGTCCTTAAGGAACTCACGTTCGGATTTGAAATAATGGTCATCATCCTTGAGATCACTGGGAAAATGAGGCCTATCCTCTCTGTCAGTGGTAGGGTAGCTAGAATACTTTGTTGATGGGGCCGACTAAGAAACCTCATGATTAGTATCACAAGAAGGGTCCTCCAAATCCTTTCTTTCAACCTTCTACTGAGGGGAGGCAATATAATTTCCTTTCACCATAGATTTGGAATCTTCAGAGCCCATGAAAAGAACCTTAACTCTGCCTTTATAGGTCAAAGAGCTAGGTTTAGAGGGGGCACTAGTTTTTGTCTTGCCTTTGCTTCTACCCTTCCTCAAAACCTCCGAGGGCTGGCCAAACTCATCCTCCAAATCTGTTTCCCATTCCTCCTTTTCCACGTAACTAGTACCCAATTCATCCTTAGTAGAAATAGAGTGGGGTAAAGGGGACAACTAGGATATGGCCGACATAGCTTTAAAATTATAAAAAATTAAGACAAGCAAGCCTTCATGAAGGATAGGGTATATAACATGGTTCATGTTATGGTCATTAAGGTTGGTGTTCAAAGAGGTGAACAGATAGAAAGGGAAAGAAATGCTTGCCTAATGTCAGAAATGGTTGAGGAACAAGAAGTGGTAGACAAAGACCCTAGTGTATCTCCCATCTAGAGTGATGTATTCCATAATCACCTTTAACACCTCCTGCCAGAGCAACTTGATATTATTGGAGTCGTAGCTACTTTTAGAGGCCCTGCAGAGTTTCTCTTTTATCCTTCTCCATCTTCGAAAAAAAAATTCATAGTCAGGTCTAAGAGTTTCCTATCCCTGTAAAATTTGAGGCCCTTCATGGAGAGCCCTATCACCTCAACAATAATTTGTTCGTCGATGGAAACCTTTCTCCCAAACAGATTAATTTTACCATTCGTCCATTCCTTAGCAAATTACCTAGTAACCTCCTCATCCCAGCCATGAAGTTTTTCAATATAAGGGGTGAGCCCCCCCTTCTCCAATAGTGGCCACACCTTAACATTGTTCCTCGGCTCCTCACAGTCTGTTGGTTCCACTCGGTGGAGATCACCACCCATATTGGCAGAGTTACAAAATCGCTTAGGAAATCCACACAAACTGATCACCAAAATACCTAGAAAGCATGTGAGGAAAAAAATATTGGAATGGCTATTAATTCTATGGTACTCCGGCCTTCGATATGGAATTATTGAACAAAAATTCCAAGACTGCATGAAATGACACTCAACTCCCATAATCATTAATTGATAAGGGAATTATAATCCTTCCTGTGGATTCTATCATACCTCAATAAGGCTATAACATCAGCCTCCAACTTGTCACCCCTTTGCCACGCGATTTTTTCATTGGCCTGAACACCCTTGTTAGCAAAGAAGTTGGTGCAGGAGCACCCATAAGATACCTTAGGTGGCCTAGAAGGTCATGACTTGACAACTTGTTTACTAACTTAGTAATCTCTTCTTGTTCATTTATGTTTTTGCTTTAATGTCATTTGTGATCATGTATTGTGTTGGTAAAGGTCATGTTGACCATTGGATAGTTTGATGTTTTGGCTACAAGTATGGCTTAAGACCTTTGTAGACCTTTTTAGGTGTTAGATTTTCTAAATTTTACAAATAAGGCTTAATGGAAGCCACAAGCGGCCAAGGAGTAGTTAAGACCGAGCATAACTGAATTTTAGACCCTATTTAAGGGTGACCTTGACCTGGAGTTGAGGTTGGAAGCAATTACATTATTTGGAGTTTTTGAATTCAAGAAAACAAAGTGGTGTTTTGGTGTGAAATATTGTTTTTGCATTGTAGTAGAGCTTGAATGGATTAAGTTGGATACTGTAGGTGGTGTAGGATGTATTAAACTAGTGGATTAAGCATTGTGTGGTAGGAATTTAGTTTATGAGTTCAGTTTCAAGCACTATTGTAGATAGTTGTTTCTTTGCACTTGTTGATCTGACAGTTTGTTTGTGGAAAATGGAGGTTTAGATCGCATTCCCTCTATACATAACGTACGACCTCTTGGGAATTGTGACTAGACTCCATGATTGTATATATGGTAGGATTAGGAGTCTTTAACAGTTCAGAAAACACCATGAAAGTCTTCTCCTAGGCGAGCCAGGAAGTGTCCGGCTAGGGAAGACAAGGAATGCTTAGCACTTGATTTGTAGGGGTGATCATTTCCTATCAAGTCACGGTGTGGAGAGGGAAACTAGATACCTTGAAAGGATGTAGCATGGAGGAGGAAGCTCCACCAATCCATTTGGTGAGAGAAACTCATGACAGTCTATTGTGTGGTCAGGAAAAGGGCTCAAAAAAGCCAAATTTTGCTAAATTGAAGGTCCAACCTGTGTACGGACAATTGAAGATTAAGACCACTAAAATATTAGAGTGGTAGGCATGAGGACCAGGAACCCTAAGGAAATATCCTATGTTCTTTGGAAAACTTTGGAGTTCTAACTTGTTTTCTCAAAGAAGGAGGGCTAATTGGGGCTCCTAGGGCTAGTAGCCTTTTTAACCCTAAATGAGGGTTTGGTAGAAGCGATGGACAAATGAAGTTAGGTGGACCCTCAAGAATCATGGTGAGATGGATTGAACCTAAGAGAAGCATCTCCACACCCCTACAAAGCTAAGATCTAGAATTGGGAGTAGGTTAGCCTTTAGGGTGGATTAAGGGCTAAGGGAAGAATTACAAACAAAGCACCAAGGTTGGCTTGGTTGGAAGAGTATGTGATGGTAGTTGGGTTGGCAAGGAGAACCGAGGGAGCCTAGTCAAGAAGGTAGGTCCTATAGGTTAAGGTGGTGGAATGAGGCACCATAGGGGTCTTCTAAGTAAGAACTAGAGCAAGAATTAGTGATAGATTCCTCCAACCTCCCTATCAGAAGTCTGCCACCATGTTAATTTCCTGGTAAGCATGGGAAATGAAGAATTTTTTAAAAGAGCTTATAATCCCTTTAGATAGATTATTCCAGCTTTATATGGTCCATGAAGGCTTTTGGAGGCCCTTGATACATTGGATTATATTGTTCGAGTCCCCTTTTAACCACACATTTTTGCAGTTCAGTTGACAAGAAAGATTTAAAACTTGGAATGCCCCTATGGCTTCAGCAAGGTGATTGGTCTAGGTGCCCAAGGGGAGCACCTCTTCTGAAATAAAAATTCCATTCTCATCCCTTATCACTTCCCCATACCCAATAGGCCCAATATTACCCTTAGCCTCCCCATCAAAGTTAATTTTAACCCAACCAAGAGGAGGAAAGTTCCAATGGATTCCATCTTTGGGTCCCTTTGTTGGCTTGAGGGGATAAGATATATCACAATTAGTCTTCAAAGAATCAACAACTCTGAGCTCATAATCTTGACATCTGACCTTTCCTTTTGCCTTAGTTTTGCAACATAGCCAATTTAAGTTCTCTCTCACAACTCTGATAATTTTACCAAAAACAATTTCCTTTGAAAGAGTAGAATCCCTAAAGATTCTATTGTTACACTCTTTCCAAATACCCCACACAAGGTGTGGGAAGATGTACCACTAGAGCTTGTTTAGAACCTAATTGTTTGAGGGAGACTTCCACTAGCAGTAGAAGTCCAAGATAGAACTAGTAAAAACCTAGTTGAGGTTCCACAACTACAAAACCCTACACCAAATGTCATAGGAAAAAGGAAAGAGGAGAAAAATATGTGACACAATCTTAGCCTCCGCACAACAAAGATATCATATATTAGGAAGAGAAATCTCACACTTACAGATATTGTCATTAGCTAGAATTTTATTCTAAAGGAGGATCCAAGCAAAAATGTTTATTTTGGGTATGAGGTTATGCACCAAAGCCTTCACCCACACAAGAGAGGGGGAGTAATGATAGCAAGAGGCCACCGCCAAGGAAATTGAGAAGGTACCTACATATGACATTTTCCAAACCAAAGTATCCTCCTAGCCACGTGGTCTCAACACAACAGAGTTAAGAAGAGACTTTAGGGGAGAAAGGTTCAGACTAATGGAATAAATGTGAACCCACTGATCATTCCTCCAATAATCCCCAACCAAAGTACCAATATAGTTTTGCATTCCTCCATATGAATCCTAAAGATAATATGATCACAAAGGGGCTCGTTACCAATCCACTTATCTTCCCAAAATAATTTTTTTTTGCCATCTCCGGGTTTCCAAAAAGCACCTTTCACAGCAATATCCCTAGCCCTAATGACATTATTCCAAAGAGAAGAGCCATGGGGGAGATTCTAAGAGCTAAGAAATTCCTTGAAAGAAATGACACCATGCAGATATTTATTCTGCCAAATAGCATTCCATTCACGGTCTTCAGCAAAGGTCCTCCACACCTGCTTCGCCAAGAGAGCTTTATTAAAGACTCTAATATTCTTCAGACCAAGACCTCCATATTTTTTAGGTTTGCACACATTCTCCCAAGCAACTAGTGGAATTCTCTTTCTCTCCTCAACCCCTGACCAAAGAAAGTTTTTTTGAATATTTTCTATAATTTTAGCGAATTTGGAGGGGATCTTGAACAAACTTAGAGCATAGATACGAAAATTCTAGAGGGAAGACTTTAGAAGCATGACTTTACCCACTTGACTAAGGAGGGCCCCTTTCCAACCAGCCAAATTTTGATTAAATCAATCCACAAGGGAAATCCAAAAAGAATTAGGGGGTTTGATTCCCAAGGGAAGCCCCAGATAAGTGGAAGGAAGAGAGTTAATAGCACAACCAAGAATATCAACCATGTTCTTTTGCCTGGGTTCAGAAGTGTTGAAAAAGAAGAGGGAGCTTTTCATCCTATTAATTTTTTTCCCTGAAGCTTCTTCATAAAGAAAAAGAGAACACTCCAAGGTTCTAGCTTCTCCAATTGTTGAACTTCCCATAAGAATAGTGTCATTGACAAATTGTTGATGAGAACAAACAAGATTAGCCAATGATGGATTTAGCCCTTTTAAACTTCCATCCATCACCTTTTTGTGCAGCAATCTTCCCAAGCTCTCCACCATCAAAGTAAAGAGGATTGGAGAAAAAAAATCTCCTTGTCTCACCCCTCTTGAAACCTTGAAAAAGTGGGAAGGGGACCCATTAATAATAACAATAGTGTTGGTAGTGGAGATCATTTCCCATATCAGTTGTAGAAATCTCTACGAGAAACCAAAAGCTGTTAAAACCTTCAACAAGAACCCCCAATCCACCCTATCATAGGCCTACATATCCAATTTTAGCAAAAAACCTTGGCTCTTTGAAACCTCTAATGAGTGAATGTTCTCATGAATAGTGATGATAGAATCCAAAATCTATCTACCAGGGACAAAGCCGTTCTGTTGAGGAGAAATCAAGAGTGAAAGAACACCAAGAAAACTTATTGTTACAACTTTAGAGATACTTTTATAAAAGGAATTGCATAAGTTGATTGGGGGGAAAGAGTCAAAAACATTGGCACTAGGGAACTAGGGGATAAGAGAAATGAAAGTAGAATTAAGCTCCTTCAACAGTTTTCTTGATCCAAAGAACTCTTTGACCACATTAGCCACATCCGCATCCACTATCTCCTAGAAGACTTGAAACAAAAAAATCAGAAATCCATCTGGACCAGGGGCCTTATTCCCTTCAAAAGAAAAAATGGCCTTCCTAACCTCCTCCAAAGAGGGAATTGCAGTCAAAGATCTATTTTGATTCTCATTCAAAATGTTGGGAATAACATCAATGACATTTTATTGAGAATTCTCGTCCAACCTTTCTTCCACAGCTAAGAGATTAGCAAAGAACTGATTAGCCTCACTCCTAATCTCATCCTCATTATCAATTTTGGTGTCATTCTTCATAATATGAGTAATACGGTTTGAATCCGTATGTTTAATATTTTTCATGTGGAAGAACCTAGTGTTCTTGTCTCTTGAAGAAAGCCACAATGATCTAGATCTCTGCTTCCAAAATTCTTCTTCTTTTGAGATAATATCATGATAGCTCGTAATAATTTTGTTTTCTTTGGAGAGAAGGTCCTCCACATAACCATCTTTCTGAATTCTATCTTGGATATCCTTTAACTCAAGCTGGATGGCAAACTTCATAGCAAAAATATCCCCAAATACTTCCTTATTCCAAAGTATAACCTTAGTTTTGACCTCACTAATATTTTTGGCCACCCGAAACATAGCAATACCACTAACCTTAATGTTCCACCATTCTTGAATGCAATTAAAACTTTGAGGATGAGACAACCACATTATTTCAAATATAAAAGGAAAATTCCTCTTACCTAACACTAAGTCCACCACAAAACTAATGGGGAAGTGATCCGAACCAATCCTAGAGAGAGCATTTAAAGAGCAGAAATAGTCCACCATCCAGTTATTCAATATTAAATCCCTATCAAGTCTGACTTGAATGAGATCATTCCCAGCTTGCCTATTAGACCAGGTATAGGTCACCCCCTTGAGATCCACATCTTGCAAGCATTGGGAGTTAATAAAATCCATCAAATCCAATTTTCTATCCATCTGTATCTAAGACCCTCCAAATTTTTCTGACACAAGCAACGAGGTGTTGAAGTCTCCCATAATGATCCCGTTCTCATTAGGGAAACTAAGCCTAAAAGACTCAAGTATTTTCCAAAAATTCATTCTCACAATTTTATTGTTGGGAGCATAGATATTAGACAAGATCCAATAGAAGTCATCTCTAATATGCCTGAATCTAGTAGCCACATGGTTAGCATCTTCCCAGACTAGAGTTCCATGAAGATTGTCTTGATTCCAAAAAGTCGTTAACCCTCCAGAAGCACCCTTTGAACTCCTACCTTGCACACCAAAATTCTTGAAAATCTTAATCCTTTCCACTCTATCCTTAGGCATCTTGGATTCTTGAACAAGTAAAATATCATGCTTATGGTCCCTAGCAAAATTGTGCAAAATATCTTGTTTGTGGGAGTTTTTTAGCCCCCGAACATTCCATGACATGAACTTCATTACTTTTATGGAGTGTTACTTCGGAAAATCTCTGGGATGGTTCTTTGAACCCCATCAAAAATATTTTGGAGGCATTCCAGATCTCTATGCCACTTTGTTGGTTTTCTACTAGAAATTCTCTAATTTCCACAGTCCACTTTTGTTATGTTTCTTGTAGAAACCCCCATAGTGTTGTTTCATTTTTACTCTTCTTCTTTTCAACTTTTGTGTATGAACTATACCCTTCTAGGTCATTTCCTCAAGTCCCATGAATTCTTGACCATCCATGAAATCATTACCTACAAAAACCTTTTTGATCGAAGCAATCCCCAGGTCATTCCTCTCCTTATGGGTGTCCACAGAATCCCCGAATGTAGATTTCACAACCTCCGGTGAGCTTTGAGATCCTTCCTGCAAAGAAGAAGGAAGATTCTTCACCCCTTCCACTAGAGAGTCCTCACAGCTTGCTTTAATTCTTTCCCCATGGCCAATACGAGATGTATCCTCTGAATACTCACCAGAGGAGTCTAGAACCTTCTTTGTTGAGTTCATATTTTCATCAGGCTTACCAATACTCCCTCCATCTATCTTTTCATCCTCTCCCTAGGACACCTTGGTGCTCTAATCCATTAACTCTTTATTTAGAGCATTTTCATCTACTTTTGGAGCTTCAAGGTTGTTAGAAGTGTTCCCTTTCAGGAGCTCCTCATCATTATTAACCCCCAAATTGGGATTCTGGCACTCCTCACTCTTATCCTGACCATCCCTATAATTATTCATCTCACCCTTGTTCAAGGAAAGCACATCATTCAAGGGTTTCTCTAAATTTTTTGCCTTCCATATTTTGGTCTCCTTGACGCTGACTTGGCTTCAGTCTTAGACACATTGGTTGGGCATTTCCTAGCCCGATGCCTAGATTTTTTATAGGCGAAACACACAAAAGGAAGATTCTCAAATTCAATTGTTTGAACCCGCTTGCCGATTTTAGACACAATTTCTATAGAGGATGGCAGGTCAGTGGACTGAGTTATACCCACACAATTCCTAGAAAAAAAACAACCTTTTTCTAGTTGAATTCATGGAATCTATAGATAATAGCTCCCCAAAAGAGTTTGCAATCCCCCTGAAGACATCCTCATTCCAAAATTCCAAAAAAAAAACCTGGTAAATGAACCCACACAGGCACCGCTTCAAAATATGTATTCAAGAAGTCCATTTTTGGCGACCACTTCTTAAGAGCCAAGGATGACTTGCCAATAACCTAGGGACCACCACAAAGTATTGTGAGCTTATCCTCTTCATAGGAAAAAATCAAAGGAAAAGAAACCCTTGGGCAGAGCCGCAACCTCAACTTGTCCTTTTTCTTTCCACTTCTTCCTAACCAAATCGCTAACCACTTCTATATTTGGTCTTGGTCCCATGAATTAACCCACCAACGAAGAGGCCATCATCAAAATGTTATGGTCAATCACTGGATATGGAACTACAATAGAAAAATTCCCACTCGAAGGGACCAAAATGTTGCTAACCAGAGGAAAGATCGACTTACCAGCAGGCTTAGTCCCAAATAGCGAGGCCCATCTTATTTTTGAGTCCTCCTAACACTGGTCTCTTGAAAATTTCTCCAAAGACCCCAGAATGACATTGAGGTCCTTGGCCACATCTTGGTTCCCCAAAAACCCGGCCCCACCAACCCCGCCATTTGAAGAGGGGCAAAGAAACACCTTACCTCCAGGGTCCATCTTACCTCTTGGGTCCCCCTGATTCCCCAGGCCCTAGTCCTCAAAAACCGCTCCCCCCTGCTCTAAACCTGCATTCTCCCTTGTCACATCTATAGAAAGTCCACCCCCAGCAAAGATCCAGCTTCCTTCAAACTAGACCCACATTGTTGAGGAAAAGAAAATTCAAAATTTCACTCTCACTCACCCATTCCCACTCAACAGGGTTCTATTTTATGGAGGATGTGTTCATAGTTTAACATGTTAAGTTTTAAAAGATTCCTAGTTTAGTATTTATTGTTTAATCTCTATTGGGATTGACGTTTAGTGGATTCATTACACTTCGTATCCTCATGGATCAAGTGTAGTCGGACCATTCTAATCTGTCGATTATAGTAACCTTCGGATTTTTCATTAGATACATAGTTGCAGGGAACATAACCCTCTAGTTCATTACTTGAGAAAATTACAATCACTTTCGACATATGAAGGACTCTAGGGTCTCTAAATGTGAATGCCAGACTAACACTTCCTTCCAAAGGCATATCCCTAGAAAGTGACAAGGAATCAAACTTTTATGGTGAGACCAAATGTAGATAATTGAAATTTCCCCCCTCCATCCTTTTTTTTACTTCACTAATCCGAGAAAGATCATGACTAAAATTTTCAATATTACTTAACCAAATAGTATAGTTGGTACCCTCTATCGTATGAAAAATGGTCTCTTTTTCCTTCTTGGCTTTTAGGTAGCGCTCATTCTTGATTATTGACTTTCTTGCAGTTAACCTGAGACGCACCATCTTGTCATAAGAATTTCCAAACATTAGATAACATTGGAAAAAAAGTATGATGAGCACATAGGTTCCAGAGCTAAACTTGGTAGCTCTAATACCACATATAACATGCCAATTGTTCACTCAAGTACAAATGAACATAGATATCATAAAAATTACCAATTTTTATTTCATTTCCAAAATAATATTCCACATTTTACAATATTCAAAAGATTAAGTACAAAGTTCATACATAGGTCAACCGAGCTTCAAAACAATAGATATAGATGGTCTAGGAATCTCCTTTCAAATCTTGGTCACCTATTGAGGAGGAAAAGTGTCACTCAAACACTTTTCTACCAACCATGAACTCAAATGTGATCCCCCACACATCTATCATCCGATAGATGGCCCTACCCTTTGATGAAGAGATTAGTGGATTAACCTTGTAATGACAACCATTCTGAGCTTAGTGTTGTATCCTATATATCTAGAACTTGTAGACTCTACAATATTGAACTAGCATGCATAAATGGATCATGGTGAATTAATAGTGGAGCCAAAGGCAATCACATTACTTTGGCCAAATTTTTGTCACTTAGTACTTCAAGTGTCAGACATCCTACTCACATACACTACTCAAGCTCGATTTGACTTTAGGCTATTATAAACTATGCATAGGTAATTTCCTTCTATAGGTAGTTTTTAACCTTAGAAATAACATGTCCCCTTCCCTAAAACACAATGGTATTTCTACCCATAAAACATAAAATGTAAGGTATCCCCCTTCAATGGATAATCAAATCCTAGGTATAACTTATGAGCTACTTAATTCAATCAAATAACTTTGCAATGAATAACCCTTAAGCTATATTTGTTTCATCATTCCTAGTATACTATACTAATTACAAACAAACTCTCCTATTGTGGAGCATATACAAAAACTTCGTAGAAAAGCATAAAAAATATTTGTTTCCTTTCCATAAACAAATACTATGATTCACTAATGTAAGCATTCTCATGCAGTTCCAACAAATCAATCAAGACATTCATTCTTTCATAGTAAAAGACAAATAAAAGGAAAATAGATTCTCATGTCTATTGATCGCTTAATCCAATAGACTAATCTGATTCTTAGCCTTCCAAAGTCAGCTTGTTAGGCTCCTCCTCAAATTTCTATAATCACTCAATGCAATATCTCACAATAACCTCCTTCTCTATGCTCTCACAAAATAACTCTATCTCAGAAAATAACAGCTCCAAAATAAAAGCAACAGATTATAACTTTAGATTGAGCATACAAATGAGAGAGTTGGCTCATCTATTTATACAAAATAGTGAGACATTGATTCCTAAGGGAGTGGTATTCCAATCAACACCACTCAACCATGCAAGTCAACTCATTACATACAGAAAAAGGTGGCAACATTCTAAGCTAATACTTAGCTTGGTAAACAATAGATGGACCTACTTGTATGCCAGCAATACTTGACTAATTCAATTATGCACATGTTCTACAAATGAGAATCGAATTTCAAGTATGAAAGACTTCTACAGGAAACACAGTATTCATAATATGGTGCCAAGTTTCAGCACCTTTCCCTATTCTTTTTCCCACGGTGTATCAAAGGAAATAGTCAATATTCACCAGGCAACACATAATACAGTCAACTTAGTCATAGACTGTCCAATCGACATATAAAGGATGAATTGATTCCTTAGTAATAGCACCTACAATAGCTTTGACCAAGCACGTCTATTTGTTGTGGTTTATATCCTTTATTCATGTGTTTTAAACACTTTAAACAACAAAATTAATTATTATTATTACCATCACATATATCCCTTTGGATAATGTGTTGCTTTAAAATAGAAATACATTTATATTATATTGTCCATCGCTTATAGACATTAAATCGGTCTTTATTATAGTTCAACCATGTCACATTATATATAAATATATATATATATATATATATATGTTTATATATATATACATATATATATGTCAACAATCAAATAGCTTTAAATGTTATTATATATATATATTCAAATATATATTTATTTATCTATAATCATTGACAAATAAGTTTGTCTAAATATTCCACTTGTTATTCGAATGAATAATTCCAAGTTAACATTTCATATATAATATCATTTGTATGTATATACACATCTATGTACATGTATGCATACGTATACATATATTGATATATCTGCATGGATATTTCCATTTGTCACACATACGTATATGTCGATACATGTATACATATGTATATATGTATATATACTATATATACATTTGATTACAATCAAGCACATAAATAATTACTATCTTATTGATAGGAGAATATATGTGTGATGTATCTACACATATATACATACACGTTGCATTATTCCATTGATATCGTCATGCTCATAAGCAACCCGCCAATAAGTGTGCATAGGTATGTCTACCTATGTACTCTCATCTACGTGCTTCTTCATGTGTATGGTCTATCGTCGAAATGCATATGTATACATATATATGCATTAAATATATGTTCACCTTATCGATCAAGCATAGTAATATAAAGAAGAACTCATAAACTCCAAACACACAAACATCATCCAAGAATGCACTTGATAGTAATCAAGATCCTTACTAATGCAAACACATCATACTAAAGGATGACTTACCAATTTCCAACACTATGACTTGACTCAACCATTCTATTGTGAGTGTGTGTATAATCTCAGTTAGGTTTTGTTATAGGTTACCCGACCAATTTCTTCTCCTAAGTGATACTTCCCCTTGCTCCTAGAGGATTGAATATGAACCTACATCCAACTTAAAATATTTCCATGGTAGTCAGTCATTCATCAAAACAAGCATTTACATAATAGTTTTCATAGTTTAGCATATCCAATTCAATAACCATTTATTTCCATATATTCATTCCATCACGTAACATTAAATGAAATAAACATTCATTCATAAGTCTCTGATAAAAAAAGTGCAACCACATATATTTCCAATCAAAATTCCAAATACATTCACACATGCAATAATTTACCCTAGCATAGTAATAGTAAATAGGTAAACACACAATGGGGTGTAATAGAACAAGAATTTTTGAAAGTGATAGGTATTTTATGTTGTTGATTGAATATTATTCTAGACTCCCTATGAGTTATGGTATGGAAGGACTCCTACTATCAAATATTTCAAAGTTTGGAATTCTATATCAAAAGAAATAAATAAAACTTAGGAAAGTTTGATGCTAAATCTGATGAAGGAATCTTCCTTGGATATTCTACAAAAATAAAAGCTTATCGATGCTATAATGAGAGGATAAAAAGGATTGTTGAAAGTGCAAGTGTCAAGGTGGATGAAGACTTACATAAAAGCTCAATAGTGATAGATGGATATGAATCAGATGAGTCCTCTTGTAGAGAAGAAGAAAAGAAAGATTATGGTAAGGAAAAGAAGTGCAGATTGAAGAGTAAGATGCTCCAAAAAGTATCCTTAAGACCTCTAAGTATGTGAAGAAGAATCATTCAGAAGCTCAGATCATTGGTGACAAAATCAAAGGTGTATTGATAGGGATAAAATATACTATGAAAAAGAACAAATAAACTTATGTTTACTATCCAAAGTTGAACCTAAAATAGTGATTGACGCATGAAAAGATGAATTTTGGATCAAGGCTATGGAAGAGTTGATGCAGATTGAGAAGAATTAGACTTGATATTTTTTCCCAAGACCAACAAACAAGAATGTGATTAGAGCTAAGTGGGTGTTCTAGAATAAACTAAATGAGAGTGGAGAAGTTATTAGGAATAAGGCAAGGCTTGTGTACAAAAGTTACTCACAGGTAGAAGGAATATATTTTAAGGATAAATTTTCTCTAGTGGCAAGGATGGAAACTATTAGGATGTTTTTTTCTTTTTCAGCACACAAATATTTCAAATTTTATCAGATGGATGTGAAGTTTGCATTCTTGAATGGTGAATTGGAAGAAGAAGTTTACATTGAACAACTGAAAGGCTTTCAATTATCAGATATTCACTTTAAGGGTAAGAAAGTTCAAATCTTGATTGTGGTTGTGTATGTTTATGACATAATATTTGGAGGTAATGAAGCAATGTACATGAGATTTCCAGAAGAGATGTAGAAAGAGTTTGAGATGTCTATGTTTGGGGAGATGAATTTCTTCCTTGGACTAAAAATCAATTAGATAGAAAAAGATATCTTCATTTCACAATCAAAGTATGTCAAGGAAATGTTGAAGAAGTTTGGAATGGAAGACTCTAAACTAGTATGTACTCCTATGGTTACTAGTTGCAAGGTGAGTAAGAATGATGAATCTCCTAAGGTTGATGAGAGAAATTATATATCAATGATTGAAGGATTGTTATGTCTAACTGCTACTAGACTGGATATCATGCATGTAGTTTTTCTTGTGGCTATATTTCAAGAAGATCCTAGAGAGTCACATGTGGTAGAAATGAAGAGAATATTCAGATACTTGAAGGGCACTTTGGAACATGGATTATGGTATCCAAAGGATACACATTTCTCTCTAATTTCTTATGTAGATGCAGATTCAAAAGGTTATGTGGATGATAGAAAAAGTACAAGTGGTGGCGCATTCTTTCTTGGAAACGGGTTGGTGTCTTGGCTAAGCAAGAAGTAGGATTTAATGTCACTATATACTTTAGGAAAAATACATTATTGTAGCATCATGTTGCACACACGTGTTGTGGGTGAAGCAAACTTTGAAGGACATCAAAGTGGTATATGATACAAATATTTTTATCTTCTATGATAATACAAGTGCTATTAAAATTTCAAAGAGTCCAGTAATGCATTCAAGGACAAAGCATATTTCAATCTGGTAACACTTCTTGAGAGAGAAGGTTGCAGAGAATGAGGTGAAGTTGTAATATGTTTATAATAAGGACCAAGTTGTAGATATCTTCACTATGACTCTTCCTAAGGATACTTTTGAGTATCCCTGGGAGAGGTTAGGGGTTATTTCCCCTGCTTCTTTCAACTAGATGTATAATGATATGTATCAGTCCAATGGATTTCAATATCCATTCCTTCTTCTAGATTGATGTTGGCGGCTACCTCTCAGGGGGAGTAGGTAGCTACATTGTTGGTTGTTGCAGTCATGGGGAGTAAGTGTTTTCATTTTATGGTATAAAAGTGTTTTCCTTTATTAGTTGTGTCAAAGGATATGTGCAATGGTTGCTAGTCAGTGTAGTATGTTTTGTTACTCCTAAGGAGGGTGTGTAGAAAAGGGTGTGAAGAAAAGATAGTGTAGTAAAATAAAAGGAAATTGCAAAGCAGTGGTAAGTAGGCACAAGTATGCTTGATGTCAAAGGGAGAGAATGATACAAGTGTTCTTCCCTTTTCCATTGATGTCAAAGGGGGAGAGAGTTAACTGAAAAACCTTATGAAGTAAGGAGGAGATAAGTCCTGTGAAAGAGAAAGTGTTGACAAGTATATGATTAGTACATGAGTTGGTGATCAGAGTTTTCATTGATGGTTTTTCCATGTGTTGACATCAATGAAAAAGGCTGAGATTGTTGGAAGTTTCTGTTTTCATTGATGTCAATATACTTTTTTTCATTGATGTCAATAGGTCTATGGGGAGATTGTTAGAAGTATGTGATTATTCTTTGATTAGTTGCATTATGTTGTCATTAGTAGTATCACTGATGTCAACCTCTAGTGATTCTTTGATGAACATGTGTTGGTTATATTCAACCTCTTGTGTGGTTGATTTGTTGAGAAGGTGTTCTAGATTATGAGAATGTGTTTATGGTGCTTTGTTTCCAAGTGCTTTTGAGAAAATTTGAATAAAAGAGGAAATTGTGTGGTGAAGAGTGTTTAGTATGACAGAGTGGTGTTTAGTCTTTTTCTTTGCATTTCTTCATGGTTGAATATATGCTTGTGCAATTCATATTTTTTTATCAGAAGTGTTCAGTGGTGTTATATCTAGAGTTTCAAGTTATGGATCGGTGTGTAGAGAAATTTTTGTTCACCAGTGTGTGAACTATGTAAGTAGTGTTGTCTAGGAGAAATGGTTTTGTTTTGCATTTCTCTATAATTTGGTTTTTGGTATTGGAGATATGGAAGTGTGCTTATATTTATACTATCTATGTTGAGTCTAAGTTGTTTGTGTTTTTGTTCTCCACAAAGTTGGATTTTGGTGTTGTGTGTGGAAAGTTATCCGGTTGTGCAAAATGAATATTTTCTTCTAGTGTATCATGTTGCAAATGATTTATTAGATTTCAAGATATTGATGGAATATTCCATGTTGTGTTTAAGTGTTGTGTATGGTTTGTGAGTCATCTTTGGATCAAAGGAAGCATGTACTTAATTGTTCAATGGTGTTAATATAGGTTCAACTGACCTTGGTGTTTATACTAATTATGGAAATTATTTGATGTTTGTGGAATTGTGGTGTGGTGTATATATAAGATTTTAGGTTTGAGTTAAGGTGTGGTGTGGTCCACTTTCATTCCTTTCCACCACAGGAATGCTTAGTGTTGACCTAATTTGAATTTGCACAGTTGAGGTGCATAACTGACCTTGTGAATTGTTTTCAAGGTTGAGGATGATATATGTGTGTTAAGTTGATGGATGAAAAGTGTATGAAGTATGTGTAATGATAATTATGATATGAAGTGTGAAATTTCAAAGTGAAGTATGAGCCTTAACAACTAAGACTACTGAAAGTAGTGAGAAAAAGGTGTCTACATTTTACAAAGAGTGTGTGAATGTTCTAGTGAAGTAGTGGTGGTAATTATCTATTACTTTGAGATGAATTTATCATTCTAACAATCTTCTTTCTTTTTATTTTCTTTTGGGTAGTGAGTCTATTGTATTCAGTATTTAAATTACTTTATATTGTGAGCTAATCCTCACTATGTTTTTTTCCTTATTAGGTTTTCCATGTAAATATGGTGTTCTCATGTGTTTGGATGTGTTTGCATTACTATTTCCTATGTTTACATCTTGCTAATGCATGATAAGGGTTTAATGGTTACTAAGGGTTTATGGAATAATGCAAATCTGAATGTTAATGAGGGTTTTTGATGTTTTCATGTACAACTAATTCACCCCCCTCCCTCAGTTGTCTTCTCCATTCAACAAAAAGAACACACATCCCTCTTATTTTATCACAAGAATTTGGAAGGAATTCCATCCAAGAACACAAGGTAAACTTGTTTCTTTATTTTCCTTATTTATTTCATTTATTTTATTTTGTTTTGTTTCAATATATATAATTTTATTTTTTATATTCTAATTTAAAATTTATATAGTAGAGGTATATTAACACCAAATTAAATGCATATGAAGGGTGAATAAGAACAGAGTGGTTAATATTTTTTTGTTTTTGTTTTACAAACTTTAAATATACATAAAGGGGATTTGGGGGCATGACCACCCATTCTCCACATGCTCCATCCTATGGGGAATAAGGAGGTCAATTCCCCCATACCTTTTCATGCAAGGTTTGGGCTTTGACCCTACCCTATGTGGTATAGTTTCTTGTTTATCGGGATTTTTTAATTATAATAAAACTATATTTATATAATATATATATATATATTATGTTCTACCCTAAATGGGGTTTTCTTTTGAAAAAAATAAATTTCTATCTAATAAATAACTTTTGCATTCAACAAACTATACTTATACAACTATATCAATAATAGACTATAAAAATATTTTTCTTTTCTTTGCAAATATTAAAAATATTTTTAGAAACATATTTAAATGAACTAAGGAGAGTAGAAATAATATAAAATTCTTTTACAATAACACTTAATAGAGAGAGAAGGAAATCACTAAAATAGAATGCAATATATGTTTTTCTCATATAAATAATAGGACGTACATACATTAAAAATATCACAATAGTTTTTTCAATGGATCTCTCAAAAGAAATAAATTGCAAGGACCTCTTAAAGGTCTTCCAATACACATTTTTCCTAAACTTATTACAACAATGAAATAAATGACTCGATTTCTACCCTTTAGCTTGCTCTCCAAAGTTCTCCACACCTACACATAAGCACAAAACTCTCCAATGGCTAGAGGATGCTCACCTCCCAACCATTGACCTACACATAGGTCACCCTCAAGCTAGGAGACCTCCATAGAAACTCATTTACACACAAGAACTCACATACACTTGCAAGAACAAAGACCCAAATCAAAAATAGAAAACACATGAACACCCCAAATCAAATATTTATATACACATAGAATCCAAAATTAGATTCACTAAGGGGGAGATAGTGGACTACTCTCCAAATGGGAAGACACACAATACTTCTCAATAAATCTTTTCCACATTAAACACATTTCAAATTCCAAATTTCTCTTCCAACACAAATCACAAATCCACAATATCATATGGGTACTAGTACCCTAAAATCCTCCCCTTCTCTAAGCAAAAAGGCTTCCCAAGGAGGGTTTGACCCCTCTCACCCCATACACAAAGGAAACTCTTCCCATAAGGGTGAGCTTTTCCTTCACAACCCCATACCCATTACAACACATAACACATTAATACCAAAACAATAATTAAAATTAAATACAAACATACACTAAGCATAAATAAAGAAAAATCCAAGAAGACATACCTCATCAAGCTTCCAAGATGGTGAGATTGAGTTGAGGATGAGCCCAAATCCAACTAATTCTTCAAATTCCTTCCCAAGCCAAGAAAGGAAGAACTCCAAAAACATGAACAAGTAAAGAAAGAATCCAAAATGAAGAACCCTATCCACCTTCCACAATATCACAATAGGCAATTAGCACCGAATTTTGCATTGGATTTTAGTGTATTTGAGTCCATCAATTGGATTCATCTCATGGTTCAAAATTCGGCGAACAAGCATTTCTTTGTTTCATCATCAGATTTTGTGTCGTCTTTAGCACCCACTTTCGCACCAGATTTTGTGCTAGAAATTTAGTTCCAACAATAGCATCTCCTTTAGCACTGAGAATAGCATCAAAAAAAGACATTAGAAATAGCACCTAAATTGGCACCCAATTTGGCTTCCAGTTTTGCTTCCATCTCTGCTCCCATTTTTGCTTCTAGTTTTGCTCCCAGTTTTTCTTCTAATATTTCTTCTAGTTTTGCTTCCAATTTTGCTTCCGATTTTGCTTCTGATTTTTCTTCTGATTTTACTTCCACTTTTGCTTCCACTTTTTCTTCCAATTTTGCTTCTAGTTTTTCTTCTAATTTTTCTTTTGGTTTTGCTTCCACTTTTTCTTCCAATTTTGCTTCCAAGTTTGCTTCCAATTTTTCTTCCAGTTTTGCTTCCAAATTTTCTTCCAGGTTTGCTTCCACTTTTTCTTTTGGTTTTTCTTCCACTTGTGCTTTCAGTTTTGCTCCTAGTTTGGCTTCCAAGATTGCTTCCAGTTTTTCTTCTAGTTTTGTTTCCAATTTTGCTTCCGGTTTTGCTTTCGATTTTAATTTTGGTTTTGCTTCCAATTTTGCTTCTAGTTTTTCTTCCAATTTTGCTTCATATTTTGCTTCCAATTTTTCTTCTAGTTTTGCTTCCGATTTTTCTTCCAAATTTGTTTCCAGTTTTGCTTCTAGTTTTGCTTCTTATGTTCCTTCCAGTTTTCTTTCCATTTTTGCTTCTAGTTTTGCTTCCAGTTTTGCTTCTCGCTTTGCTTTCGATTTTTCTTCCAATTTTTCTTCCAAGATTGCTTCTGGTTTGCTTCTAGTTTGGCTTCCATTTTTGTTTCCTTTTTTTATTCTAAAAATTATTCTTGTTTTGCTTCCTTTTTTGCTTCTAAAAAATGCTTCTAATTGTTTTGCTCCCGGTTTTGCTTCTAGTTTTACTTCTAGGTTTGCTTCTAGTTTTGCTACCAATTTTTCTTCCAAGGTTTCTTCTAGTTTGTTTCTATTTTGGTTTCCATTGTTGCTTCCTTTTTTGCTTCTAAAAATGTTTCTTGTTTTGCTTCAATTTATTAATTTAATATCTTTAATTCAATTTAATTAGTTAAATATATGATGCCTCTTAAATAACTCATATGATTATAGAGTAAGTAATTTAATTATTTAACTCATATTATTAAATAACAAGATAATTATTATAACATGATCATCATCTATAATTAAAACAAGTGAGTCAAATATCTATAATTTAATTGAATTTGACAACATCCATCTTGAGCAATAAATTAAAATCATCATATGTAATAAATATCCATCCAAAATTAATCATCAACCATTTTTAATATATATAAATTGACAATTCAATACTGATAAGATCATCATCATATATAATTAAAACAAGTGAAAGTCAAATATGCCAGTAGATCAATAACATGTCAAAATGATACATGTCCAACAACCAACATAAGTCAAAATGATACATGTACAAATGATATAAGTAAAAATTATAAATTATGTAACTCAAGTTGATACAAGTCAAGCTGATACATGTCCAAATGATATAAGTGAAAGTGATATATTTCAATATGATAAAACTCAACAATATGGTACTGTAGGTTGTGAAAATGATACATTTTATAGTAACCATGAAAAGAGGCATCATAACAATATATCAACAATGACCCATGATGCAGTCTATATGATCATGAATGTCACTGGGTACTACCAACAACTGCCTCATCATCATCACCACTATCATCATGATCATCATCATCATAATGATATACCAGTAATGATCCATGATACAGCCTATATGATCATGAATGTTGTTGGGTACTACCAGCAACTACCCTATCATCATCATCACCATCATCATCATCATCATCATCATCATCATCATCATCATCATCATTGGCATCGGCCTTGGTGTCTTCCGTATCTGCATCATCATAATCCTCTACCATGTGATATGTACGGGCAGAACCAATATTTTTTGGATCTATATCATGATGGGGATCATCTTGATCTTCTGGAAGACCTGTGTTCTGCAAAAAAATACATTTAAAATGAAAATTTATTATTTATTTCATGCAATAATTTATTTTTTTGTTATATATCTATTATTGAAACATATGAGATGAAACCATAATCACATTACATCATATCAAAGTGCACATACCATAATAAAATTTCAAAAAAGTTACAGCTAATATGTGATTCCAATGATGTAAAACATGCGAAAATTCTAATAAATGTTAGTAAAGATCATAAAAAAAATTGTTATACAATTTAACTATCAACTATAAATTTGATTACACAACCTTAAGTGCCAACCCTCTACAAAAGAATGAGGAGACTACAATATTGGTTGTAGGGGGCATTGGTACAGAAGATGGCCATGGCTCTTCCAAGCCATCCACTGAGATGGTTTCATACAAAAATGTGGAAGATATCCCCGTTTCTAAAGAGCTCATGATTTCGGTTGATATGAAAAATGATGATGTTCTAGTACCCATCTATGGCATCATGGTTCCATTTCATGTAGACACAATCAAGAGTGTTACAAGCCAACAAGATGGAGGGAATTCTTATATAAGGATAATTTTCAATGTTTCAGGTACCGGCTTTAATGCCAGCTACATGCCAACATTGAAATTCCCTAGCAGTATTTATGTTAAGGAAATTTCCTTTAGATCCAAGGATTCAAAACACATCAATGATGTGGTACAAATTATTAAATACCATAGGTGATTTTTAGCAATGAAAGAGTTTGAAAAGGAAGAGAGGCAATTAGGCTAGCAGACTTTTGGATTAGGCCAACATTTGGTGGAAGAGGAAGAAAGATAACTAGAACTTTGGAGGCCCACCATAATGGATTTCGGTATTCGACCATGAGAGAAAAAGAGAGAGTTGATATCATGTATCAAAACATTAAGCATGCATTCTTCCAGCTAGTAGAGAAGGAGATGATTACTTTGCTTCATTTTCATTTGCATGACCTTATCATGGTGTGGGAACCAAGAAGACCAAGGATGTCTAGTTTTATGTGGAGGTAATGGATGTGGTCCAAAATTTAGGAGGGGAATGAAGGTCAATGTATGATCTTGATGAAATTGAGGAAGAAAAACAAGAGAGGGACAGGAAAAATAAAATCAATGCAATGTTTCAAGGTGTTGGGACTGGAAAAATCTGGCATTTTCCCCTAGCCTCTACCTCAGCTACCTTCCATATACCAGAGAAATACACCACACTTTAATTTTATGATCAATACAAATTGTATAAATTTGTGTGACCATATCCATATTATAGCCTCCATTGCACCCATAAAATTGAAATCCCATACTCTTTCCCCCATTCCTAACAAAATTCAATACCATCAGCCTAACAATGCTTCATTGGAGGAACCCCCATCACAACCCCGCTGATGGCCCGATTAAAATAGCTCAACACCTAGTATTGGTGTAACAATACCCTATCAGACTAACTCCTAAGGTGCTCTCCCTGATATACCGATAGAGTCAACAAAAGTAAACACATTGTTGTAACACATCAGTGGAACAAATGATAGCATTCCCTCGATGGCCTGATATAACCATGATTTATCAAGTGCATAGAGTATATCAAGGGAACTAGGGTGCGTTAGGGAAAAATTATCTCGTATCCCGCCAATAAATTGAAGGAAAGGTGTTCATCGGTGGAGAAGGTGGCTATCGGTGAAAGAGGAATCATAGTCTCGCCGATACAACAATAACAATTATTACTAACTGATGCGACATCTTAGGGCATCACTGAGATATTTGAAATAAATGTTCTTCTTCGATGACAAGACTAAAAATGGGTGGTGTATTTATGAACCAGAATTGAAGTGAATTATATCACAAGTTGATCGCATGGTTGTTACAAAATCCATAATGTTTTGCTAAGGGCACAAGTAGAAAGGAAAAACTTGGAGTTCTTACACAGTGGAGACAAGACTCAAGTAAGTACTTTAGACCCAACTGGGAAGCTATTTTTTTCAAAAGCTTAAGATTTAAATAATGGAGGAAAGTACAAATAAACCCAAAGCTAAAAAAATAGAAAACTGAAAAGAGAGTCCTAAAGCAAGACCTGATAGATCAATGTCCTAGGTCGGGGTCAAGACAAAAGAGGAGTGCTCAAATAAATCCTTCCATGGATCGACTATGGGACAAACATGAGGGCTTATGAGATATTTGGACGGATATGAGCTCTTTGTGTACCATTATAGAAAACAATTTAGGTTTCAACCAATCTGCAATCCGTGGAGGTTGAACCTGGGAAGGCTTGTGGTGCCCAACGTGTTTGTGAATGCAGAGCTAATCAAAGCTCTTTCTATCAGATATGACCCCAAGAAAATAACTATTCAGTCACATAACAAGGGTGAGATGCTTGTTATTTCTAGGGGCCTCATTTCTAATGTATTTCAGCTGGAGTGTTCACTAAATTTATCATTCACAGTCAAAGATCTCTTGATAGAGTATCACCATATGGATACCATTTATAAGAGATGGAAGTTACCTTTACATAGGCCCAAGGATGAAGGAGGCCAACTCAGGAGGTTCTCTAGCAGTAAAAATCCTCCTTTCCATGAAGATTTGTTTGAAGAGTATTTTTAGTAACTTATTATTTGGCCTGTCAAGTTTTGGGAGTAGAGGTTTTGCCTCTCATGTCAATTTCCCCAATGGTTTTAGCTACATATATATAGAGCAAGGATGCTAGGCCATTTGATTATGCTAGCTACTTGGCCAATTCCCTAAATTGAGGGCTTGAAAAGATTAAAAAATAATAGTGATAATATTCATTTCGAACACTATTCTTTGCTTATGAATTTTCTTTTGTATGAAGGACAAGTCAGAGGGGTCTGGAGTGAAGAGTTAAGGATAAAAGATATAGATGAAAATGGAGATTTCAAACCTGTGCAAATGTGGACCTCATTGTGGGACAACCATTTGGTAGGTCTCATTACCTCTATTTTGAAGATTTTTTTGTAAAACCATTGATGAATTTGTTGGGATATCCATGCAATTATAGCATATCCCCAAAAGTACAAAGGTTTATAAGACCAAAGGAAAATGACCCAAGAAATAAAGTGAATCATAACTGGGGAGACTGGTATGCTTTCTTTGATTGTACAATGATAAGGATTTATGGGTTCGAAGGAACTCCACACTTGATTCCACAAGTAGTTCTTGACCAAATTGCTTATTTAGAAATTGTTAGGCAATTGGAAAAATTTGATGCCAAATACCTCAAAGGAAATAACAAACAATCAATTATGCGCAGTACCTTATGTTTTGGAGATTTTATAGTGGCTGCCAATGAAGGATATGATGAAGTTGATGCCAAATTAGCATAATACAACCTGCCTCTAGGTGATGTAAGAAAATAAATTGATGCAGAAGGGTTTATCCACAAGGCAAGATTATCATAGGGGCTATCAAGGTATGAACATGTGTTCTCAATCGATGATTTGATAAGAAACCATGATGAGGCCTCCACCACAGAAAGAATGGTCGCGTATAACAATATTATGCTTGTAGAGGAATGGAAAAGAAAAAATGCCCCATCTTATTCAAAGGCATTTGGTGAAATAGAGGATCCTTTAACAAGAATTGAGAAACTCATTTCTCATGTGAATGAATTGATAAAGGATTTTCCCCTAGCTGTTTTTGATGCACCTCATGCAACCTATTCAGGAGTACAAGATGAAGACATAGAGCCCTTGGATTACATACCTTCACAGCCTACTCCTGAGGTATGTTTTTCTATAGATACTGATATATGTGAAGAAGAGGAGAGTGATGAAGAGAGTGAGAAAGACAAACAAATAAGTGCTCCTATGATTGCACAATATGAACCCCCTCAAGAGAAGAAGATTGCAAAATTTGAGGCATCATATGAACTATCTGATGATGTAAGGGTCAAGGTTGGACAAGAGTTTATTTTTTATATTGATTTTGTTAAATCTTCTGAATTTAAATAATTTTTTTATGAATATAAAGGTAGAAAAATGAGACAAAAGATATAAGATATCACTCCTGAATAGGAGGCAACCACCTTGGAGGAATTAAAATAGGAGATAGATAAGGAAATGGAGTCCATCACTCCTGAAAGAGGAAGGGAATTATTCCAAGAAGTTGCAATGTTGCTCCTTCCAGGGTGGGATATTAGCTCTACAATTGTATTTGATAGCTTCAGAAAAAAGAGGGGACAAGAAAATGAACTTGACAGAAGAAGAAAGTGACATAATGTATTTAGGATTTGGGTATAACCCAAACAAGGCCACGTTGCTTATTTGGTCACTATACCCCCATGATAAAAGACCTACTATAATCAGTAATCCAAACCAAGTAATTGGAAATTTATTGTTCCAACAAGTAGGGGATACCAACCCTATGGAGACAGTAGAGTTCAACATAAATGTAGTAAAATTTACCAAGCCATAGATTGAAAAACTAATTAAGGAGAATGAAAAATTGAAGGAGTTGGAAAATCAAAGAGAAAGAACATCCTCCTCCTCCACATAAAATTTATACTCCCCATGGCTTGAAAAGGATAAGAGAGTGTTCAATGCACTGGCTGATGTAGCCTATTGGAAGAATTGCCATCTGAGATCCTAGGGGAAATGCAAAGAATTGGAGAAAGAAGTGAAGACCGTCAAATATAACACTATATATGAAATGATTAAAGAAAGATTCAAAAAAATGATGAAATGTGCTAATAATTATTGGTAACTCTTCAAATAGACACACTCTGCATCGGTGGAGAATGAACAATTGCAGAAGAGAATGATCGAGAAAAGAAAGGAGCTCCTAGAGAATAAAATCATGAAAGGACAAATACTATAGATATATAACACATTGATAGAATCACACAATGGATATCATAAGGCTCGGGGAATATTTTGGTTGCTTTGACTTATAACCAACACTTCATGATGATAGTGGAAATCTACAATATTATGATAGTTGGAAGGAAGAACTTGTTGGGATTCTAACTGTTGCATTGCAAGAAATCAATGTTGAGGATATGGTCTTACAAAATTCTCACAAGAAGCTCAAAAAAATGATGAATATGGAATATGATATGAAAGAGGTGATCTCTAACGTGGACACCTATGCTGAACAGGAGTACATCCATCACCTCTCTGTAGTCAATTTTTTTATCAACCAAATTGTAGATGTATTAGATACAACGGGACAACCATGAGAGAAGGAACACCAACTAATGGCATGATGAGTGCCCTATCATGGAGTAGAAGCTTTGAATAGATCTTGGGTGGTCATGAGCTTTTGCTTGGAGATTAACGAACCAGTTCATTCATCTGTGGATTTTTTTATTTTAGTTGTGTTTAGTTATCAAACGTCATGACCTTTTGTAATAGGTTTGTAGCTTGTTGCCTCTCCTATATAAGAGAGATCAAGACCTGAATAGAAATTATGAGAACGTATATTTTTTCAAATAGAAATTAGTAAGAATATAGATTGCACCAATTCACCCATCCATCTCATATTAGAAACTATTTTTATGATGCATATCATTTTAAGATCAATACAATGGAGAAGGTTACACATAATTACTGATTTGATTTCAAGTGTTCAATTGTTGTGTGGATTTATATGCTTATATGTTATTTGGTTGTCTCCAAAGTGGCTACTTATGTTATTAAAATTGAGTGTGTGGAAATACGTTTAATTTTTCAATATACATTTTCTATAGTGTGGGGTGTTGTTGACTGGTTTTTGTGTGCATACGAATTAAAATTTCTTTTAAGAAATCAGATTTAATAGGTTCCTATTTGGATTAAATTTATTTTAAATAGATTATCTTGATTCGTTTCCCTTCACATCTGAATAAATCCTTTCAAAAATTCACAATAACATAAGGGGATATCATTAGGATCACTAAGAAGACTCTAAATAACTGGACTAATTGCATGTTTATACAGGGTGCAGACATTCAAGGTGCCCAACTGTTTGAATTAAGCTCAAAAGTAGATGTAGCCATCTTACAAAATCCTATCTCCATAATCATCATCCACCTCTCAACTCCATTCACCCAATAATGTAGGCATTGGTCATTTTTAGAAAAATCTCATACAAACTTAATTCATACACCTGATTCTCAAAATATTTTCAATAAGAAACAGTAATTAACCTTGCATCTACTTCACCCCATGTTCCATTGTGAGTAGATTGCTTAGAACAGAAATCATAGCCTTCAAAATCTGCCTTATTTCTCAGGTACACCCACCTAGGTTTAGTAGAGCCTGAAGAGTAGGAGGTAATCAAATTCTTGTTGCCTTGTTCGTGGTCCAAAAATGTGTTAAGAGATTGGCACACTCTTATGATCTAAAAACTTGCATTTTTGAGACCTAACATAAGGATTTGTCAAGCGAGTAAGAGAGCTATGGGAGAAACCTCATCTAAAATATTTTGAATTGGAGTTTGATGTACCATTTAGAGAGCTTGGTTTTCATGGAGTTCCTTTCAAATCCTTTGCTTTTATTGTTCCTGCAGTAAACTTTTTGGTAGCATTGGTGGAATTACCTTTCTTAGTAATCACTATTAGTGAGATTGAGATTGTTAATCAATTAAGCGCTAATTGCTTGTAGCAATGAAAGAGCCTAAAAAGGAAGAGAGAGCTACACCGGTGACTCAGGAGAAACTTTAGATTTCAAAAACAAAGTAAATTAGGCTGGAAGACTTGTGGATTAGGCCAACATTTGGTGGAAAAGGGAGAAAGATGGTTGGAACTCTGGAGGCCCACCATAATGGATTTTAGTATTCAACCATGAGAGTAGAAGAGAGCTCTTATATCATGTATCAAAACATTAATCATGCATTCTTCCAGCCAACAAAGAAGGAGATGATTACTTTGATTCACTTTCATTTGCTTAACCATATCATGGCGTGGAAACCAAGAAGACCAAGGATGTCCAATTTTATGTGGAGGTAATGGATGTAGTCCAAAATTTAGGAGGGGCAAGAAGGTCAATGTATGATCCTGATGAAATTGAGGAAGAACAACAAGAGAGGGACAAGAAAAATAATATCAATGCATAGTTTCAAGGATTTTTCAAGTGAGTAAGAGAGTTATGGGAGTTGCCTCATCTAAAATATTTTGAACTAGAGTTTGATGTACCATTTAGAGAGCTTGGTTTTCATGGAGTTCCTTTCAAAGCCTCTTCTTTTATTGTTCCTATGGTAAAATTTTTGGTAGAGTTTGTGGACTTAACTTTCTTAGTAATCACTATTAGTGAGATTGAGATTGTTAATAAATTAGGTGCTAATTTCTTGTAGCAATGAAAGAGTCTAAAAAGGTAGAGAGAGATACATTGGTGACTTAGGAGAAACTTCAGCTTTCAAAAACAAAGGCAATTAGGCTAGAAGACTTGTGGATAAGGCCAAGATTTTATGGAAGAGGAAGAAAGATGACTAGAACTCTTGAGGCCCACCATAAGGGATTTCAGTATTCAACCATGAGAGCAATGGAGAGAGTTGATATCATGTATCAAAACATTAAGCATGCATTTTTCTAGCCAGTGGAGAAGGAGATGATTACTTTGATTCACTTTTATTTGCATAACCATATCATGGCGTGGGAACCAAGAAGACCAAGGATGTCCAATTTTATGTGGAGGTAATGGATGTAGTCCAAAGTTTAGGAGGGGAAAGAAGGTCAATGTATGATCCTGATGAAATTAAGGAAGAACAAGAGAGGGATACGAAAAATAATATCAATGCAGAGTTTCAAGGATTTGTCAAGCGAGTAAGAGAGTTATGGGAGCAGCCTCATCTAAAATATTTTGAACTAGAGTTTGATGTATCATTTAGAGAGCTTGGTTTTCATGGAGTTCCTTTCAAAGCATCTGCTCTTATTGTTCCTATGATAAACTGTTTGGTAGAGTTGGTGGAATTACCTTTCTTTGTAATCACTATTAGTGAGATTGAGATTTTTTATCAATTAGGTGCTAATTTCCTATAGCAATGAAAGAGTTTGAAAAGGAAGAGAGAGCTACATTTGTGACTCAAGAGAAACTTCAGCTTTCAAAAATAAAGGAAATTAGGCTGGAAGACTTGTGGAACAAGCCAAAATTTGGTGAAAGTGGAAGAAAGATGACTGGAACTCTAGAGGCCCACCATAGTGGATTTCGATATTCAACCATGAGAGAAGAAGAGAGAGTTGATATCATGTATCAAAACATTAAGCATGCATTCTTTTAGCCAATGGAGAAGGAGATGATCACTTTTCTTCAATTTCATTTGCATAACCATATGATGGTGTGGGAACCAAGAAGACCAAGGATGTCTAGTTTTATGTGGAGGTAATGGATGTGTTCTAAACTTTAGGAGGGGTAAGAAGGTCAATGTATGATCCTGATGAAATTGAGGAAGAACAATGAGAGATGGATAGGAAAAATAATATCAATGCATAGTTTCAAGGATTTGGCAAGCTAGTAAGAGAGCTATGGGAGCAGCCTCATCCAAAATATTTTGAACTAGATTTTGATGTACCATTTAGAGAGCTTGCTTTTCATTGAGTTCCTTTCAAAGCCTTTTCTTTTATTGTTCCTACGGTAAATTGTTTGGTAGAGTTGGTGGGATTTCCTTTCTTAGTAATCACTATTAGTGAGATTGAGATTGTTAACCTTGAGAAAGTAGGACTTGGGAAAAAGGAATTTGATATGGCTATTATTTTCAAAGAATTCAAGCGGGATGTACTCCACATTGATGCCATTCCTCAATATTCACTTCATGGCATTAAGGAATCATTGAAATCCATGGATATAAAGTATTATGAAAGTAGAATGAACTTGAACTAGCAGCCAATTTTGAAGACTATTACTGATGATCCAAAAAAAAATTATTGAAGATGGTGGTTGGGAATTTTTTAATATGGAAGCTAGTGATTCTGATTTTGATAATTTAGAAGAGTCGGATCAAGGATATGAATCCTCTGATGTAGAAGAGGAATCAGAATCAGATGAGGAAGGTTCAGAAGATGAATCTCTTGTGGAGTTAGATGAGGACGAAGAAGAAGAAGAAGATTCTGAAGGGGGGGAAGGTAAAACATGGGATGAATTAGAAGTCCAAGCCAGAAATATAGATAAGGAAAAATGAGATGAGTCTGACATTGAAGAGGAAAGGTGGCGATGAAAGGTAAAAGCTACAAGGAGGTCTCGGGCACCTGATATTAGAGATTCAAGAGGAATGCCTACCAAGAGGCATAAGGTCAGATGAATTGAATTCATCTACATCCTTCTACTATTTATTCATGCACATAAATGGTTTAGTTGTTTATGCAAATGATGCATATATGTTAACTTCATCAGTGTTGTTAGTTCGATAGTTTGACTTCTATGACAACCAGCCATTAGGCCATTCTGTGTGGGAGCACATTTATATTTTTAGTTAGATTTTTGGATAGCTCTACTTGGTGTTAAGGACATTCCATTTATCTTTTGAATGTTAAGAAGTTTAGTATTACACGCTTCTCTATGTTGATCAGATCAGGTTGCAGGTTTTTTATTGTTGATTTCTTTATTGATGGAGTTTTTTTAACTTGGAAGATAGGAATTTACTATCTTTTTTTAATTAGATGGAAAAATTAAGTGATTGGTTAGCTACGCCAAGTGATGTAGACTAAAAGGATGTATTAGATCTATAAGATTCCTACTAAGATGCATCAAAACATTCTTACATGTTAAAATAATGGAAACATTGTGAGGAAGGATGGAAAAGATGTGTGTGGATCACTTAGTAGAATGGAAACATGAATTCAAGGAAGCACTCCTTGAGATACCATGTTTGAGAGAAAAGAAGATAAATCAAATCAGCATGGGACTAAGTTACTCAAATGATACAAATCATAACTTAAATGAGGACACTTAAGAGATATTAAAAGACAATGGTCATTAATTAAAAGATGCGATGAAAATAAGGGATGAATGTCACCCACTACCCTTTAAGGAAAACAATATTTTTTTCCTGAACGTGAAATAATGGGACAATTGAGTGGGATCTAGGACCAACAAAGAAGCACTTTAGAACTCATCCTACGCATCAATAAACAACTCAACACAAGAAATGAAAATTGACGTATTAACACAACAATATCCAACTAAGTTATTGAAATTCAACTATTGATACCTCGTTCTCCATCCAAATTAAAAAATCAGCCCACTTTTTTCTTTGTAAATTTTCCTTTTCAAATTGCTTTGGATGTCAGCCATATTTCTCCTTTTGTCAAAACATGGCATGTGGACTAGTTAAACTAATTAATATGCAACCATTTACTTTTTCCTAGGGAATTAAAAAAAATATCATTTAACATATTAAATATACTTACAAATTTATAGATCAAGCCCTGTAAACCTTTTTGGATACTATGATGCGTGGCATGAAGTTTTTGAAGCCTAGACTTGGAGGCCTTGTCCTAAAACATATACTAATTCAATTTAACTATCCAAAAATAAAATTTAAAAATCATTTAATAAATTTGATATAATCTTATGAGAAAATTCAAATACCTGCGTATTCTCCTCACCGGACTTCCTCCTTGCTTCAGACTTCTCATATTATTTTACAAGCTCTTTCCATACTTTGACACTTACATCAATTGGCCTCTTTTTGAGCCTTAGCTCGGGAGGGATTTTTTTATCTTCTTTTTTTGGTTGCACTGAAATCTCTTGCAATGTTGATATATTCATAACTTTACCTTCTTCATAGACCAACCTGTGCCAAATTCAATCTCCATGTCATTGATAACTTTTTTTTGTAGGTGTATGGGTATCTTTGAGAATGGTAAATGTAGATGGTCTTTGAACCATTGAAGGCATGATTCCTGTAACCTATTCACAAACCCTTTTCCAGCAGCTGTCATTTGGACTTCCCCTAAAACCACATCATATTCTATCTTGGTATTGAAGGTACCAATGCAAGATTGAAAATTTGGCATGGTGGAAGAAGTATGTGTCCCAGGAGTAAATAGGACAGTGGAATCCTCTACTCCTTGTTCTACATTCCTAGAGTTTACTATTATTTATTTCCTCCTAGATCTTTTTCTTGATCTAGAACTACTTGGGGAATCAATTAATTCCCTTTGACACAGTTGATTTAGTTGCAATGTTTGAGGGGCTTCAGTAGATCGTTTTTTTATGTATCTGGAAAGCATTTTCCAGTGCACATCATCTAATTTGTTCACTACCTCTACCCCCAATATGGAAGCCAATGCCTCCTTATCTTTGTTAGTCACATGTCCCTATATATATATAAAATAAATTTCTTCTTTTAAATTTAAAAAGTAAAAAGTAAAAATGAAAGAAACAAGGGAAAAATTTACAAATCTATAAATTGAAAATGAATTACCTCATCATGGCCAAATTTTTCTCCCTTTGTTCTCTTCCCTCTATCACTTGACATTTTGAGGCGACCTAGGGAAAATTATTTTCATCTAGTATGTGGAGGCAAACAAAGTAAACACTATTAGGTATGAAATTTTTCATCTAGTTTGTGGTAAAAAATTTTTACCTTGAATGAATCTCTTTCTGGATTTAAACACCTATGAATCAATTCCTTGCACACCTGTATAGAATATAAATATATTTGAAAGGATATAAATATATGCAAAATGAAACAAATGTATTGTAAAAAAATCAACGCTTGCACACCTGTATAGAATGGTAATATTTGAGGGATAAAAAGGGCGTGCAGTGTGGTTTTATTGAGATTTAACACCGATAGGCCCCATGTTCGAGTCACATCCATTGATTAGAAAGAAAACGAATGTGTGCGCACAATCAATTTGAAACCATGAGCTCATTGTTCTATGAAAGAATAAGTGAAAATTAGTAATAGCTAATTAAATCTCGAAGGTCTCACAAATTTGAGGAAATGATCTATTATTTAGCTATCATCTCAAAAGCCCTATGTCCTCGTATTGTCTCGACCAACCTCTGTTCCCATGGGACCTAGCTATAGTGGGGTGGATACAGTTTAACAACTTGTCTTGAAAGCACTTGACTACATTTTTAGGAAGGAAGCGAGAAAGTTGTCTTCAAAGAAAGGTATGGAAGGAAGGTCTGATAAATCGAACTGGAAACTGAAAGCTTGGGATGGGAATGATAAGTGAACTGAGGTATTGGGGTTTCAAAAATGTGTTCACTACTCTCAGGTGTGGAGGAAATAATCCAATGTCTACAATTTTACCCTACTCCTTTGCAACCACATGAGACTTGAACGATTTGCATGTAAACAAAACAATATTCATAACCCTTTCTTCACAATCCCCTCCATTAAATCCAAACAAAAATGTTTTTGGGAACAAAAAAAACAAATTGTAACTTTACCTATGGTGTCGCAAACTAAATTGAATTTCCGATCTACTTGCTTGTACCCCTCCTTCACGTTGTTTTTCCCTTTTTTCTCCTCTCTTCCTTCGCATGTATTTTTTCTCTTGTCATCTCTTCCTTGTTGATGTGGGAATTTTTTAATTTGTGTTCTTGGTTCAGTAGTCGGTGCTATAGACAGTGTAGCAAAGTGCACCTAATTTAGCACCTAGTAGTGCAAACTGATGTATTTTTCTTGGAAGTTGATAAATAAATTGATCCTAAATTGACTTCATCTTCATATGTTCCAAGGGAGAAATCATGGTTCCCTATTTTATCTATTCCTTATCCCATGTCAATTTTGTGGGTGCAAAACTAATAGATTTTAGATTTGGAACTCAGAAATGACCCCTATACAACTAGATGAGTCATCTAAAGTGTGAAATATATGTCAAATCTATGTCTAAAGTGAGGTCTTGTGTTGGATAGAATATTCGTTGAAATGATATAATTGGTGTACTAAACATTTACTATGTTGTGTATTATAGGGGTGAGACGAGGCCATGGCAACAAATCATGTCATGTCAAATGAGGACACAATGGTTGAAGCGAGACATCAGGTACTCAAATTTTGACTTAACTTAGGAAAATTTGATCTAATGGAATTTTGTGATACGTCGATCCTTTTTCACAGTATTATTGAAATTTATAATGTATTATCCAATCTTGACATAAATTAATGCATGTTGTTGATTATTTTAGATGGAGATTGGAGAAAATGCAGAGCCTGAGTGCTCAACTAGCAAAAGAGGAAGATATGTACATGGACATGGACCTAAAACTGTTAAATCACGTAGATGACTGTGGGTGTTCAAGGATATGACAATGGATCTTGCAAACACAACAAATGATTGCACTAAACAAGAGGTTGGTCAGGACTATAGTACATGGGATGAATACTTTGAGAAAATATATGACTAAAGTGAGGTTTTGTGTTGGATAGTATATTTTTTGAAATGATATAATTGGTGTAGTAAAAATTATTTACTATGTTGTGTATTATAGGGGTGAGACGAGGCCATGGAAATAGATCATGTCATATCAAATGAGGACAAAATGGATGAAGCGAAACATCAGGTACTCAAATTTTGACTTAACTTAGGAAAAAATGATCTGATTGCATTTTGTGACATGTCCATCTTTTTTCATAGTATTATTGAAATTTATAATGTATTATCAAATCTTGACATAAAATAATGCATATTGATGATTATTTTAGATGCAGATTGGAGCAAATGCAGAGCTTGAGTGTTCAACTAGCAAAAGAAGAAGATATGTACGTGGACATGGACCTAAAACTGTTAAATCTCTTAGACGATAGTGGGTGTTTGAGGATATTACAATGGATCTTCCAGACACAACAAATGATTGCACTAAACAAGAGGTTGATCGGGACTATAGTACATGGGATGAATACTTTGAGAAAATTGTTATTTGTGGATGTTTTGTATGTCGTGGAAAGAAATAATTCAAATGAGAAATTTTATAAAGAAATTACATATATGATGAGCTTCCAGTTGGTAGTATGCCTCCCACAATCGATTCAAATTCAATAGGAAATGTGGTAAGTAATTTTCCAATTTGATATAAATAACATGTATAAACATTGTTTTATATTATTTAAATAACTAATTTTTTTCTTAATGGATACTTGCAGGATAAATTTCTTGGTTTATATTTTCTTGGATCACTGACTTCCAACCTAGAGGGCAGTGATCATTTATCAGATGATACATCTAACAAAAATATGTGTCAATATACCAGCTCGGAAGATGAGGAATTGATGAAAACAAGTCATAGAACATGTGTAATGCCCCGCCAAGTAACCCTAAAGGAAGTTGCAATTAACATCATAAGCGAACCAAATTTTTTTTTTATAAAGTGCATTTAACATACACATTCACTTACTAGTTAACAACAACTTCTAAGACTATAAGGTTAGGATTACTCAAACCCACACAAACATATTACAAATAACCATAGCCTTATGAACTTTATGAAATCACCATCATACATCATAAGAATATCACATAACATAATAAGATAATCAACCGAGATACAATCTCATAAACATTATCTTAAACCAATAGTTACATCACTCATTCCCAGAATGAGGCAATAGTACAAATGATTACAATTACAAAATTCCACCTCATAATCATAAGAGGGATAAAATAACTTATACAAATTAAAATATTACAGATAACACAACAAGAACCGCGAGCTGTCCATCTGGATGTCTCGCCACCAAGTACTAAAGATCGATGGGGACCCAACGGTTTTGGTGCATGTTCCACCCAACCAATGTGGTACCCGAAGGCCCACCCCCCATGCTAGGAGATAGTAACCAAGTAACATGGACAAAGATTCTACTACCTCTAACCAAAGGCAAACTCATACTGACTCATACTGTTATAACCAACCAAATGAATTAACAAGTACAACTCATTCACTATACAAGTACGAATCAAATACAACTCATTCACCATACAAGTACAAATCAAATACAAAACAAGTACAACAAGTACCAACATCACTGACATAGGTCACATTGCTTCCAGACATAAAGTAGATCAAGTATGTTCAAATAACCATACACATAAAATAATTAACAACAGTTGTCATAGATAGAGTGTCATCGCAAGGTTTGTCATGAGATCTCCTCTGGGCATTCTTCATAGGCTCCGGCACAAGTAATCCTGGTGGCCTCAACCGAATCCCGGCACTCATACTCACTCATGCGGAATCAACTACCTCTCGCAAAAACTAGATAGTTGATCTTGCCATTCCAGGCCTTCTCACTCATCCCAAGTCTAAACAAGCCCTTGTGTCTATGAGTGAGGATTAAATTATCTTGATTAATGTGAGAAGTTAGTCCTAATCTTCTAAGTACATTATTTAAATTATCACTTGATTAAATCACTCCTGAAGGTTATCCAGTTTACCTCTTTGGGCTCTGGCGCCTAACAGAAGCCACTCTTCTATTCGACAACACACACTCAAACAATCCACCAAGGGAACCACAAGTGCATACCAACTAAGCATCATAATCCACTCCAACACAAGGAGGATACAAATAATAGAAACTCACTCCAAACATCTTGGAGGAAACCACACATAGTCCACTCCTTTCACAGGAGGTACAAAAGATCCCACTCCAACATCTTGGAGGCAATAACACATAATCCACTCCTTTCACAAGAGGCAACAAGATGAAACCACATAACAAGTTCACTCCATACAAGGAGACACGGATCCCATAATCTGCTCCTAAACCAAGTAGGTGCAAACATCCCCGTTCATGAAAATCGGGTAAAACTGAACATGCACTACCCAAGGAAAAACAAATGGATGGCATAAAGATTCAACAACCCTTATCCTCTAAGTTTTTCTGGAAGACTTATAATTTAGGACTAACACTAACTCCCAAAACCAACAGTGCAACTTGACGACATAGCAATAAAAACATTCAAGTCATCAATCAAATCTAATATTTGGATTTCCTAAATCCATACTCATTCAATAGGTAGTGTTTACAAAGTCAAAGACATGATAAGTAGATCATCTAAAATAATCATAACCCCTATTTCCCTTTTCATTATTGAAAATCTAAAACAATTAAACGTACTTCCCTTTACTGAATACAAAGAATTAAATCCTTTAAGATAATCATGAGAAAGATACTACTTTTGGATATACTAAATCCATACCTCTTTCATAATCCAATCACAATGATTCAATTAATCTAAATAGAAATTAATAAATAACATAATTGATTGTCTCATCAATAAAACAACTTCTTAATTTACTTTTAAATCGACACAAATCCATGCAAGTAAACTTTTTCCATTTCCTAACCAAATCTTACATCTCATTCAATTTTCTATTTAAAACATTCAATCACTTTAATATAATAACATATTGTTTCTCTATCCATTTTCCATATACACTAATCAATCCATTTTTAAATCTCTATTCAATAATACATTGCATGCATCTCATTAAAATAAAATACGATAATGAATTTTACACTGAATATATATATATATGCTCCATATTATATAGACACCATTAATATTCCATTCACAATGCTTGCATTTGTTGATAGGTAGAAGATGTTGATGAAACACATACTAATACCCATGATCCAACTGGTTTATTAAGATTTGGACAGGATGATCCAAATCATCCTTTAAACAATACCAGGGCGAAAAGAGAAAGTTTAAAGAGATTACTACCACCTGAGAAATTTGAAGAGCCGATGAGATCTGCATATAATGATAAGATGCCACCTAGAATTAATGATGATGTTCATGATAGTGAAAATGCAGTGCATGAAGAAGGATTGAATGAAATGCTTACAGGTTTCTTTGGGGATGGAAACAATGATGAAAATAATGATCATATGGTTGACAGTAATGATGATAGTAGGGGTAATTAATAGCAACGTAATGTTGATGATAAAAACCTAAAAGACTCCATCAAGCAAAAAGAAAAGACACCCGTGTTCAAATTGGGTGCAAGTAGAACCTCAGAACTAGCATGCACATTAATATTATTAGAAATCAAGTCACTATTTGGTTCGTCATAAAAAGGATTCACTACCCTACCGAAGTCAGTTGAAATCTATTTCTTACTTTGCATTGTCAATTGGTGTACACAATTCGTAGAAATTCATCAACTTCGTTTATATTTCTTTAAGAGGATTTGAAAACCATATATTGTATATAAATAGTCCTAGTATAGATTGGCATATCAAACATGTTCATCATAAGTCAAACATTCAATTGATTTAATCTTTGGCAATCTTACAAGGCACTAAAAACTAAAATATTCCCTGAAGAGAATGTGTTGCCATCAACTTACAGAGAGGCGCGTTTGTTGTTGGTTGAGTTGGGGATTGAATAGAAGAAAATTTATTCATGTAAAAATGATTGCATTTTATATAGAGATGAATATCAAAACAAGGTAGAATTCCATGTATGCGAAGAGAAGAGATATCATATAGATGTACAAGGTCCTACAGTTCCAAAGAAGGTTTTACATCACATGCCAATTATACCTAGACTTCAATGAATGTTTTGTTGCAAGTCACTTACACAATTGATGGACTGGCATGTAAAGAACAAGAGTAAAGATGGATTCATGTGAATTTTGGCCAACTCCAAAGCAATGAAACACATAGAGGGAAAATGGCCAAGAAAATTCAAAGATGAACCCGGTAGTATCAGGTTCGGTCTTGCAATTGATGGAGTGTGCCCATTCTCTTTCCTGAGCTCAAATTATAGTGTTTGGTTGGATTCAAATTGATAGTATACAATATTCCCCCATGGACGAGTGTTAGAAAAGAGCACCTTATGCTGACTCTCATTATTCCAAGAAAACATCAAGTTAAAAAAATGGATGTTTATCTTGCGCCTTTTATTGATGAGATGCAACTGCTATGGATAGGCATAAGAATGTATGACATGTCACGTCCTCCATCAAATAGGTCCTTCATGTTGTATGGTGTGCTATGTTGGACTATTCATGATTTCCCAAGACTTGGTGTTTGTTCTGGTAAGATAAAATATTTACGTATTTACACTCATAATTTATTTTCATCCCAACTTTCATACTTAGTTTTATACTATTTTTTTTATTTTATTAACATTACTTATAGAATTGAAGGGCTTCAAACAAAGGGGATATTTTCATTTCCAAGATGTGTAGAAAAATTTCAAGGGTTGTATTCTAAAGATCTACATAAATTTATTTACGCAAACAACAGGGTTTTTATACCACTAGATCATAGGTTTAGAAATTGCAAAAAGAATCAATTTCATGGAAAAGTTGAAAATAGAGGCCCTCCCCTCCCATGATTATGGGTCCAGGTGATTGGCTTAAGAATTATAAAGATGTTGAATTGAAAGCTTGGGAGGATTTTTTTGATCGGAGTGATTCAATTGCAAAACCATAATAACTTGTAGTTCATATGCTAGAAGGAATGAAAAGGAAATCCATATTTTATGAGCTCCCTTACTGGAAGGATCTATTAATATCTCACCTATTAGATCCTATGAAAATCTTCAAAAATGTCCCAGATTCTATATTTCGGCATATATCGGGCAAAGCGAAGGAAACCTTGTCTTTGAGGAGAGATATTGCTCTTTCGCATATCAAATTTGATAGAAAATATTTGTGGCCAAGCAGGGAAAATGAAACATATGCAAAAGCTCCATGGATTTTTTTAAAAAAAGAGCTAGACCAACTAAAAAATATCATCTGTTCAATAAGGACACCTACTGGTTATGGGCCATCATTGGCTAAATATTTTACAGTTGATGGAAATATCATAGGATTTAAAACACATGATTTTAATAATTTAATGAAGGTATTATATATCATCATTTAACATTACTGCTAACATTGATTAAGTACTAAATATATTTTGATATTTTGTTGTGTGAGGAAAAATTACTAATGAAATTTTCATAAATGTTTTTGATAGAATATCATGCCATTGGCAATTAGGAGGGATTCCTATCTTATAGTTGACATAAGGAATGCCATAAGTTGATTGTCAACATTTACAAGGTATGTGGTTATATGAAATGTTCATGTGTGAGAGACATAGAGATATTATATTGCATTTTAATTTATCACTAAAGGTTCATACTAATTTACTATTCTTATATTAGGTGGGTGACCTCCAAGGAGATCCATGAATCTGAAGTGCCAAAGTGGAAGAAGGAAATTACAAAAATTGTATGTGCATTTGAGAAGGAGCTCCCTACAAGGCTATTTACTTATACACCTAGTCAATGACTTTGAATTGGTGGGTGTCGTATCAATGAGATGGATGTTTTTCTTTGAGAGGTATATGAAAACACTTAAAAGATATGTCTGACAAAAGGCACATCCAAAGGGTTGCATGGTTGAAGGGTATGTATTGAATGAAGCATTTTTCTTCCTGTGTGAATTCCTTGGTAAGGATTTTGAAGATGGGCCACACGTCTGGGATGAAGAATGAGCATCAGATATTATTGATGGAGAAAAACCACAATCTAATGGTGTTCAAGTAGAAATTAGTAAGTAAATTCATGATCAGTGTGGTTGTTTTTCTTGCAATCATTAATTTACTCTGTAATATATTTGTCAAATTAACAACATGACATTTGGAGTTTGAAATAAACATGTTGACATGTAATAGGTGTAGACAAAATTTATATACTCAACAAGTTCATTCTATACCACATGGAATTTATGAACAAATGAATTGATCTATATGATAAAAAGAGAGAAGTGTTAGAAGCAAGGAGACAGTTTAAGAGATCAAACCCAAAGAATACTCCACTTCCCACTGATCTACTTGGGGAATGGGGAAAATATTGTACACTATAATGGGTTACTGAAAAAATTCAAAATCAAATAGAAGATGTAGGTATAGATTCTGACATAACAAAAGATGAAATCGACATGTCTAGAGGATGTGAAAGAAAGGTACAGTTAGAATTTTACAAAATGTTGTTTCCATACAGTTTTGACACTATTAACTATTTTAATATTCGTCATTATATTTGTTTCACTGAAATAAATGGTCTTTCACAGGCAGGGAAATATCTAGCAATGTGGGCGTATGGTCGACATTATCATGTAGAAAGTGTATATGTAAAGAGACAATCCTTCAATTGTGGCATCATGGTTGACTTCAAGCAATCCATTTGATCAAGCTCAAAAGATTAGAATATAATTGAAGGGAATCTACAATATGTTGGGAAAATAAAAGAAATTATTGAGTTGGATTATCGCTCTTTTAAATGTTGTATTTTTAAGTGTAGATGGTATGAAGCATTTGAGATTACTCGAAGACATGATACCCATAGTGGATTTTTTTCTATAGATTCCTCATGCTTCCTACCGAAGGACAGGAAGCCTTATGTTTTACCAATTCATTGTGAGCAGGTATTTCTTTAACTCAAACAAGAAGCGGTAGTGATCATTAATCTATTAATTCATAGTTTATTATGAATATATACATGTGCTTATTAATCAATAAAATTGTTATAACATGCATCTAGTATATGTATTTCGTTCATGTGCAAGTATTTTTCTAAAAAGATATTTTGGACCCGAAATGGATGTTTGTCATACATTATGATCCAAGATTAAGTCATGTATTTGAAGAAACATTAGTGGATACTAAGAAAAATATTGACGGTGAACAAAATGAGAGAGAGGGATTAGAGAACATTGAATGAATTGACATCCATGATGATGTTGAAGATGGTTATGTGTAGGCACAAGAAGACAACAATCCAGAGTTAGATGATGTTATGGAAGACAATAATATGGATGGTATAGAAAATGATGATCCAAATACATCTGCTAACAATATAGATGGTGTATAGTCAAATTTCAATGATGATGAAGATGATGTAGGTGAAGATGAGGATGATGATAATATTAAATACTTGAAAGAACATATGAAGATTGACAATGATATATTGGATGACATTGTAGAAGACAATAATGTTAATGACCAAGACTTCTAAATTTTTAGAATTATTTGCAACCATGTTTAAAAAAGGATGATTCTTATGGCCCAAACTTTTAAATGCTTCAGTAATATTATTTGTGTCGATACAAATTACCTATTGCAATATCCTTAAATTGTTCAATCTTTGGTATGAATTGTTGGTAGAAAAAATTATGATTACTTGGATGCTTCTTCCATTCATTTTGTATCAACATATGTTCATGAAGACACAAAATTTAATAAAATATTAATGCACGTAACTCACAATTATTTAAATATGCAACTTTGTTAACTTTATTATTTTTAAATAGTTTCCATTTTTATGTTGGACATAATTTTGAACATGTAACTGAAAACATCCACAGTAAATGCTTTACTATATCAACATATTCATTCATATAAGCACAGTATTGAGGCCCAATAACTGATATTCATTCAAATATAAGAAGAAATAAGTATGGAAAAAATAAGAAAAAATAAAGAATGATAACACAATCATGGAGAATCTCTAATAATAAGATGTTCTATTTCATTCATAAGCTCAAAATAATCACACAATAACAACAAATGTTCCCTAATAAATCTTATGAATTTAAATAACTTGAAGAAACCACTTTGGAGATAGCACAATAATAGATAAGCATGAAATTTAACACAACAATTGAACACCAAAATAGATTACCAATTATGAGAAATCTTCTCCATTATGTTGTTTCAAATATATATACATTTATAGCACAAGTATTTGATATGATATGGATGGGTGGAATGTGTAATCTATCTTCTTACTAATGCCTACTATAATGGAAACGGAAATGGAATATGATATGATGATCCTCTCAAAATTGGCCTTGGTTTCATATTTATATATGAAGCAACAAGCTTCGGGCCTTTTACAAAAATAGATGACCCTTCAAAACTACTTTTACTAACAACTAATTAATTTGCATAATTCAAGAAATAACAAGGCTTAAGACACTTTAGACCTATGTTTCCTTTAATTACTGTAGAAATCCCATGATCATCAATCTAGAAAAGCTTTCCTCTTCATGATAGACGTTCAGATGCCCTCACCTTAGTGACCTACTCATCTGAAGCCAAATACTTCTCTTCCCATTGATACACTATAAAATCTTATGTCCACTGATATTCATAGATCTTTGGTATGTTTTCAAGATGTGTCTTCCATCAACTATCCAGTAGTGCCTTTGTATCATTGACCAATTTTAGATATCCAACATCAAGATCAATCAATCCATCCATGATAAAATTGAGCCTATGAAGATCGGTGTCACTATCCCCCTAAACATGGGTTACACACTTTTGAATAACCTGACCAAATTCCTTCTTCCATTCATCCAATTCTTTTACTTGACCATCATATTTCACAATTTATTGTGTATGCCATTGTTTTAAGGTATAGAATGAATCCATTCGTACCACAATCCTCTTATCCTCCCCTTGTATATACTAAAATTCCTCAACAATCATTTTTACTATTTGCTCAGTTGATTTTCATGTTGTAGGAGCATCAGGACTCCTTTGTAGAACTTTGCATAACTTAGATAGAGTGTGGTGAATAGGCTGCCACCTTTGAAACATGGGATCCAATACAAGCATATGTGCTTTTATTTGATCAATTGATCACTGAAGTGATTTATAACTATCATTCACACTATCCAGTTTATCAATAACCAACTTTATTCTGTACTCAAGAATATTTTTCATAACTTCAGAAACTTTCCTTTTTACTTCATCTTGAGCCTCCTTCATTTCATCCACTTCCTTCTCAGGAATCTTTGCTTGCTTGGTCAGAATTCTCTGTACAATATTTAATGGAGCACTAGGAGGCTTATATAACTCTATCTCCTTGCTTTGTGAAGTTCCTGCTCCTTCTAAGTGTTCTTTCAATTTGACATTCTCCATAAACAATTTATTAAATTCATCATTTAAAAACTTTTTTCTCTTTCATATTCCTTTAATTTGTCCTCCAATCCCTTAACAGTTGCATGAGTGAACATGGTTGAGTGCATGGTCATTGTGGCTACCTCCAAAGGGGTGGTGTCTTGTATTGTTCTTACCATTGTTGCCCCTTTCATTCCATGTATTACATCCAACAGTTTAGGGTTCTATGTGTTTTTTTGCTTGATCCAAATGGCCAGGATTTCAATTTTGGGGTTATACCCAGTTCCACTTACTCCTTCATCAGAGTCAAACTCTGCAACTAACATTGGATCTTCTTGAGCCCGTACTTGATCAAGCAAAAAAAAATTATTTAATTCCAACCCAAGAAAAATGAGCATGTTACTCTTCAAAATCATCTCTCTAGCCTTCTGAGGGCTAATGTCAATGTGGTCAACCCTCAATTCATTGAATGTCTGTGCTACCATTTGATTCTTTTCTGGTTCTTCAATTCCCACTTCATCTGACTCCATTTTCTCTTCAATTTCTTTTATCTTCATCTTTGTTTAGAAATCCCTAAACTCTGGAGTCTTGATGAACTTATCATCCTCTATAAACCTCCTGGAAGCAATTTCTCTCTCATCTTCATGTATCTTTGCACCTTTTTTTTTCAGCATCATCCATCCTTTCCCCATGCCTATGGGTGCTAGTCTCATGGATGGGTTGATCAACCTCAATATCACCCTTTAATTATTGCAATATAGTGGCCACATCTTCAGTATCTCCCACCCCTTCACTCTCCTCATAAGGTAACAATGGCTCAATGCTAGTGTCTTTTGTCTCTTGGGAGGTAATTGCTCCATGGGAGACTCTAATGTTGTGTTCGGGGTGTGCTTTTTAGTTATCTTACCACCGTGTTCCTAAAGATACACTTCTTTTTTACCATACAAATCCTCAAATTTATCAATTATTCAATTGATCCTCCTGATGGGGTCTTTTTCTTCAACGAAATAGCCAGGGAAAATCCTATCATTTTGCTTCTTCCTTCCTTCAAGCTTCATTATAAGCTCCCATTTCTTCCATCTGAGGCACACCTCTAGAAAAGTAAGGTAGTTTCTTATCACATCTTCCTCATAATCTACTTGGTGTGACACTGCCATTTTGGTAAAAATATTATGCCTTATGTTATTCATATGATTTTCAGGGCCAAAGGCTCTTGCTTTTCCAGAACCCAACACATATCTTGTCTTCAAGTAATATTGCAACTCCTTCAATGTATCTGAGCCTACTGTCTAGTCTCCACATTTGGTTGAGTTTGGAAAAAATGTGCCCTTCTTTTTTTGTGCATTACATCCTTTTCCATCCACATCATTTGCCACATAAATTCAAGAAATGCTAATCTGAGGGGCATGAACTTTGGCAGTATGTGTGGAGTAGTAGGGCATCCATACATTCTTATTATTATAACTTCTAGTAAAAAGAAGCAATCACCAAAATTATGTGTGTGACCCTATTCTTGTCTCAGGGCCAAAGGTATTAACAATTGTTACATTTTGTTTGGAAATCTTGGCATTGAATAACCAAGAACTTGAAGGATTTTGTGTACACACTAACTCATTTGACTGCAAAATACGACAAAAATTTCTGATGAAAGATGTATTGTCGGGTACCTATGATATTTAATGTGAAATTTTCAAAAAAAAAAAAATTATGCCCGACGTTCATCGAAATTTTGATGATCCTGATTTTTCGTCAATATTTTAACAAACACCATATGTTCATCGAAATTTTGATGATCTTGATTTTTTAATAAAAGTGAGCTCGACAATTTATCTATACTTGTGACAGTGTTTTGCTATACTTGTGAACTTGCTCTACTTGCGAATTTTCTATTCTTGCAACAGTTTGTGGAGAACTAAGGACGATTTTCTTGGAAAAAATCAGAAAAAATTCAAGAAGATATCGCCAGGTTGAGGGTAGTCATTGTCTTTTTCCAAAATTCATTTATGAAGTCAGATTTGTTCTAGGTTTGAAAATCATATTTTAAAGCAACATCTCATCAGATTTCATTTTTAGACTTATGCATTTCCATAATTTCATTTCCATATTTTGTTGTGCAAGTTCAATATTCTGATTTTAGGAGTCTAACGGTTGGAAATCATAGTAAAATCAGAATTTAATAAGTTCTAGAATTAGCATTTTAAAGTGTTTTTTGAGGTCATTAACTTCAAGCTATCTTCTCTTTTTTAGGGGTGGTTGCATGCTGAATTTTTTTGGTGCAAAATATCAAAATTATTAGATTTTGTTACCTGTCTATGATTAAAAATTATTGGAGTGTGAGTTTGATATTTTTTGAAGATCTAAGTATTCAAGCTTGGTAAATAAAAATTATGTCAGATAATATTAGTCCAGAACACAATGAAGAGACACTTGCTAGATTGTGGGCTAGATTGAAAAGAAAGGGTGATGGGAAATATTATTGTCCTTGCAATAATTGCAAGGGCTTAAAGACGAGAAGACTTTTAATCACAACAGTTGAGAAACATTGTAGGAACTATGGTCATGTTGAATGGGGGCACGATTATCATCCATTGGTAAGTTGTTCATTATATGTCTTTATATTTATTGAATTTGTAAATTTTTATATCGTTTTAACATTTTATATATATATAAAAAATCACTTGATCATGATCATGGTTTATTTGTGTCAATCATTATAATAAAGGTGGGGTGCCCTAGGGCACATGATATGGATTATCATGGCCTGAAGAATGTGGTTTTGCAAGCAGAGGAACATGGAGCTGTGAATATTGAAGATGAAGTTAATAATCCTATGGAAGAAGATGATCATGTGCTAGAAAACATAGTTGAAGATGATGGTACAAATACATTGATCCATGACACATTTAGTGGCACAGCTGATCATGATGATCGAGATGACTTTGATGATGTTCATGATTTACCTGTACTTGAAAAGGTATACAAGCCCCTTTATGAAGGCTCCCAAACAACTCTTCTCTTTGTTGTATTGTTGCTGGTGAACTTGAAGGTTATGAATGGTTTATCCAACATAGCAATCTCATGGATGTTAAGGTATGTCATATATGTCATCTGTTTTCATCTATTTTAATTGTTGTTAGTTCATCACTAGTAAATAAAGAATGAAATATGTACCATTAATATTCTTTATATTAAAAATTTATTTTTTTGTTGTAGATTGATAGGTGAATTTTTGTTACCACCATCAAATATTTTACCTCGCTCATATCGAGATTTATCTGCCATTATGAAAGATATTGGAATGGAGTATCAAGCAATAGATGCATGTCCCAATGATCATATTATATATCATAAACAACATGAATTTGCAACAGAATTCTCAGAATGTCATATCAATAGATATCAAACAGATCAACTAACAAAAAAGGTGTCTTGCAAGGTTCTTCATTATATTCCCATTATTCCATGTATGCAATGATTATTTAGGTGCAAAAGCTTAGCGCAATTTATGGATTAATATGCACGAAATAAAAGTAGAGATGACATTCTTTGAATTCCTATAGATGGTTCTGCATTTAGGGATATGGAGGAAAAATGGCCACACTTTAAAGAAGAACCTCGTAATCTCAAGCTTTCATTGGCAGCAGACGGTATCAATCCATTTGGAGAGCTGAGATCTATTTACTCAGTGTGGCCTATTTTTGTTATTAACAATAACATTCCTCCATGGATGTCAATAAAGAGGGAGCACATAATGTTGGAAATGATTGTTCTAGGTATTTGTTTACATCAATTTTCTTTAATGTAGTAGCATCTCATTTGTCTTATTTGTTGCATAATGACTTATATTTATATATATTGCAGTAAAATGGTTATAATAATTATGTAATGTTTATGTTCATTCAACTAGGTAAGTATCAAGTTAAATATATGAATGTATATATCGAGCCTCTTATCGACGAGTTACTAAAGTTATGGAATGGTGTCACTATGTATGACATCTCCAAACCAATAGGACAAGGACAATTTCAATTCCATGCAATGCTTGTATGGAAAATTCATGATGACCCAAGGATAACACATTTTTGTGGTATGTTATAACATTTTACTGCACTTTAATAATATTTAATTTTATGAAGTAGATATCATGCATGTTTTTTATATAATCTATTCATTATATAATTATAAAAATTGACATATTTAATCCAATTATATATGATCTTGTAGGTCTTCAAACAAAGGGAAAATTTGCATGTCCAATTTGTGGTCCAAAGATGATATCTCGTCGTTCAACAAGTTTAGGAAAGAAGGTGTTTGATGAGTATAGGCACTTCCTCCATAGAAATCATAAGTATTGAACTAATGAGAAAAATATTTTCAATGGGAAAGAAGAGACTACATCAAAACCATGAAGAATGAAACCTCGCCTATGGAAGTTGGAATATAATAGAATTAATCGTCAAGGTTATACATCAGATCAAATTGTTTATCTATCATATATGATATGTTTGGAATTTATATTTTTATATTGTGTTTTGTTTACTCATGTTGTAATTGACAATGATTGTCGTTAATTTGTTTAACTTATATGCTTCATGAAGGTTGTCAAGGCATTAATGATCGGCTTCCACAGGGACTAAAAAGTTATCCCAGACAATTTAGTAGGTTGCCCTACTATGAGCAGCTACAAATTTTGCATTTGTTTGATACAATGCATATCGGAAATAATATAATAGAAACGTTAAGGAAAATATTGGATGGAAGGCATGACAAAGAAAATTTGTCAAAATTTGTAGTGACATTCAGGAAGCCAATCATGCAATGAAAAATTTCATTCAATTAAATAGCGATGGAGACCAAATTAATATAAGCGTCCTTCCTTGGTTATTAACGAAGCAACAAAGCAATGCTATAAAAGAAGTCATACAAAAAAATTGATTTCCCACAGGATTTTCTGCGAACATAAACAATATCATAACAAAGAAAGGTGAATTTGGGTCAGGGATGAAAACGCATGATTAGCATACCTTCATTAAGGTAATTATTCTGGTATATTATATATATATTTGTATACTACATGTACTTTTCAGTGTATTATCTTTACTACTTTTGAAAAAATAATGAAAAGATCATTTTATAATTGTTGTAGTACGTTCTACCTCTATCTCTCTTAGACAACTTCAACAACAATGTCAAGCAAGTTATATATGATCTTGGAAAATACATGAGGTAAGTAGCGATAATTGTTCGATTTGTTGTATAGATCTTATATTTTCTATTTGTTTTACTTGTTATGTAATATATTGTATATTTTTGTTAAATCTCATTAATATATTTGCGCCTTGAATCACTTGTAGATGGTTGTCATCTAAAGAAATCCATAAAAAAGATATAAATTATTGGAAGAGAAAAATTCCTCGTCTATTGTGTGAAATGAAAAAGTGTCTACCTTTGACATTTTTTAATGCACAAGAACATTACCTGATACACCAAGTTGAGGAGATTGAATTGTGTGGACTTGTACACACAAGGTCAATGTGGATGGTTGAGAGGCACTTGAAATTTTTGAAGGCTTTGGTTAGACAAAGAGCACATCCTAAGGGTTCTATGGTGGAGGGATATATGGTATACCAGACCATGGTGTGCATTACTGAATATCTTCCCATGTTTGCAACAGAGATCCATGTAGATCGCATTTGGGATCCCAACTCCATTAGCAAATTCGAACAGGAGTACCTGATGGGGAAAGTTAGATTGAGGAAAGTGAGAGGTAATTATAAGATGGTCATGGAGATTAATTAGAATACATTTTACATTTTATTTTTATGTATATTGTACTTATTTAATTATTAATCTTCAATATACATCAATTATAAATTAAGGTCATATACCGTGGCAATTAACTAATTATACGTCGTTTGTGAATTTCATTTTTTTTTATACAGTTGGTCGAGAGTGGGATACACTACATTTGTACGTCACAAACAATCTAGATTGGATGACGGTATGGATTTAACGATGTCAACAATCTGGTCACACATTAGCATGGGAAGGAGTGGCTTCATTGGTTAAAGAAGCTCATCGTAATGGATATTCCAATGTTACACCAAGGGAAATTGATTTAGCATATGGTTTAAGAGATAAATAGGTACATATAAATATATTAATCACCCATATTATTTAATTATTTTCAATTATATTGATGTATATATATGTTGAGTTTTTTTTCTTTGCATACATTCGGCCAAGAATAAATATGTTTATCAACTGACGATGCAATAATTTTTAGATGTTTGACATATTGCAGGTGAAACACCACAATGCTATGTGGTGCAATGGTCATGAAATTTGGATGACGCGAAAAAAAACTTGTGATTCTGGGATAACTGGAGTCTTTCAAGTGACTAATGTTTCATCTAGAAGCGGCATACATCCAGAAGTCTCATAAAATCGATACTATGGGATTTTGGATGATATACTTGAGTGTGACTTTAAGTCCTTCAAATTAGTTATGTTCGTCATCTAATGGTACATACTATGATTGAATGAAAATGATCCTGATAGAACTATTATTGAACATGATAATGGATTTACCATGGTTAATACAAGGTCGATCAAGCGAGCTAGAAATGAGCCCTATGTTCTTCCAAGCCAATGTGAGTAGGTATTTTACTCAGAGGTTCCAAGTAAACCGGGTTGGTCATTTGTTGTTAGACATGATCCAAGAGGAAGTCCAGTAAAGTATAATGTGGTGGAAGAAGAAGATACCGAAGAACTAGAAGATGATGTAGATGATGATCAGGATCAATAGTTAGTTGATGATGTGCTTGATGAAGATGTCGAAGAAGAGGAACTAGATAATTATGATGTAGGAGTTAATTTTCATGAATATGACATCAGTGTGGATGATGACATTATCGAAATTGATATCAATGACGATGATGATGATATGACCAATCCTTACAATGTCGAATCTGGATCAGATGATACAGACAAATATTTGGATGAAGAAGAAGATCAATGAAATTGAAATGTATGAGTTATGTTATTATATTATCTATTTGATATTGATTTCTTGATAGAATTATATTTGACTTATATGGCTACATAATTAATTCATGATGTTTTCACTTATGATTAGGTCAAGTGTTCTTTTCTTTAGAAAATTCCTATTGCCTTTTTGATAGGTTATAATTTCATTAACTTTATTCAACCCACTAAATAGCTTGGTTAATGAAACTTGAAAAAAGCAACAAAGCAATTGCTACATTTTTCATTTCATGTGGAATGAAGAGTGGTGACAATAATCTACTTATAGTTTAATAAAACACTATTTTTAGAAGGCTTGACATTAGAAAGATAAGTGTTACTTTTAGATATTTTACATGATTTTCCTAGGGCCGCCCATTTGTTATAAATTTCCTATAGCACTAAAATTTCCCACTTGTTACTTCATTTATTAGCCTCATAAAAGTACTAGGTACATTAGTCAATGTGAAGGCATAATCAACCATTCATATAAACCTTATTTTATTTGAAAATTTTATGTTCCACTCAACTCCTTATCTAATCTTGACTTTTTGACATCCTCTTTTCAAATCTATCTTGTTGAAATATTTTGTGCCACATTAACAATCCATAAGAACATTCATCCTTTGTAAAGGAAATTTTTACTTGATAGTAATTTTTTTTATAGCTCTATAATTTTTACACATTCTCTATGCCCCTCCTTTCTTTTGTGCTAGAATTGGTAGTATTACACATGGAATAAAACTTTATTTTACAATCAATCCTTCAACAATTATGCAACTTGCTATTTCAATTCTTCATTTTTAGTTGGTGTTAACCTATGTGTCGCTTTATTAGGTAAAAATTCTCCTTAAATTAGATACATATTATGACTTCTCTCTAGTGAAAATATTTCTAAAAAACTATTAAAAATAATATCAATATATTATGTCAACAATTTAGAAAATGAGGATGTACTCTTGCATTTTCTTCTCCCACTTTTGTGTCATCTTCTTTTCTTGTAAAATAAAAAATAAATTATTTTATTTCTTCACATTCTTAGGAATTTCATGCAATTTAATAAAATTACTCTTGCAATGTCAATCATTCATTCACCATAATGAGCTCCTCATCCACTTCCATGGTTCCTACCTTTGGAAAAAAAATTGCTTCTTCCCCTCTTATTCTCTTTATTTTTTAATCTAAAATTTATGTTATCTTTATGAATTAGTGAAATTAATATGATTTATCAACATAATAGATAGTTAATATATTCAATTCTTCTTCGATTGAACCTCTTCAACTATATAATATATATATAAACACCTTCTCTTGGTTACCTTCTTGATGACCAACTCTAATAGATAACTTATAATTATCCTTGGTATAATGTTTCTATTTCACTTTTTGTAACCTATTTAGTAGATCTAGTTGATAAAATATAGGAAAAAACTTAGAATTCCATTTATTTACCATCCTTTCCCATTTTTCAATTTTAGGCTTACCTTTCCTATTTCTCTCCAATTGAGTTTCCTTACATTAATTAGATTGTAGAATAATATTTCAACTCTATCTTACCAAAATTTACTTTATTAGGATGATAAATATTCTCATATTTAAAATATCCTTCAAGATCATTAATCCAATCAATCATTTCTTCAAGATCTAGAATATTCAAGAAATTATGTATATCCATTTCACTTTTCTTACCAAATCTTGTAAGTGATTTTATTATTCTATATTTGTCTCTTTCTTCTTCAACTATGAATGCTTCTTCTAATCCAACATCATCATGTTCATAATCACTATAATCCAATTTAGGGTTAATAATACCTCTTCTATCATGTCCAACCAAATATGGATATTCCTAATCATAGTGAAAAATTTCTCAATTAATTCTAAAACATAATTTTAGCCTCTATCCATCCTTCTAGGTGGCATCTTTAAATTTTGATATGAACTGCATCAATATTTTTTAGTCTATCTACTATAATTTAAATTATGAGAATATTCTACACTACATTATCTTAGTAGAAGACTTGTGTCAATTTTTTAACACATCTTGATTTACTAACCTTACTATATTACTCCAATATCAACTAATATCAAACCTTTCTTTACCCTACTCTAATACCAACTAAACTAGTCAAGGTAGCCTAGTCTAGTCAGGCATTATCTAACCATTCATCCAATAAAACTTTCATATATCAACCTTATTTAAACATGGTCAAAATTTATAGAAATAAATATGCAAGGAACAACATGATATCATTTATTGAATTTTCATAAGAGTTAAATTACATGTTTAGGCATCAACCTTTGGTTACAAAATAGATATTATGATTGATCACTTAATTTCTTGTATGGACATAGTGACATGTGAATGGGGCCAACGTTGAATTTTTTTCAATTTGTGCTTGTATGGAGTGAAACTTGACATGGTTAGCCTACATGCATGTATTGATGATATGGGAGGGTTTCAAGACTCAAACATGATGTCATGCTATATAAAGGCATCTCATCCTTCCTAATAATACAAGTTTCCTTATTCTTCGTCTCTTTCATATACTGTTCATAATTATCAAATGGTGGTAAGTGATTATTCCCTTATATATCATTGTATAATTAATTTTTTCTATATTAGTTTATATATTTTTATTATATTATGTGGAGCTCCAAAAAGTTAGAGAGGAGTTCAAGTTAGTAGGTTCAAAATAAAAAAATCATCGCTTGTCTCTCTATCTACTCAATAATCAAAAGGTTGTCAACTCTTCCATCCTAGTTAAGAGGATTGATTATATTATCCTTTTTTTATGTTCCTATATAGCTTTCTTGTACATGTATTTTGTATTAATAACATGTGACATTGTATACATATATTACTTTCTTGTATATATAATAGTTTTACCAACATATACTATTGTATGCTTGCATGGCTTCTTAGTTAATATATTTTTTTTTATTATTGATATTTTAGATATTTTTTATAAGTTATTATTAGATGATACACATTGGATTCCTTTTAATTTTTTATATTTTAAGATACATAACTAATTACAAGGATAATATAAAGAAGATATATCTATATATGTATCATTTATGAGTTTCTAAAATATTTTACTTCCATGTCAACCACTTTATTTACTTCAATTGAGAAACATAATACCTCTATAATCTTGCATTTATCAAGTGTCAATAAAATAAATCTAAGTACTTAGCTATCAATTTTCTATCCTATCTCTACCATTCTAGTTTTAAAATAAAACATACAAATCAAAATTAAATATTAAGTTGAATTTCACATTTTATTTTATTTTTTCCTCGGTGCATGCAGGAGCACGACATAGCTTAGTGCATGAAGACCCTAATTGGAAAAACAGGGCAAGAGGAAAGCCAGAGTGACGAGGTTGAGCGTACTCAAAAAGGGAAAATCGATGACCAAGGGACAATGAGTACTGTAAGTGATTTATGTCTTTTATATTGGCACCCCCATTCTCTTTAACCTGTAATTTTCTTACGAATCGACGACCAAGGGACAATGAGTACCAAGGATAGGTCATTGCTTGAGAAAATATCTCCATTCATCCCTTCCATAACTGACTTACAAACCAAGGTAGTGCCTACACCGTTTTGTATTTCAAGCATAGTGCCTTCATCATTTTGTCACTTTCCCTTGCACCAATAGAAACAATAGTAGGCTTTCAAGATGACATTCATACCTGTAGGCTTGACATGGGATCTTTTCTCTACAAGACAATCCACAACAACAATGACTTATCTAAATTTCTCATACATTAGGATAATTTAGTATTCAAAGCATGAAGACATCTTAGCCATCAAGAAATTAGTGACAGTTTCAAGAGGATAGTATTACACATAGCTAGAAAGATTCATTCTTCAAAGGGATTCAAGGTATAAAATAATGAGTGCACATGTTACTTTCATTTTCAATAGACAAGAAATTAATTGTAGATTCCTTTAACCTTGAATAATTGGATAATATTTCAAACACTTATATCTCAAACAAATAAGCAGAGTCAAAACCATGTAAGTGTAGTCTATGAAGGTATGTAAGCTCACATACCAATAGGTGACAGAGGGCAGGGTTTTGAAATTTGTTAAAAAATGTGTTGGTAAGGGGATCTTGATAGTGAAATATGAAAAATAAATTAATGGTATTAGTTAACTCTTGACAGTAGCAATTTTCAAACAATTAATTGTAAAAAAGTTTCAAAGTGTTAGAGGTAGTGTGTAATGGTAAGCCTATGTGGTATTCCCTAAGAGTAACCTTATGGTTATGAAAGACAATGATTTATATCACACACATATACTCTCAAAGGGAAAACTTAATGATAATATAGGCTTAAGGAAGCAACAAAGGATAGGTCTATAGAAGGTATGAAAAAATTGAGTAAGGTATGCTTAGTTCATGTGTGTGTAGCAAGGGGGTTGTGGTTGCCATATCTTTGTACTTGCATGTTGTATGGAGAATTGCATACCTTAGTAGTGGATGAAGATCACTTTAGAAACTATCACTAAAAATATGTCAAGTCAGTGATGAAACTGTGGTGGATTAGTTGTTGGTTCTAGGAATAACTTATCAGTATTACAAAAGATTCAAACAAGCTCTAGAGGTTGGGTCCTTTCTCAAGTAGGGCTTCTTCACTACCATAGAATTTTAGAAACTATTGGACAAGTTGTGGCAAGTACACCTAGATTTAGTGCTAATCTTTTTAATGCATTGAAAAATGCCAATATCAAAATTCAAGCTATCACCCAGGATAGCTCCAAGTAAAATATAATAGTGGTTGTAAAGAGAGTAGATTTTGGCATGTTTTGAAAGTGCACAGTGACAGAAACAATCATGTGATGTTATTATGAAAAGCCTTGTCAAGAGGGTAGTACTGGAAGGATATTTATAAGCCTTTTCATACCATCTATGCACAATGAAAATATAGTGAAGATCTTTGAAACAAAGTTTAAATGAGTCCATCATTGGCTCACAAAGTGACAATGAAGAACCTTTATCAAATGTCAAAAACCTTATAAAATTTTGTGCACTTCAACGCAATTTTTTTATTACAAACTCAGAATTTTTCATGTTTCATTCATTAACTTTATTTATGTGGGACTAAAGTAGTGAGTGTTTCATAGTGGTGAATAGTTAAAAGGCTATTTTTTCAGATTGAATGCAAACACTTGCAAGCACAGTCATAGGGAAAATAAGGAGTAAGTGCACTAAATTTAAGAAGACAAACATCAACAAAATGGAATGGATAGTCAACACACAAATAGAGAGGGAAGTCTCTACATAAAAGAGAAAATTAGCCATGAGGTATAGGGACAGTCTTTTAAAGTTGAGAGAAATGACATGAATGATTTGGAGCAATAAAGAAGGACAAATCATGATCTCTATAGGAGAACAATCATGTCATACCAATTCCAATCCAAAGTGGTAGTCAAAAGGATATATCATGATATACCTTTGACAATATTAATGCATACGACAAGATCTATGGACTATGTGACTGAAATCAAAGCAATCACTATACAAAAATGTATGAAGGAGAAGAAATAGTCTGAGGTTAAGGGGCAGTCCAGTGAGAAATATATGATGGAGAGGATGCAATTTTGTATGAACATCAACTTAGAACAAAGATGATTGTCCTTCAATGAAATATTCCAAATGAAATTTTAAAGGACATAGATAAAAGGCCTTGAGATAGTCTAGTCAAGAATCTACAAGGCCTTCAATTCCTTTATTGCTATTAGTTGGAGTTGTTCATCAACACTTGATACAAATGGTCCACGCATGCTAACTTCTGTAGTTGTTGATTGAGCTAAATTCTTTATCACCCATCATTTTGCATGTCTAATTGGATATGGTGATTGTATTATTTGTCCTTATTTGGCCCTAAAGACATTTCATCAATTTAATTTGAGCACTTCAAGCTATAGTAACTATGATGAGGAATAGGATGGTGCTAACAGTTATTGTTGAGAAAGAACAGAAGAATTTTTGTAAGGTAGTGTAGTCAACACTTTTGAAAATATTTTAAATATGGGCATATTTTTTATTTAAAACATTATCAACCTTTTAGATCCATTAAAATATCTTACTTATGAATAATGGGAAGGTTTATGATAGTAAAGAGGACAACCTATAGAGTAGTGAACTGTGTGAGATATGGGGGAAGCTTAATCAAAAACATGAGCATCTATCAAATCATGATAGTGAAAGAAGAATGTTATTGGGGTTTAAAAAAGGTATGCCAAGGTTTGGGTAAAATACCAAGGGCTCTGTGTAAAGAAGGAAAGATATAAAAAATATGCATAGCCAAAAATAGTAAAAACATAGAAAATTGCTTCAAGAACATGGTATTTGATAAGAAATTTTGGTATCAACTCCTCCAAAAACCTTTTTTCGGGCCTTGGAAGGATTTTTAAATCATCTCAAACCCCAACTACCTTCAACCAACATCCATAAATGACTTACAAACACTTAACAACCCATTATTTTGCAAAATTGCAATTTTGACAACTTTTAATGTCAACAATTGCAACTTTTTACATTATCAACTAGATGACTTCCAAGCACCCTAAACACATTGAAAATGATCTTATTAGACCTTATTCACCTTGAATACATGAATCCCTGAAATAAAACCTATTCTACCTACTTTGACAATATTTGACCATCATTGACAATTTCTTCACATATTTGATCTTGTTTACAATATGGATCAATGAAACAATAAATGGTCTTTAGACCTTATTAAAAAATCAAAAAACTTTTCAAACCTCCCTAGAAACTTCTATGATCAACCTCTAATGCTCCAGCTGTGAACATAAGGTGTAGGTGCTCCTGCACCAAAGACTCCCCAATGAGCTATGCATGTATCACATGGAGCAATCTTCCATTGATTGTAGAACATATTATTGACCCCCATTCACAAAAAAATAATATGGTTTCTTGGGGGAAAAAGTGGAGCAACTCAAAGATAGGGTTTTAGCAACATTTAAAATTTAAAATTCCATTCTTCCTTTCCTATCATACAAACTTGTGACTCAACAAAAACAAGTATGCAAGGCCAACAACTTCAAAGCTAAGAATGGAAAATTGCTAAATGTTTAGAAAAAATTCTTTGCAATTGGATGGGAATACAATATGATATAAGTGGGATAAGAAATGCATCATGTGAAGCATCAAACCAATATGCAAAGATGAAATAAAGTACTAACCCCTTAAACTAAAAAAGTTTCTTTTAACATTAAGTTTGTTGGGTAGCCAATTCTTTTAAGCTATCAAATCCTACCATCATACACAATCAAAATGTTTTTATTTAAAATGACTATGATCACTAACTTTCACTATTTGAAGATGTTGAAACCTTGTCATAGAGAACTAGAACATTGATGCAACCACTCATCCTACCTTAAAACATACCAAAAGTCTCCTAGCAATTAGAAATAGGAAGATTTAAGATGACTTAAACATTTTTTATTGCCAAAGCATAAACTTATGATGACTTAACCAAGCCTAGTACACAATCCCTCTCCATTAACCACTTAGACATATGGATTTTATCAGTGGACAGTTGAACCACCTCACACGTGCACCTAAATTATGTCTATTAGTGTTCTAATTCATATTTTTCAAGACAACTTAAACCAAAATATTATGTATGGTGAAACCATTCTTCTGCATAGTGCAAAAAAATTCAATGGAAATTTGCATTAAATTTGCATTAAATGTAAATTTTCTGCTATTTTTAGTCATGTAGGTGTCCAATAAACCACTTGGTGGTGTTTCCCTTCAACTTTATTTACTTGAATGAAGAGAAAAAGTCATTTGATTACAATTAGAGAATATATTTGAGGCCTTGGTTGTGTAACTGGTGGACCATAGTCACATTTAACACTTGTTACAAAGTTTGGGAGTTAAAACATTAAGTAGAAGTCTAGTAAATCAAATAACTTGGATTAAGAGAAGATATAACGTGAATTCATACCTTTGAAAGGTTGTATATGAGGCTGCATGGTACTTTACAATAGAGAATAGCATCAGTTGTCTAATCTCCCTTGAACTGATGAGGAGCCTAACCATCAATTTGACCAAGTGAAATATGCACCTTCCAACTCCAAATCCATCAAGGCATTTTGGTTGATGAAATTAGCAAGGTCTTCTCAACTTTCAGAATATGTTTGAATATTTTTGAGGAACTATTATCGAGGAATTTGTTTCCTTCAACAAAATTACAATCAAACCCACTTGACAATCCTCTAAGTACAAGATCATAATAATGCATGTTTTGAAATTCAAAAAATAGTAGAATTTTTGCTCTTCTACTGCAGTGGATTTTAAATTACTATGTTAGCCTCTCCCTTAAGAATATTTCCAAAAATGCAATCGTTCACTTCAAAATTTTCACAATAGTACAAAGACCCAGGAATAAGAAATTTGACCTTGTTGTACCAATATTAAATATACTTTTCTGAATGATAAGTGTTTGACAGATACTCATATAACATTCATTCCTCAAAAAATGCTATCTAGCAATTGAACCAAGAGCAATCATAGAATGCTTTGAAGAAACTTCATTGTTGGGCATCTTATCAATATGGTTCTCAATCATTCATTACCTTTGCCCCTCAATTGTCATGCACAAACCCTTGGAACATTTCCATACATTGTTCATGTAGGAAAATTCATCATTGAGTCTAGGTTTCTTAGGCTTCCATAGCCTCAGCTACTGTGAACTGCATCTCCCAAACTCCATGTTTGTGTTAGGTTGTAAAATAATGAAATTTTAAAGTCATTAATTGCAAGGGATAGTCTCCATACATTGATTTGATTTGTGATGGACACATTTGGACGGTAGTAACAATAACTTGCAAACTATCAAGACTTGATTACCTTATAACCTATCAAATTCTAGCGATGAAATGGTAGATTAATCATAATGTCACCTTGGGATCACATCACCATGAAAGAACTTCATTCAACATCCTTATGACTATAGGTACCACCAAATAGGTATTTGTGATATTTTTCTTCCTTGAGCAAGGGAAATTCAGGTTGAGAAGAGGAAAGTGAGACATGTAGTAGGTCTAAAAGAGGGAGATCAACTAGAGGTCAAAAGATTAGAAGAAAATTTTGTAAACACATGGAATTTTTTTCTTTTTGAAGGGGGGTCATGTTCTTATGATGATGAGAGCATAGGTGACATTGAGGTTCCGTTGAGGTACAAAAATCTACAAAAACAATGGGTACCCAGGGAACTTCCTCCAATAAACACTGATTTTTGTGTCAATGAGAGGATATATCGCATAGTACCATCGTCATTACATGGTTTGGGCCTATTTTTTATGGACAACATAAAGGTCTATTACGACAAAGTTACTGAATTGATGGAGTATGTCAGACCCTATTATAGTTACAAATATTGGATGCAGTTGGTTCAATATACACGAAGTATGCATAGGTATGCATTGTCAGCAAATTATATACAACTAAAAGATAAGGATCAAAATAAAGGAGTGGCTATGTACATTGATGGAAGGTCAAAAGCATCAGGGAATATTGCGGGGTTTATAAATAGTACATGACCTGGGTCAACAAATAAGCAACCCAATTTCATATTCGAGGCATGTGATTGAAATTGTGTATTCGTATGTGCGATAAAATCAATAACTACAGGGGAAGATTTTCTAATCGGTTACAATTTGAATCGCATAGATACAAACATAGTTAGTATGGGGGTGGTACCTACTATATACCATTTTACCCAACCTCCAATTAATGACTCCATTATACCATTTTATTATTATATTTTTTTTCGTAAGTCTATTGGTTTCATTTCGATAATATTTGTTTATATTTAATTTTTGTCACAGTGGGACATTGATCGTACGAGGAAGGCTCTGGCCCATAGCATAGATCACAATGCATCTTTAGGTGCTTCTACCCAGCAGGTTTACCTCATTGTAATTGTGCAAATTAGATACAAGAAAAATGTTTTATTATTATGTTTTTTTCATAAGTTTATTGGGTTAATTTCGATAATTTTTTTAATATTCTTGTCATAATTGGTTGATCGCGAAAAGGCACCAGTAGTAGAGGAGAGTATCCATAGGGAGGTGCAGTCACTATTATATGATGATGACATCACATATTTCGCAAACCCTCTAGATATGATAAGGAAGACCCAAAAAAAATGCAATGAAGAAATCTTTTAGTTGTTATTCATAGTGCCTCAAACAGATGAGATAAGAGAAAGGGTTAAAATATTGACTGAGAGAACACAAAAATTGCAAGTAATTTTTCATGAGATATTTATTATAACATAAGTTCATTCATGGTTTTATATTTTGTACTCTTTTATGTCATGAACTAAAATATGTGTTGTTTTTACAAGATTTTTTGCATCTTCATGATGTTGTTGGTCATGATCAGGGTACTGCAAGTGTTGCCCAGGGAGTAGGGGTTGGTACAAGTGTTGATCTTGATCTTCCTACACATACATCACATCATCTAACCCCATCATCCATGCCTATATTTTCAACTAAAATGTCTGCAACACATAGCATGCAGACATCGGGTAGTGCACCCTCTGGAAGCGAACACATGCCAGGACATGCGCCAGGACATGTACCTGGGGATGCAAAGGCCACTAGTACTGGCGATTTTTTAGCATCATTTCCTAGATCTTCTTGTATTACTAGTACAAAAACATTTCTGATCACATTTGTGGTGACAGAGGATTTTTTTCCCATAAAGAAAGAGAAGGTCCCAGGTACTTTAAAACGTTTTAATTATTATTATATATAATCCAATTGAAATTTACTTATTGATCACTCTTTTTAGACTAATGATCCCATCATCATTTTGTAGGAAATGATTTTTTTTATAAACATCTAAATGATATTACATTAGAGATCTTCGAGCCCACCATATGTACATGGTGGAATGCTCAAAATCAAGATTTAAAAGATGAGCTCATTAACCGTTTAGTTGTGTTGTTCAGTAATAACACATTCAACTGAACCAAGGTCCTTAAGAAATTTGGTACCTATCTAAAGTATGTGAGAGACCAATATAGGTCAAATTTAGATAAGAAAAAAAAGTGCAAGCGTCCCCCCATGATTTCGGAGAGGGAGTGGAAGGACCTGGTGTTGGATGGAAAGGAGAAGGCTAAAAAGAAAAAAGGAAAGACACCACCAAATCAAGGAAGGTATGTGATACTATCAACAATGTAATTATATACCGATTACTCTTTCTTTTTACATAATCTAATGTATTTCAAACTTTTCATAGGCTGCCTGACACATCGAAGGCAACAAAGGAAAGACTAGAAAAATATGAGCAACACAAACTTGGCTCTAGTGGTTATATGAAATTCAGCCGCATGAATTGTAAGTATCAATAAATGAAATACTGCATCCAAATAATAAATTGCAAACAAGTTTGGCTTTATCACACCACAGAAGAAAAATTCATGATCTTATGCAAAAATTCAGGGCTTTGAATTCAACAAAGTGCCCATAGAAGAGGACCTGAAGATTTCCTTTCAACAAGGCTATGGAGTTGTGACTGAATGCCTAAGACTCTTGACTGGGCAAACACAAGCTTCCACTGCATCTGACACACAGGGAAATAAACTCAATGAAGTTTATTTAAAATTGAATACTTGTGCAATCTATTCAATATTAATTTCCACCATAAAGTAATTATGTGCCTATTTGTTTTAAATAGGTAAGCAATGATAATACTGCACATGACATTGGAATGCACCCTGGTGAGGGTGGAGCACAACCTGCAGATGAAGGTCATGGTGTGCATCCTGGTACTAGATGTATTCATGTGCTATACAAAACACAATATGTATTAATACAATTAAACATCTTTAATTTCAATTGGTGTATTAAGTAATGTAACCTTTCGTGTTTCAACTTTAGAGCATGTAGAGCGTGATCAACATGTTGAGCATTATTAGGCTAGACAAGATAAAGAACATGGTGTGGCCTCTTCAGGTAAAGAGGACCACTCTAATGTTCTTTTAAACATATTTAATTGCAATTGTTGTATTAATTAATGTAACCTTTCGTGTTTCAACTCCAGATCAAGATTCAGAGGGTGTCCAACATGTTGAGCATGAGGCTATAAGACAAGACCAGGAACATGATGTGGCCCCATCAATTAAAGAGCACCACTCTAATGTTCTTTTAATTAATGAAATAATTGTAACAATAATAACAAAACATATCAATTTAACATTGCTTTGCTATTGTAGCAGACCCCCCCTTGTAGTGGCATCCACGTCCTGAGTACACGACTAGGCATACATTAAGATCATGAGAAAATCTCAAAACAATTGAAGGGGAGACAAATGATTTAGAAAACGATACTCCATTTCATCTTTTTTTAGCTGCAAAAAAAAGTGATTATAATCATATTATGACAACCATATTTTTGATAATATGTAAAAAATGAAAGAATGAATGTTATATGTTAATGAATGAATGTGAATATGTTAATGAATGAATTTTATATGTTAATGAATGAATGTTATACGTTATTAATGGATGAATGAATGAATGTTATATGTTATTAATGGATGAATGAATGAATGTGAATATGTTAATGAATTAATGTTATATGTTATTAATGCAGGATGAATGAATGATTAATGTTATATGATTAGGTATGGGGAATTGAGAATGATGTGAGGAGGGGAGGGGCCAAATGAGCTTCCATCGTCACGTCATTGGCTTTGTTAAGTAGAGAATATTAAACTATTCTTGAAAAAAAGAGAAGCTCAATAAGGTAATGCACTTTTCAATATAAGAAACGTATCATTTGAAGCATCAAACCAATATGCAAAGATGAAAGAAAGTGCTAAATTTTCACTATGGTGGCAGGAAAATGATTCTTTATACCCTGATGCCTTCATTTTCCAAGCCAATTTCTTCTACTTTGCATAGCTCTACCATGTTTGTGGATCTGATTTGTCTCCTACACAAAAAACATGTATCAGTTTACGGCCTTCAATCCAACTACATCCACGTATCTTTTTAATTCCTCTATCTTTCATCAATCTCTTTACTATTTGAACCTTGTATAGATGTTTTAGATGAAGAACCCATTATTGTGAAATGTGCCTCCAGTTGAGTAAAGTGAATCCATGCTCTGCATCATAATTTGAAGTTGTTTCTATTCCAATGTTCTGAGTTTAGTTTGTTTGTATGGCTTTGTATGAATACCACATTGTGTTGTGTGTGGATTTGGTTTCAAATTTTGGTTTCTTTTATTTTTAGTGGTGACATAACTCTAAAATTTGACTTTTGTGCATAACAGGTTAGTGGAAAAATTGACAACTTTGAAGGGTTTAGAGGCTCGATAGAGATAGATACATGAATATTTGGATCTTGTTGTTGATGGGAGGCTTCCACTTAACCATGAAATTTTGTACCATCTGTAGGTATGCAAAAATTTCTCTACTTACATTCATTCAACTTACTGTCTTCCTTACCAAAATATACCCTTGTTACGCCATAGCCATAACTAGCACGCTGTCATAATGCTTCAATCTGAGTCATTAATCTTTGTTTTGAAAAAAAGGTATAATAGTCATTAATACATTACTAAGGGTAAACATATTTCATAAAGACCTATGGAGGATAAACCATAGTCTACCAATCCATTAGAGACTCACAGTGCATAAAACCATTGAAAATACATCATAGTCATAACATTTGCTAAGGGCACAAGATAGTCTTTTGGATTGTTTACAAATTCATATCTATGATCATAAGCATCATAAGCCTATGCAATATTTGTGATTTCCCTAAGTTGAATGACCGTTGACTTTGCATTTAGTTGAATATTCCTTTGTCTTAGCACTGTCACCCGTATTCATCAAATCACTATGCATTGTTGATCTTTCATCTCATAGTCCATTTTATTGATATTTTCATACATTTTTTTAACTGTTAAGACCATCCTTTATTTATCATTGATTTTATTTTAAATAATTTTCTACCTCTCATGATTTGGAATCTTCTTGAAGACTCTAAACTCTTTCCATCATTGCTCACTTGGTGACGGGGACTATCACTGTACTTATTTGAAATGCTTGTGGACTGTCATCCTTTGAATCTACCCTTTACATGACTATCTTTTACTTCCCTTAGTTGATAGTCCTTCTAGGTGATTTCCCTTTATATGTATGGTGATTGTCTTCTTTGAGCAATTGATTTGAGTGTCATTTGAATATTGACATTTTCTCTTTCATGCCTACTAGGCTTGTGCTCTGATCCTCTTTTGTTCCCATTGACCTCATACATTTAATATGACAATCCTTTAGTGCTCTTGAGGTTTTTCATCATGATTCATAGTCAAAACCTTTATAACACAGTCATAAAGAGACCTATTGGGCACAAAACACAATCATAACTTATAGTGATTAATCACTGTCAAAAGTTAGTATAACTGTCCTTTCAACTTCACAAGGTCGCTGCCATTTAAATTTTCTAAAATGACTATCTCTTGAAGACATTTATGACTATCCTAGGTTTTATTCATGGTGTTTGATATTTTTTTCACCCTTCCCTTGTGAAAATCATCTTTTGTTAGTTGATTGTCATTATTTTTCCTTGAGATTTTACCCCTTTGTGATTTCTCATCAAAACTCTATATCTTTAGTATTCCTCCATAGCACTGCCCCTCTGTTACATCATACATTTTTTATTGCTTCTTCCTCATGAATATCAATGCACGTGACTATCCTTTTAAATATATGGTCTATCCATTTGTGACTATATTTTCATGTTTTTGAATTCCTTTTTGTACTTGCCTTGTAACTATCTTTAAATCACACCATTGTCATAGGTTATTAGTCATAACAAACTATCCTTTCAACTTCACAAGGCCACTCAGTATTTTTCTTTTATCCTTGGAATATCATCACAACTATCTCAGTGATCGTTGTCCATCATTGAATATTTTGACTCACTTTTCATGTCTTGAAATTTAGCATGTAAAACCTAATACTCATGTCCTCATATGCTTCATGCCTCCAAGTCTATCCACAAAAATTTCATGGCACAAGTCTTTCCACAAAAAACTTCATGCTCTATGACTCATGCTCTATGATTTGTTTTATTGCATTTGTTCTCTCAATGTTGTTCCTTTTGTATGTCATTGCATAAGACTTCCTTTAAGTGTCACCTTCTTACAAAACCTAGGGTTTAATGCATAAGGTATTTGTTAATGCTCTTTGCACACAATTCATTGTGGGAGCTAACTCTATCCATTGAATAATATCTGCACCCTTTTCAATGTAAGGTGACTGCCATAAACCATTGCCCCTTTCCTTCTTCATGATCACTGTCTTAATCACATTCGATGTGACTTGAATCCTCTGCCCTCTTGAGACTTTTAGATTTTCCATTTAACATTTTTCATGTCAAACATATCATTGGTCAATTGATCATATTTATACCCTACACTTGCATGCCTTTTCTTTCACAGTCCATTTTATTGTCATGCCTCTTTATGCTTGGACTATATTATCTTCTCATCAACTAATGACCTCTTATGGTAGTCACAAAGACCTATGATTGTCCTCTTCAATGATCTCATGTCTTTATTCATTAGTCTTCATTTCATTATTGCCCTTTTTTCATTATCATAGTCATTTATCTCTATTTTGTATCATACTTGGTGCCCATTAATAGGTGATTGTGATATAAAAATCTTGTAAGAAACATGTCCTCTATTGATGATCTTGTAAATGTCATGGTCTTTTAGCTTCTGTCATCAATGAAATTCCCCTTGTTTTAGCTTCAATGAGTGTGCTTAGATATTGTTATGACTGTTATTATCTATAACTCTTTCTCTCTTCACCTGATTTGACTAGGGTTTTAAAACTTTTTCAAATCCTTGGTGAACTCAATATCTTCAATGGTGTTTTGGTTGTAGTTTCTCTTATTGTCACATATTTAAACTCTTCACATAATGAAAAAATTTGGAATAGATCAATATCACCCATTTTTGGCTTCAAGTGCTCATTATAAGTAGTCATTGTCCCATGAGTGATGTAGTAATAACTATCTATTTGTCCTAGATCATTAACCTAGAAATATCCACTTTTCCAATCATATTTCACCAAATTACTTTTTCCAAGATAGTTGCAGCTGAATGTATTTGTTAACATAAAGAGTTCAATTATCATAAGCACTAACAAGTACCATTAAATTAAAATGCAAGGGTCATACTTGTCAAACAATACCATAGTAAAATTACTATGTACTAAATTGAAAATCACAGCCATGCTTACCAAGTCTGCCCTTGTATCTTCTAAGGTATTTTCTTTCTGTAAAGTATTTCATTTAGAGCATAAATATGTCCAGGTTTGTAGAGAATCTTGCTAGACAAGTACAATGTGTCAACCTATTTGTTTTGCACAATTTTGGCATAGGTTTGCATAAATTTTGTGTTTGTTGGATAAAAATTCTCCTAGTTTGAGAAGTTGTGGTTGTGTGAGTTCAACATTGTATTGAGTACCTAAACTAGTAGTCTACTAAGACAATTGATTTCCTTGTCTTCCATCTTCTTTTTCTTGATCACTTGGTGGAACTACTATAAGGATTTTTTCCAATTTGCTTTTTGTATGTAAGAACTAAATTAGGTTATGATGGGTGTGAATGATTCTCTCCTTACCCAAGATGTAGTGGCACCATTGCTTGATAGCTTCTATGGTGTCATACAACTCCTTTTCATAGGCAGAGTGATATTGAAAGTCTCAGAATGATACACGATCTAATGTTCATGTGTATGGGGTGGAGTGTGTAGTTAGATGCATTAGTCTAAATTTCAAAGGGGTGTGCTATGTTAGGAATTTTGTAGAGGCATTTCTTGAGCTCCTCAAAGGCATGTTGTGTAGGTGTCCATGAGAATAGTGTCTTAGTGTGCATGATTTGATTGAGTGACCATTCAATGTGAGAAACCAAGAACAAATTTGGGATAGAATTTGGAAATTTTAAGGAAATTGCACAAGTCAATGAGGCTACGTTGTGTTGGTCAATCTCAAATTTTCTTGATTTTGCTAAGGTCTACATGTATATTGTCGTGGTCAATGATGTAGCCCAAGTACTAAATCTATGTGGCTCCAAAAGTGAATTTTTTGAGGTTGGCTTGCAACTTGAATTGGTGTAGTGTATCTAGTATGCATGAGATTTTCTCCATGTACTCCTCCTAAGCTTTTCTAAAGAGGTGGATGTTGTCTAATTAGACAATGATGGAATTGGTGAAGTTTTGTAGGATATCATTCATTAGGAACATGAATGTGGCTAACCCATTATGCTTCACTATGGTGGTAGATAAATTTTATTTTTTTTAAAACAACAATGTTTCATCAGAATTTTGACAAACATCATCCAACGAAAGGAAAAGAATTCCAACAAGGTTGTTGTACCTGCAACAAAATTTTTGTCATAATGCCAACTCCACCTCGTCGGAAAAATGACAAATGTTTGTTGTTTTTTCGACGCTTTTAAATGGGCACTCTGTAATGTTTTTGTGTTTTGTCCATCGATAGATGGATGAAATTTCGTCAACTTTGTGACAGAAACCACCAATAATTTTTGTGGCACTGACCGATGATGCTGGGTCATGGTTTTGACGAAAAATTTTTGTCGTTAAAGTGACAAAATTTAGAGGAGTGTTTCATCGGTAATTCAACAATATTTTGTCAAAATGTCACCAAACATTCATAAGAATTTGTAGTCAAATACAGTAGTGACAAAGTCTTCATAGAATATAGAAAATCTTGAATTCTTGCACCGACTATCCCAAATATAGCACCACTTCTGGATAGGTGTGGCATTCCTTTTCTCATCCACTCTAGCCAAGTCCATTCGTTTAGTCCAATGGTCCTGATTCTAGTATAGTATCAAATGGCACAATAAGGAATAGTGTTTGAATGTATTTGGTGCTCTATCCTCTATCACTTGTGAGAATTCATCATCTAATGCCCTCTCAAGGTATGAAGAAAATTCATACTCAATATTAGTCTCAGGGTTTTTAATTCTCATGGCCATCATAATCAAGCTTGTTGGAATTTTATCTTGAGCATCCACCCCTAGTACTTGGCACAGAGCTAGATATGTATTCACAAAATAATATTGACAATTTGTCACAGTGAATGGTTCAATATTGGAAGTAGAAATGGGAATCATTCTGTTAATAATGCCCATTTTCATATATAGGGGTAGCTCATCACTTCTATAAGTTCTTCTTAACCTCTTATAATCTTCCTTGCTCTTCTGTAGGTTTATTTTGGTCAAAGCCTGCTTGTTTAAGCCAGAACACTCAATGATAGAAACTATGGTTACCTCTACCAATATTGAGCCATTTGGAAACCTTACTATCTTGGTTGCAGAGTGATAATTCTTGGCTAGTAATTACTTCACATCAATAAATGCGTTCAGGACAATCAACTTTGCTAAATCCAACATCCAAGGGTTTGACACTGGAATCTTCTCATTTCTCTTACTATAAAAATACCAAAATAAGTCCCACCCAAATTTGGGAATTATGAGAGCATCCCTACAACCTTGTGCAGTGTCCACGAGAAATTTCTTATTTCCCTCCTTGGTTGATCCTAGAAGTATATCTAATATAGATTGGTAGAGTGGTCTCTTCTTTACCTTAGGTTCTTCTTCCTTAATTTTGGCCTTTACTTTCTTTTACTTCTGATTGTTTTCTTTTAGGAGGCATATTTCAATTTTTCCTATTATGACTTCAAATAATAGAGCTCTACCAAATACTACACCAAGCAAGCTTCTTCAGAGGGTTATTCATGCACTTAATCGAGTGCTCTTCATTCGTAGAGCTCCTTTTCTCGGCATCCTCAACTCCATCCACAACAATGCATTTCAACTAAGCATAGTCTTAGGAAAATTCACTTGCTTTTGAGGGTGCAGTATTTAGTCATATCAGTATTAATGCCAATTCTTCACCAGATAGTTTCCCAACAAGCTCAAATCCTTGAAATTAATTTTGAAGCATGTGTGAGGGAATTTATTGTTGTAAATTGTAATGATTCCACGATTATCGTACTACTACCATCTCTTATTATACCTGTTGCAATATGATAATGTTTTTCCATTCCATTCTAATGTTTGCCACACTACCGCCTTGCTTAAGACCTCTTACTGTGGGGTTGTAATGTATACCGCTCTACTGCAGCCATATTATCCACCTCATGTGGTACTACAGTATCCACTTTTCTTCCATTCTTACCACTCTACCACCTTGCTCAAGACTTCTTGCTATGGGATTGTGGTGTACACCGCTCTACCACATGTTTTGCTCACCCTCTCGGTAGTATAGTGGTGTATGCTTAATCTTGTTGTTGTTTACCACCTTACCACACTCCTTAGAATTGCCTTTTGTGGGATGGCTTAAATGTAAGTCAATTGAAAAATATTATGGACCGACTATAGGGAGCATTTAAACGATTAACCATATGTGATGACCGACTAACTTAGAACTTGGGGCCAGTACAAAGAACGATTTTAATGGCTCAACTCATGACTTAAATGATCGATAACCGGATGTAATAGGTCAACATGAAATTATAATTCCCAATTACGAGAAAAACAATTCTCATAATTAAATAGTTTAAAAATAAAATTAAAAACTCAACTAATATACTGAGAATGAGAATTATAATGTACATTCTTTTTGCACATACATATTATTTTTGTTTAGTATTTAGTTTTTTTATTGAAACAATAGGAATAATACAAAAAGGAGGCAACAAAGGTTTCAAAAAGAGAGAAAAAGATTACAACCAAGCTAACAACCAACAATATAGTCACTTACAACCACCAAAAATAGTAGACAACTAGTATTTAATTTTTTTTGGTATGTAAGCAGGAAATTGTATTAATCAAAATTCAAAAAATTACAGATCATCTGCCATTGCAGGAATAGATTTCCAATAGATTTCCCAACCAGCCAAAAACCCAAGCGAACAAGCTAGAACTATGCTTCAAAAAAGTTAGGCTACCCAAACCACCCATTTTGAGCCTCACCAGAGGCCAAGACAACCACCAAAACATCCTAAAAAACTAGCCAAACCACCACCAAGAGCCACCAATGATTGTAGAAGCCAAAAAACTAGCACCATCCCACCACGATCTCGATGTCACATGAGCCATTGAGATGGGCAAAGTCATTGAATTCCTCCACCCACTCCAAATCCTCAGTCTCCGCTAGCTTAAGAGATTTTTTCAGATACTCCACCCCAACCGTAGCCACCATCTAATGCCTAACCAGCATCAATCATTTTGGCTCCAATAGAAGTAGAAAAAATTGGACCACCGCACCAGGAGTTTTGAGCATTTCCAAGTCTTTCAAATGCGGCACCCCAGAGCCAAGAATAGAGGCCAAAATAACCTCATCCATGTTGCCCAAGAGATTAGGCTTGAATAGCTTTCTCATCATTTCTGAACTAGGTCTTTGGGGGTGCTTTGATCAAGCAAAGATGCCAGAAAATGAGAGGCTATGTGGAAATTAACTCGAACCATTTCACTGTAGGCCACATGCTCTCGACCCAAAACCGTTTTCACCATGGCCACCATCAAGGGATCAAACTCCAAAAGAATCTGTTTGAGCCTCTAGTCCATGAGTTTTTTGAAACCCCCTTGACTCACACCGCAATCTAAGAAAATCGGAGTGTCGTGCCCAAAGGCGGATAGCACCTTGACCGATTTAAACATTGCATACTTCGCGTCCTTCTCCATTATTCTTTCTCACCCAAGCGAAGCCTCTGGAAGAAAATGCAGAATGCGAAGATCACCACCTTCGCTGGATTAAAATAAATTCCAGCCTTTCATGGCATTCATTTCAATGCGTACCTGTCACCCTTTGAGTTGTCAAAAAGTCATGTCAAGACCACCAACCAAGAATTTTGTACCCCCTAGTATAAATGAGGGTGACGTTCGATCATGTTTTTGTTTAGTATTTAATTAATTATAAGGATTTTTATTATTTTTATTTTCTTTTCCATTTTAAACTTTAGAATTAGTAAGTATAATTTTTATTTATATTAGGTATTTAAACACTTTTAAATTTTTAAAAAAACTCAACTAATATTATCTAAAAAAAATTATAATTACTAAATGTTCAGTTTACCTATTCAAAATTTTAAAATGGAAAAGAAAATAAAAATAAGAAAAATCCTTATAATTAAATACCAAAAAAAATAGTACAATACTTATAATTAAATACTTAAAAAAACAAATATGTACATGCATAGAGTATTTTGTTAACCAAGTGGTTTGTAAACTTATACCAAGCAAGGAGTAAAATGATAGAATAGTCAATTTAGTAGAATAAAAAGTAATTTCATCTAGCGCTTGGTAATTTAGGGCTTGCAAAACAAATAATATTTACATTCTTGTAAAAAAGTAGAATAAAAAATACTTTAACCATGCGTGGTAGCAGATATTATGCAGCACATGCAGAAATAAATTATATGCAATCCGTATAAGATATTATGCAGTGCGGGGCAGACTTTTGCAAGTAAAGTATTATTATAATGTGATAAAATCAAGAAAAGGGTATCAATGGACAAAATAGTTTCAAGGTTCGGTAGTCTGATATCAACCATCGATTGGTAGTTTCATGTTTGTCTTCTTCAAATAGGATATGCCTTCGGAGTAAAATATATAGCACCATCCCGATAAATAACATATTTTTCAAAAAATTAGAGAAAAATACATTAAACCCTTAATTAACCCTCAACCCTAGTTAAACCCTAATCCCTCATAACCCCTATACCCTCTACCCTATACATTGGACCCTCGACCCTAATCCCTCAACCATATACATACCCTCAACCCCTATACCCTCTACCGACCTATACAATATTGGACCCTCAACCCTAATTCATCAACCATATACCCTCAACCTTAAACCCTAATTCTTGAACCATATTATACCCTCTATCCTTGACCCTAACAACCCTAGTTAAACCCTTAAACCCAATTACTAAACTCTCTACCCTAATCCCTCAACCTTCAACCCTTAATCCCTCAACCCTTAATTAACCCTCTACCCTCTACCCTCTACCCTCTACCCTAGTTAAACCCTAATCCGACCTCAACCCCTATACCCTCTACCCTATACATTGGACCCTCAACCATAGTAATCCATCAACCCTCTACCCTCAACCTTAAACCCTCAAGCCTCAACCCTTAAACCCTCTTATACCCTCTAATCTACCCTATACATTAAACCCTCAACCCTCAATTCTCAACCCTCAACCCTTAAACCCTCAAGTACCCTCAACCCCTATACCTTCTACCCTCTACATTGGAACCTCAACATCCCTAATCAACCTTCAACCATATTATACCCTCAAATGTCCTAGCTATACCCTAAACCCTCTACCCTCAACCCTTAATGTCCCTCAACCCTAAACCCTTAAACCCTATATATACTTTGCACCTGAAACCCTAATCATTAAACCATATACCCTCTAGTACCCTTGACCCTAATCCCTCAACCCTAGTTAAACCCTTAAACCCAATTACTAAACTCTCTACCTTAATCCCTCAACACTCAACCCTTAATCCCTCAAACCTTAATTAATTAACCCTCTACCCTCTACCCTAGTCACACCCTAATCCCTCAACGTATGTACCATATATGTACCCTCAACCCCTATAGTTGCACCCTCCACCCTATACATGATTGGACCCTCAACCATATACCCTCAACCCTGTACCCTCAACCTTAAACCCTCAAGCCTCAACCCTTAAACCCTCTACCCTCTACCCTCTGATCTACCCTATACATTAAACCATCAACCCTCAATTCTCAACCCTCAACCCTTAATCCCTCAACCAGGCTCAACCCTTAAACCCTAAACCCTAGTAAACCCTAATACCCTCTACCCTCTACATTGGAACCTCAACCCTAATCAACCTTCAACCATATACACTCAAACATCCTAGCTATACCCTAAACCCTCTACCTTCAACCCTTAATGTCCCTCAACCCTAAACCCTTAAACCCTAAACCGGCCTTAAACCTTCTACCCTCTACCCTCAAACCTAATCCCTCAACTAGCCTATACCCTCAACCCAATACCCTAAACTCTAAATCGTTAAACCCTCTACGTCCATCTACCCTCAACCATCCAATATGTACCCTCTTATACCCTCAACCCTAATCCCTCAACCCTTAAACCCTTAAACCTAAGTAAATTACTCTCTACCCTAATCCCTCAACCCTCAACCCTTAATCCCTCAACCTTAAACCCTTGACCCTCTACCCTCTACCCTCAACCCTCAACCCTCAAATACCCTTAATTAACCCTAATCCCTCAACCCCTATACCCTCTACCCTATACATAGGACCCTCAATCCTAATCCTTGAATCATATACCCTCAACCCTCAACCCTAGTTAAACCCTAAACCCTTACACGCACCCTCTACCAGCTCTACCCTCTACCCTAGTAGACATTAAACTGCCCTCAACCCTAATTTCTCAACCCTCAACCCTTAATCGATCCCTCCCTCTCTACCCTAATCCCTCAACCCTATACCCTCAACCCAATACCATAAACCTAAAACCATTAAACCCTTTATGTCCCTCTACCCTCAACATCCCATTACCCTCTACCCTAGTCGACCCTAGTAATCCCTCAACCCTTAAACCCAAGTAAAATATCTACCCTAATCCCTCAACTCTCAACCCTTAAACCCTCAAGTACCCTCTACCCTCTGCCCTCAACCCTCAAGTACCCTTAAACCCTAATCCCTCATTAACCCATATACCCTCTACCCTATACATTGGACCCTAAACCCTAATCCTTGAGCCATATACGTCTCTCAACCCTCTACCCTCAATCTTAAACCCTCAACCCTCTACCCTATACATTAAACTGCCATTAACCCTTAATTATCAACCCTCAACACTTAATCTGCACAAAGTATTGTGGTAAAGGTGAAATTTGATTTGTTTATGATTATCTAGAGGAATAAATGGGTATATACAAAGGGAATGCTAGTGAAAGTATGGATCTTGTCACACAAATTGTTGCATTTCATGTTAAATACAATGAAAAATCAAAGGCAATAGATATTTTGATGCAAGTGAAATGTAGGCAAGCAATTGGAGGCTAGTGAATATGGAGGAAGGATTTTTTGTTCTAACACCCTTAATCCCTGCTAGATCAAAACAATTAGGCACTAAATTAGGCACAACATTAGGCTCTAATTAGGTGCCAAAAAAGGCTCTAAAGCGGGTGCTAAAATAGGCATTACTTTAGGCACTAATATGGGTGCTAATGTAGACATTAATTTGGTTGCTAATTTAGGCGCTAATCTAGGCATTATTGTAGGCATAGTTTTTGGCACTAATCTTGGTGTTAATCTAGGTGTTAATAAGGGTGTTACACTAGGCGTTAATATTGGCGCTAAGCTTGGTGCTAATTGTGACGCTAATGTCGGCACCAATTTGCGCCTGAATTAGTGTTGGCTTGTTTTGGTTGGCACAAAAAGCGCCAAAAATAGTGCCATCCTGAAAAATAGCACCCACTTTTCCCAAAAATGGAGAAAAATACATTAAAATAGTGGGTGGAAGCAAAAAATAGAGCAAAAAGGGGAGCTAATCATAGGGATTTTTTGTAGTTTTCTTAAATATGAGATAATAGGAATCCCTAATTTGAATTCCTTGAATGAGGGATTGATACTTGTCACTCTCTCATTCCTCCCTCAAGCACATTTCCCCACAAGTTCTCACACATGTGTGAGACTTTCAGAGATGGGTAGTGTGCTTGTACACTCAACCCACTAAATCCTTACAAGGTGGCTCACACATGTGATACCTTGTTTCTTTTCCCAAGTTCATTAATTAATTTTGGAGAGTGGGGTTAGAAAGTGACAAGTCACTTTTTCCAAGATTCCTCTCTTCAAAATCGTCATTACCTGAATTGGCCATTTTAGAAAGGTTGCATCTTGACCCAAGTATAAAATGAGGCTTAAAAAAGATACCCAACCCATAGTTAGTCAAGCTATGGCACCAAAAAACATGAAAAAACTTTAAATAATTTTTTTTAAGGCCCTTTAAAAAATAAATCCAAAATTTTCCACATAGGTTTTCAACACACATCCTAGTGGTCACATTCAACATTAATAAAAATCACAACAAACATTTACAACAACATTACAAATAAAATACATCACAAACAAGACTATATTCCTTCCAAATGGACTATGATCTTGGTTTCACAATTGATCACATTGGTTTCTTGAGAGATCTCCAATTTCCATGGCCCATGGGAAATAAAGCCAAATCAATTGAATTTAAACATGCACATTCATGCATTCACTCATAATCAATTCCCAAAATCAATTAAATGCAATACAACTATTATACAAGTCATCTCTTTTCCAATCAAACCTATTTCTCAATATTTATATCCATCTCATTATCCTAATGCAATTTCATAATTTTTTTTTTAAAATATCACTTAATCCAATTAGACTTTCAATTATTCTAGGTTATCATTTTATTACAATTATCCTATCATTGCATTCTCAATTTTTACCTTTAAGCATATAGAATTGAAAAATCATATTTAAGTACTCTACATATGCAATATAATCAAAATCAAGGTCTAATACTAAGCCAAATATCTAAATCATAATAATCATAAAAAATATTATAAGGTATCAAGTCAAATGAAGATACAATAGTTTCAATGTTAGGTTCATCAAATAGTGTGCCTTACATCCTCCTCCTCTGGGAATGACCTTTCTCATGGAATTCATCAAAGAGATGAGGATATAGGGCCCTCAAATGTGAGCCATCCTCCCAAGTATCTGTAATCTCATCATAATAGTCCCATTGGACCCAAACCTATTCCAACTCTTTCCCTCAAAGGGCCAATGTACAATGAGCCAAAATATGAATGGGCTCCAAAGTTAGTTGGTTGTTCCATTCCACATATAAATCACCCCAATAAAAAACATGAGAATCATCATGCATATAATACCGCAAAATAGATACATGAAAAACATCATGGATGTGTGATAGGCCAAGTGACAAGGCTAGGTGATAAGCTACTAGTCTTATCTGCTCGAAGAACTCAAAAGGACCAACAAACCATAGTACAAGCTTAGAGACCTTCCCATAAAAAATGAACTCTTATGTGGATACACACAAAACACACAATCACCAACTGATAAGATCCAATATACTATCTTAGCATTGACATGATTCTTATGAAAACCTTGTGCTTCCTGAAAGCACCACCTAATCAAATCCACCTACTACTCCATATCATGAACCAACTAGAGACCTATATATTTTATGTCCTCGATGTGATCCCAACTCAAATGTGTCGTGTAGGGATTATCATACAAAGCCTGAAATGGTGTCATACCCAATGAACTACAATGCCCATTATTATAAGAAAACTCAAAAAAGTACAAGTACTTGTTAACAGGTCAAGGGGTAGACTAACTATGAAATCCATTGAAATGGTGTCCCATTTTGACTCTAGAAATTTTTTTGGGTAAATAAGTTTTACTAGATGTTGATGAGACACCTTGACTCACTAAAACTCAATGCATTCAATCACAAACTCTGTAATATCTTGCCTCACCCTTGCTCAATGATACAACTAATGAAGGTCAGCATGCATATTCTTCGTCCCTAGATGTGTTACATATGATTCTCTATGTTCCTTTGAGAAAATAACTGAGCAAAGATATATTGCTATAATTACGCAATTGCACCCTTTATGAGGTAATAGGCCATCATATTCCAAGTTGTATCTTGAAAAATTACCTTAAGGGATATTTGTAACTATAACCCCTTTCGTACCTCACTATACTACTTGTCCTCTACCAAATGTTGGAGAATTTGAATCCTCAAATTGGTGCCTAAAAACGTAAAAAAATAAAATTAGGCCATCTTTTTCTCAACTCATCTACTACCTTGTTCTCCTTCCTTTTTATGTAATGTACATCAAATTCATACTCGTATAAGAACTCCAACCAATGTCATTGATGATTGTTTAGATTTGGCTATGTGAAGATATACTAAAGGATATGATCATCTGAATGAAGCTCAAAATGATGACCTAAAAGGAAATGTCTCCATTGGACTTGAGCATGAACTACCACTACCAATTCTAAGTCATGAGTAGGGTAGTTCAACTCATTGGTTTTGATCTTTCAAGACTCATAAACAATCACTCTACCCTCCTACAGTAATACTGCACCTAAACCATCTAAAGAAGAATATGTGCATATCACAATATCTATCATTGAATTTAGTATTGCTAGTATATGTGTACTATTGACACTCCCTGATGGTCTAGAAGGGCCTCTCACACTTCTCAATCCACTCATACTTCTTCCACTTTTGCTAAAGGAAAGTGATAGTATGTGTAATCCTATAAAAGCCCTCAAAAAACCTACAATAATAGCTTGGTAAGCCCATGAAGATCCTATCCTTTGTCACACTAGTAGCATTGGCCAATCCTTAATGGATCTATAGAGATACCATCTTTAGATATTATGTGACCAGGATACTGAATATTTGACTGAATGAAGGTACACTTCGATAAGCTACCATATAACTATTGCTCCCTCAAGGAGTATAATACATGATGCAAGTTCTCCACATGATCCTCTTTAGTCTATGAATAAATCAAATTTCATCAAGGAACACAATCATGAACTGATCTAAGAAGGCATAAAATAATCCGTTCATGTGACTCATGAAAATTTCAAGAGCATTTGTCAAAGTGCAGGGTACTACCGTTAACTCGTAGTGTCCATATCTATTCTAGAATGCAGTCTTGTGAATATACACATATCTATAATCCTCAACTATTTGTGTTCAGACTTAAGATATATCTTCAAGAATACCCTAACACCCTACATTTTTTTGAACAAACAATTGATCCTAGGAATAGGATAACAATTCTTAATCATCACCTTATTCAACTTCCTATAATCCATGCAAAGTTGAAGGGATCCATCCTTCTTCTTAATGAAGATGATTGGTGTGCTCCAAGGTGAGATGCTAGAACAAATGTGACCCTTCTCTAAAAACTCCTCTAGCTAGAGCTTTATCTCACTAAGCTCATGATTGGTTATCCTATATGGTTCTCAAAATACTAGCTCAAATCCTAGAACTAGATCTATATGAAAATAAATCACTCACCATGGTGGCATGCATGGAAGCTCTAGTAAAAATATTTTTGAAAACTCCCTAAGAATGGGATGATCATCTAATGACACCTCTATCTCCTCCTTCACCCTATCAATGATACTAATAGTAGACAATCGAAACCCATTTCACATACACCACTTTAGTTGCATATTGGATATCAAGTGAAGGGATATTGGTTTTTGAACCCCTATAATCTCTACTAATATGCCTTGATCATCTATGCACTCAATCACCTTTTGATAGAAATCCATCTTAGTTTGGCATGCATCAAACCAATCCATACCCAGCACTACTCCATAAGAATCTAATAGGGTAACACAAAGATCCATTGATGTGGTCAGGTCTTTGTCGTAATAGACAACCCTTGACTATAGAATTTATGGCCACCTTAGCCCTTAAGGCTAGCTCAACCTCCCACCTATCATCCTGCCTAGATTCCACTAGCCTTCTACACTCCACTATAGGTGGGGCAATGAATATATCAGATTCCCCATAATCAAATAAAATAGAAACATGAGTATATCTCCTATCATATATGGGGCCTCAATAACTATGGCCTAATGCTCATCTTGGTAGTTCTTGACTGTTTCAAAGACTTTGTGGGACTTTCCGACATCACTAACTATTTTCTCATAACCTCCCACATATTGTCATCCAACTGCTAAAACTTGAGGACACTCTATAGCTAAGTTTCTAATAGCACCACATACATAACATGGACCTAACTACTCTATCTAGAATGACTAAGTCCTACTAAACTATCACCCTCTAGTTCTGTTGAAACCACTGTGTCCTCCTCAAACGGACAATTGTGAATGTGTCAAGGCTACATTTTTTACTTGTATTCTTTGATCTTAGTGAGGACCATGCTCTTTCCAAGCCCTAAAGAGATCACCCTAAAAACCCTCCTAGGGCTTAGACCTCTGACTCTATTTTTTCTACTACTAAGGTGGCCTAGGGAGCCTTGAAGATGGCTTAAATCCTCCCTTCAAAGGAAGGGGTGGTCTATGAAATCCATGATCCTTCTAAACCTAGTTGCAATTTATTTCTTCTAAAAAGCCTCCTAATATTTACCTTAAATATCCATAGTAATAATGACCTTTTCTATAATAACTAGAAGGTTATATGGATCAGCCATGTAATGAGACCTAATGTGCCTACATTCAAGCCTTTCATAAATTAGTTGATGAGAAGTTTCCCTCTTGAAAATAGTCAACACGCTCTAGTAGCTTTGACTCTCACACTAAGCTATGTTCAATCCCCTCAGATGAAGGTCGTGAAACTTGTCTATGCAATAATATCTGAAATACTCATAGAAGTAGCATGCTTTGAACTGCTCTTGAAATGTATCCCAAGTAAGAGTGTCAATGGTGAGGTTATGCTTATTGAAACATAGAAAAATAGGTAATACCACAATGGAATGATGGAAATGGGGTTTGTAATGGACCTGTTTCTCTAATTTCATTCAAGGAAATGAGATCCAAACCATGAAATGACTAACAACCAAAAGGTGAGTCAAATCAAAGTATGAATCTGTAAATTTCCCTTTTATGAAAGGACGGGGGTATGAGTTAAATAGCACTTTGGGGAGAAATATTAAAACTATCAAATAAACTCCAAAATGAAAGAAATAAAGGGAAAATGAAAGACTCTACTTAAAACTAATGAAACAAATAACAAAAAGGTAGATCTGAGAAAGGGAAGATGTTTACCAGTCACCAAAAGTGCTTTTTTCAAGCTCACTGAGGACTCATTCACCCTATGGTGAATGGGTCCTGGATAGGGCTCTGTAAAAATGATTTCTAGGCTCTCTACTCCTATGTATGCACTCCCAGATTCATGAGTTTCACATTCAAAGTGATGCAAGAGCATCCTTGGTTCTTGGCAATCTTGCATCAACCAAAAAAATATTTCTTTTCAGTTTTAGTTCTTGTTCTTGTTCAAGTTGGAAGATCTGGTGTTTCTTCATGTTTTCTCGTCAGATCATGCACACCTAGGATTTAATTGTGGACATCATCAATTGGCTTATTCCAAGTTTTCAACTCATTTGGATCTTTTTCTGACAAGTTATCACTTTTGGATTAAGTGGCAGCTTTTGGCCCTAGCCCCGGAATAACTTCAGACCCTAACAACTAGTTGGATCGATCGCGGATCTCGCCCATTGTTTGTGGATCCTCATGGTGTGTTTGGATTTGTTCTATGGAGTGTCCCCGACCTTGACTTTAGGTCCACACTTCATCATGCGCATCTACTGTGGATGAATTTTAGATTTGAGGTCGACCTATTTTTTTTGCACACGTTACATTTTCTTCATTAGAAATTGTAACAATCTTTGGCCGACGTGGATGTTTCTTGACTCATGGATATATATAAAGCTAGTATTTTATCCTTAGATGAAACAATGAGATTTATTATTAAGAATAATATTGTATATTAGGTCCGATCTATAGGAATTCACTCTCATGTATGAGCACAGTATTTTGAGCATATTATAATTAGGCATGTGTGTGTCAAATCTGTAAGCTCGAATGTGGCCGACTATATGTAATTGATAATTCAAATAATGAGAATATTTGCATCTACATTTTCCTCTATAATTTGTGTTGCTTCTATTGTGTTACTCTTGCTACATGGTTTGAACTGTTCTCTTTGGGGACCCTCCTTACCATGTCTGCACCAATTGGTATCAGAGAGAGATTCATTCCTTGCAAGTTATGCAGTCTTGTTGAATATTTGTTGTGGGGTGGCGGATTGAGGATCCGAACTACAGCTGCAAAGGGCTTGTTTCAAGATGGCGAAAAGAATAAATGGTAGAGTAAATGGAGAGTGAAAATACAAACCCAGCTATAATGGAGATGTTGAGAGGAATTTTTGCTAGATTAGATGCAATTGAAATAGCCCAGAGAAGAGGTTGACTAGTTGAATATGTGAGTGATGAAGAAGTAGAAGAGCAAGAAGGAGTTGTAGGGGGAGAGCAACCTGGTCTTGATCAGGAAGAAGAGAGGTTCATAAGAACCCTAACTAGAGTGAACACTAAGCCACATTTCAATCCACCAGATTATACTAGCAACTTGGATTTAGATGAATTATTAGATTGGATATTAGAGATGGAAAAATACTTTGATTTTGTAGGTACCCCAGAAGACAAGAAGGTGAAATTCTCTTGTACAAAGTTGAAAGGACATGCATCCCTTTGGTGACAACACTTGCAGATAGATGGACAAAGGAAAGGGAAAGAGAAGATAAGATCATGGGATCAGATGACGAATAAGTTGAAGAAAAATTTTATGCCTACAGACTATCAAATCAATCTCTTCCAAAAATTGCAGAATCTAAAGTAGAAATATTCAAGTGTAACAGAGTATACTGAAGATTTCTACAAGTTGAATATCAGATCTAGAAATTTAGAAGATGACACCGAACAAGTAGCTAGATATATCAATGGGTTGAGGTTGTCTATTCAATATGAGATCAGTTTTATGAAGTTGTTGAGTGTGGAGGAGGCATATCAGTGTGCCCTAAAAGTAGAATAGAAGTTGAATAAAAGACATGAGAAAAGAAAGAGAGGAACAAGTGGAAGATTTCAAAGAGGAAGACTATTTATAGGAGGAGGAAGAGGAACTTTTTCAGATCAAAATAAGGATAAGGAGGTCAGCAAGAATTAGAATTAATACCGAAGAGATGATGGAAACTCCTACAGAGGAGGAAGATATGGTGGTTACAGAAATGAAGGACATAGAAAAGATGACAAAGGATAGGAGAAGAGAATATTCAAGGGAACTTGTTTTAAATGTGGTGAAGAAGGACATAGAGAATTTGAATGCAAACAAGGAGAGACAAGCAGAAGGACTGAAAACAATAGAAGAACAAACTTTGTTTAGGAGGAACATGCTGGATCATCTAATCAACCGAAAGAAGGATAAGTATTGGTGAATAGGAGAGTGTTGTGTCAAGGTGAATAGGAGAGTGTTGTGTCAAAGTGAATTAGAGAAATAACCATTATAAAGGAAGAATTTGTTTCATACCAGATGCAAGGTAGCTGGTAAATGCTGCAAAGTGATCATTGACAGTGGAAGTTCAGAAAACCTGTATTTTGAAGAGATGGTGGCCAAGTTGAAGTTGGAAAGGTTGAAACACCTGAGACACTATCAGATAGAATGGATTCAAGATGAACATAAGATACTGGTAAGTGAACAATGTTCAATGAAATTGAAGATAGAAAATTACCATGATGAAATTTTGTGTGATATTATGCCTATGGATGTATGCCATATTTTTTTGGGAAGACCCTGATAGTATGATAGATAAGCTATTCATGATGGAAAGAATAACATATATACCATTGTTGCAAATGGGATGAAGCAGAATTTGTTTCCCTTGGAGGAGGCTCCTAAAACTAAGATTTGCACGACTGCTAGAATCTGTTTGGCTGATGGAAGGAGTTCATGGATGAACTGAGACATGAGAACCTATGCTATGCCCTGTTTCCTAAGAAATTTGAAGACTTGAAGCATGAAGAAGAAGAACAGCCAGAAGAGATAAAAGTGTTGTTGACAGAAGATGAAACTATCATTTTAGATAATGTACCTGATGGATTACCACCTATAAGAAGTATTAGTCATAGTATGGGCCTAATTCCTGGAGCTAGTTTACCTAACAAAGAATCACACTAGATGACAACAACAGAAAAATGAAGAATTGAATAGACAAGTGCAAGAATTGTTAAGGAAAGGTTTGATCAAAGAAATCTTAAGTCCATGTGGAGTACCTGCAGTATTGGCACCTAAGAAGGATGGAGAATGGAGGATGTGTATAGACTCTAGAGCTATAAATAAGATCACAGTGAAGTATATATTTCCTTTTCCTCAGATGGATGACATTATGGATTGATTGAGTGGAGCTAAGTATTTCACCAAGATAGACTTGAAGAGTAGATATCATCATATCAGAATCAGAGAAGGAGGTGAGTGGAAAACAACATTCAAGAAAAAATGAGGGATTATATGAGTGGTTGGTGATGCCTTTTGGGTTGACAAATGCACCAAGTACTTTCATGAGGTTGATCAACAAGGTATTGAATAAATTCTTGGGTAAGTTTGTAATTGTTTACTTGGATGACATCTTGATTTTCAGTAAGACTAGGGAAGAACATTTGTTACACATAAGACAAGTTTTGTAGAGGTTGAGAGAAGAGCAATTGTTGATAAACATCAAGAAGTGTAGTTTTATGAAGGAGGAGTTGGTATACCCTGGGTTTGTGATATCAATGGATGGATTGAAGATGGACCTTGAAAAGGTAAGAGCTATTGTTGAGTGGCCTACACCTAAAATCATTGGAGAGGTAAGATCATTTCATGGATTGGCTAGTTTCTACCAAAATTTCATTAGGAATTTCAGTTCTATTTGTAGTCCAATGACTGAAACAATGAGGGGAGATAGGAAAGTTTTTAGATGGACATCTGGAGCAGACAGAAGTTTTGAATTGTTGAAGCAGAAGGTGACCGAGCAGCCTGTGTTGGCTTTACTAGACTTTGATAAGGTATTTCAGGTAGATTGTGATGCAAGTGGAAATATAATTGGAGCAGTGCTAAGTCAAGAAGGAAGACCAGTGACCTATTTCAGTGAGAAATTGAATGATGCAAGGAGGATATATTCAATGTATGATCAGGAGTTCTATGCCATAGTTCAATCCTTGAAGAAGTGGAGACATTATTTGTTATCTAGAGAATTTGTGTTGTATACAGATCATCAAGCTTTGAAATATCTGAATAGTCAAGGTAGTTGAATCAGAAGCACATGAGATAGGTAGAGTTCTTACAGAGTTATACTTTTGTTTTGAAACATAGGAGTGAAAAATCAAATAGAGTCGTTGATGCATTGAGTAGGAGAAGGAATTTTTTGACACAAATGAAAGTGGAAGTATTAGGCTTTGATGAATTCAAGAACCTATATGTGGAAGACCCGGATTTTGCAAAACCTTGAAAAGCATGTAAAAAATCGGTTTTAGAGGATAGAAGTCAGTGGTTGGATTATTTCATTCAAGAGGATATGTTGTTCAGGGGAAATCAATTGTGTATACCCGAAAGCTCAATGAGGGATAACTTGATAAAGGAGAAACATAGTGGAGGATTGGCAGGACATTTTGGAATTGACAAGATAGTAGCATTGGTGAGTGAGAACTACTTTTGGTCGTAGATTCATAAGGATATAAGGAGATTTATGTAGAGTTGCAAAGTTTTCCAAGTTACAAAAGGGAGTAGTTAGAATGTTGGATTGTATAAACCTTTGACAGTACCAGAGAGACCTTGGGAAGATATCGGTATGGATTTCATACTTGGTTTGCCTAAAAAATAGAGAGGTAATGATTCAGTATTTGTAGTAGTGGACATATTTTCTAAAATGGCACATTTCATACCTTGTAAGAAGACAATAGATGTAGTACAAGTAGTAGACTTATTTTTCAGAGAAGTAGTTAGATTGCATGGATTGCCTAGGATTATTGTCTCAAACAGAGACACAAATTTTGTTGGTTACTTTTGGAAGACACTTTGGAAGAAGATGAAGACAGATTTGAAATTCAGTTCTACTTTTCACCCACAGACAGATGGACAAATAGAGGTAGTAAATAGGATTTTGGGAAATTTACTGAGATGCTTGGTTGGAGAGAAAACTAGAAGTTGGGATTTAGCCTTTGCACAAGCAGAGTTTTCCTACAATAACTCAGTGAACAAAAGTACCAGAAAGACACCATTTGAGATCGTTACTGGAGTGCATCCTAGAAGTATATCTGAACTAAGAGACATCAGTATGGAAGGTAAAATGAGTGCAAAGGCAGAAGAATTTCTAAAACACATGAAGGCAGTACATACTCAAGTGAAGAATAATTTGGAAAATATGAATCAAAAGTATAAGGGGAAAGCAGAAGAAAAGAGGAAACATAAGGAATTTGAAGTTGGAGATGAGGTAATGGTATTTTTGAGAAAGGAAATATTTCCAGTTGGTACACACAGTAAATTTAAGATGAGGAAGTTTGGACCTTGTAAGATATTGAAGAAATTTGATTTAGGGAATGCATATGAAGTAGAATTACCAAAGGGTATGAGTATATCACCTATATTCAAAATTACAGACCTACATCAGTACCATGAAGCAGAATTCATTGAAGACATCAAGGTAAAATTGGAAGAACAACTTCCTAATTGGAAATCAGACGAGATAGATGAATTTTTGGATGTTAGAGATGGGAGGAAGACTTGTGGAAAGAAGTAAAAAGAATATCTAGTAAAATGGAAGGGTAGACCAGTGGAGGATTCTTCTTGGATTTCTCAGGCTGAGGTAGATCATCTTGGTTTTCCTTTGGCCCCAAAAAATGGAGGGACTCACTTTTCATCAACCCCAGATTTATAATGCAAGAGAATCCTTGGTTCTTGGCAATCTTGCATCAACCAAAAAAAATTTATTTTCACTTTTAGTTCTTGTTTTTGTTCGAGTTGGAAGATCCGGTGTCTCTTCATGTTTTCTCATCGGATCATGCACACCTAGGATTTCATTGTGGACATTCTCAATTGTCTTATTCCAAGTTTTCAGCTCATTTGGATCTTTTTTCGACAAGTTATCGCTTTCGGATTAAGTGGTAGTTTTTGGCCCTAGCCTCGGAATAACTTCAGACCCTAACGGCTAGTTGGATCAATCACAGATCTCGCTCGTTGTTTATAGATCCTCAAAGTGTGTTTGGATTTTTTCTATGGAGTGTCCCCAACCTTGCATTTAGGTCCACACTTCATCATGCACATCTATCATGGATGAATTTCATATTTGAGGCCAATTTGGTTTTTTTGCACACATTGCATTTTCTTCATTAGAGATTGTAACAATATTTGGCCGACGCGGATGTTTCTTGACTCAAGGATATAGTATAAAGCTAGTATTGAATCCTTAGATGAAACAACAAGATTCATTATTAAGAATAATATTGTATATTAGTTCTAATCTGTAGGATTTTGCTCACATGTATGAGCACAGTATTTTGAGCATGTTATAATCAAGCCTGTGTGTGCCGAATCTGTAAGCCCAGATGTGGCTGACTATATGTAATTGATAATTTAAATAATGATAATATTTGCATTTTCATTCACCTTCATAATTTGTGTTGCTTATGTTGTGTTACTCTTGCTGCATGGTTTTGACTGTTCTCTTTGAGGACCCTCCTTACCGTGTCTACACCACAAAGAGTTGAAAATAAATTATGTAGAAAAGTTTCCATGAGATGAAAACTTTCCTTATAACTTTGAAAACTTTGAAACTTTCTTCAATTTTTCTCTTCAAAGGATCTTCCACCTAAAACCTAAAAACACAAACATAAGAGGAGAAAAAAATTATTTTTAGTGATGGGGGGTTTGCCTTAGTCAAACCCCATTTGAGTATTTAAAATTTGTAATAAAATCAAATAGCATGAATAAAATGATGAATGAATAATTTAATGTCACCACTCACCAAACCTTTGATTAAACCTTGAAATGCAAATCTACAACTAGCATGAAGTGGTCTCAATGGATGTGAATCTTGACCTTGAAACTTGATTTGAAACAATGCCTTTCAATGCTTGAATATATCTTGAACTCTACATCACCATATTAGCATAAACAACATGCATGATACAAGAAATATTTGACATGATAATGGAATCTTAATTTCTACAATAATCTTCTCTAAATTTTCTCTTGAATGCCTTGAAATTCTCTTGAACTCATAAAATTTCTATAGGAATGCTCTCTTCAAAATTGCTAGGTGAAACATAGTGAAATGACCTCTTATTTATACATATGTTAAGATTAATTCATGAAATTCAAATAACACAAGACAACATGTGAATACACATTTGAAATCATTGAAATACCACCAAAAACATAGTTTAAATTTAGGTCATAGGTCTAAGTGAGGACCCATTTTCCCTACGAAAAATGGGTCCTAGGTCACTTACCTATGACACACATTCTTTAAGGATGAGTGTTATGTCATGGCATTAATGAATGCCAAGTTTTATCCCTCAGAAAATTAAATTAATTAGGCTTGGATTTGAATTAAAGGGGCTAATTAAGGAAAATTAACCTCAATTAATTAATAAAGCCCTAGATTAGTGTGAAAGTGTAAAGTTACATCTTAAAACACCATAAACAAGGCACAATTAAGTCCATTTTGATTAATAAGGCCCTAAAATTAATGTGAATATGTAAAACACATATTACAACACTAAATTAAGGCATAATTTAGTTCATTTTAATTAATATTTATTCCCAAGTTAACTATGGAAAAGGGATTTTTTTTCCTACATTACATTTAGCCCCCACTTTAGTGGGAGTATAACCCCACGTCAAACTCACACTAAAGTAGACATTCAAGACTCTTATGTATGCAGCAATGACAAAGATACTCAATCGTAGACTATTAAAGTCTAAGAGAATAAAAAGGATGAGGCTATGACTGTCCCAACATGATGTGGAACACGGTCGTTTGTTCTTCTCATTCACAAGTAGATGTCCACTATGCAAACAACACACATGCTCACTCTGAGCTCATGGAACCTTAGGTCGTCCATTAGGTGAGCCCCCTAGGAAAGTGGCTTAGTGAGAAGTTCATGCCTTTGTGTCAGCTCTCACTGTACTTACCATACCAAAGCTATCCTCTTGATAACTCTACTAGGGTGCCACACACATTTTGGTTTTGAGCTTCAGTACAATGTTAACAAGTTGTGTTATGCTAAACATTTATGAACAATATGCATATGTAGGTATTTGTTCAAAGGTATCTTGCTTAGTTCATGTAAGGTCTTATTCTCAGGGATCATCATGCCTAATATCTCCAAGAGAGGATGCGTCAAGAATAAGAGATTCGCAACTTAGGGAAGGCAGTGCATTGCATCACCACTAAGAGGAAAGTCGTATGCTAAGAAATATCACACCCTTGGAGGACATAAAACCCAATGATACCACCAAGAAAAGGATGCATCACAGGAATAAATAAAAATTACATCATGAAACATAAGAAATGTCAAAAGATATTGTCAATTTATGCCCCCACTTTAAAGAAATTGCCACACCATTGTTGTGAGAAATTGCTTTAAAGTAGCCAATATTAAATCCTAAGACATGAGAGCTTACTCAGAAAGCCATATGCCAAGTCAGATGTTCGCAAAATGAAGCTATGTCATGAAAAAGCAAGGAGGGTTTCCCCAAAAAACACGTAAGGGATCTATAGATTTTGGGTCAGTATATCTTTGCTACAATGTTGTTATAGAGCTCAGAAACATCATCATTCACCAAGTACTCACAAAACAAGAAGAATGACACATAAAGAGAAAAAATAAAGAAAAATATTTCGGGTCAACATGGAAGAGACCTAAATGAGTATGTGTAGGATCATGATGGGCCAAAAAGTGGCGATATCTAAGTGATATGATGACCCATGTGGCTAACGACTTTTTTTTTACCCAAAATTGATGAAACGAAAAGGGTTTTTAAAGGACATTCTCAGCTTTCCACCAATATAAATTATGCTTTACTTTGAATTTAATAAATAATTTTTATTCATTTTCTATTTGAATTACGACTAAAGTCCTCATTGATAGGTTGATTGAAAAACATCTATAACTTTCAAACGGTATCACATTTTTTGAATCTAAAATATGTGTCACATTCTATGCTTCGCATACTATAGGATTAAAAAAAAAAAAAATTGAATTTCATGAAGTTTTGACCAAGTTATGGTGGTTAGACATAAGAGTTTTTATATTTTTTAAAATTTGTACTAAAAAATCATAATTAATTATTTACTTGGAAAAAAATTACAAAAAAATATGCATCACATCCAAACATGAGTCCCCTACTTATATCTAAAATCTTATAAAAAAATATTATCATTTTATTGTGGTTAAGGTGGTCAGATAGACACCTACATATTTTTTCCCTAAAATTTAAGTACTACTACATTGAAATTTCAAAATTTCACCAAATAGATTTTTATTTTTTTAAATAAACCTAGTAGTTAAGAAACTACATTCAATTTTCTACAGATTCTATTCTTACATATTTTTGAAATAATATAGATAACTTATTCAAATTTTTACGTCAAGTTACCTAACTCTGATTTTCTGAATTTTATTGCCACTTAAGGGCCTATTTTTTCCATGATGATCCTGCACATACCCAAATGTCTCGATGCCTTGCATCATCCCTAAAAGGAAGGCACAAGACAAGCAAAAAAGATAAAATGTTAACGACATAGAGAAGAATGTAGGTACAAATAAAGGAATACACAAAAAAAGAGAGAGATACATCAAACAGAACAATACAGGGGGATCACATTACACATGCAGTCACACAAAGAACATGCAAAATAAAAAAATGCAAAAGATTAGTAAGGCACATGTGATTCAACCTATAGCAAGTCATCTGCATCCCAATATTTTTCGATATATGCGGAAATCGAACAACTAGCCAAAGGGACAACATCAAGTGTTGAACTAGGACATGCACCAAGTTCAACACTCTTATTAGTATGATCATCTTTTAATATCATAGAAGAGGAATATAGTTGATTTAATTCATTATGCACTTCCTCATCAATCTTAGCAATTTCAATGTCATCGTCCAAATTAATTACAATGGGAGGTTGAATGATAATTTTCATAGGAGTTTCATCAAGGATACATGGCTCAATCATGGTTTCATCAAGGATAGGTGCCTCAATCATAGGTTGAGGAATATTACTAAGGGATAATTCTTCTATATGCTTTTCCTTAAACTTTTGATAGGATTTGAAAAATAAGTTTTCACGGGGTCCAATAGGTTCAATAGACTTGGGCCAAAATAAATCCAATGAGAAGTTCCCATGGGAAGACACAAGATTAAAGACACTATGATAAACAGTAACTATCTCATTGCCAAAGGGAAACTTCAAATATTTGTGCACAATCAATAGTACAAAATTCATGGAGTGAATCCATGGATAGCCTAACTTCACATGAACTTGTCCCAATGATTAGATGGTGGTGAATGAGGCATTCAATGTTTCCAATCCAACCTTTAGAGGGAGATTTATCAAGCCAATCGCAGGGCAAGAAAAACCATTATGCATTTTGATCCATGCTTTTAGTTTTTCATATGTATCTTGATAGAGTTCCTACATAAATAGATAATTCTTCAGCGATCACATTCTCTACACAAATGAGATCAATTAATATCACATTATTAGGCTTGTCATTTATTCTTCTAGCTATGTAAAGAGGGCCATCGGGTAAATGTTTAAGTATGTCTTGTTGTGAGAAAACAATATCAAGCAACATTTTGGTTTGGCCCTTCTAAGGTTTAGCTTCAATAAATTTGAATGAGGCATGTATATTATCATTCTCTTTATTTTTAAATTTCTTTTTCAGGATGTAAGTGATGCTACGAAAAATTTCTATTCCTTGTTCATCTTTAAGAATTTTCCTTATGTTATCTATAGCAAGAATGGTACTACTACTAGTCATGTTTTTGAAAGTCGCGGTTTTGCAATTTCTCTAAGTCTTCATCTATCAATCTTATGTTTTCTTTTGGGATATGAGTAGCATCATGCACATGATTTGTAGGAAGGGAATTCATTGGGAATGAGGTATGCAGGCTATGATCCATTGAGGGTTGATTGTCAACACTATTATTAAAAGAGTTAGAAAACCCAAGATCCATGACAAATGGTGTATCGCGGGATGACATGAGTCTCAAACTGTCTCACAATAGTATTGCTTATGGGACACCAAGTTGTAAAGCTCATACAAGATTTCACAAACTTAGTGTACACACCCAAAATGGAAAGAGGGTAAAGTGCAATGCAATGACCTAGAATGCAATATGTAAATTTGCAATTTTTTGGAGTCTAAATAAGGTAATTTTTTAATTACACAATGCAAAATCCTAAAAATAATGTTTTGTAAATGTAATTTTGAATTCACCTAATGCACTAATTTTATCAAATGAAGCTAAATATGACCAAATTGAAGAAACAAAAATTATGTAAACAAAAACAAAGATTTGAGAACAACAAACAGAAATGCAGAAATGAATGTTTTAATGCCCAAAAAATCAAGAAATGACCTTGATAAGAAACTCATTCACCCTAAGGAGAATGGGTCCTAGGTTAGGGTTTTGAAAAAAAAAATTATATATTTATGAGATGGTTTCAGTGGTTTCCAGATTCTGATCTCAAACAGTGAGTTACAATTTTCATTTTTTGTGAAATGAAGGTTGAATGCAAGTGCAAAATGTGATAAAATGACAACCTAGAAAACTTAATTTGATATGAAATTTTGTTTCAATTTTTAAATGAAAATGAATATGATGAAATGCTATGTAATTGACTTGAAAAATGACTAATTTTTTTATTTTTCAAATTTAAGAACGCAAAGATGCAATTCTAAAACCTTTAAATGAAATACAAGGTTAAATGCAAACTAGACACCCTAAATGAGACTCAATTCAATGCAATGAAATACAAATGAATTCCAAATATAAATCTATGGTGAAAAAGGACTCCAAAATTAGAAAATGAAATAATCAAACTCAGGTTCACCAAAATGAAACATAGAAAAATAGAAGTCCCAAAAAGGAATGATGGAAATGGGGTTTGTAATGGACCTATTGGGTATGTGCAGGATCATTATGGAAAAAACAAGCCCTTAAGTGGCGATGAAAATTTAGAAAATCAGAGTTAGGCAACTTGACGTAAAATTTTGAATAATTTATCTATATTATTTCAAAAATATGTAAGAATATAATCTATAGAAAATTGAATGTAGTTTCTAAACTACTAGGTTTATTTTATTTTTTTTAAATCAATTTGGTGAAAATTTGAAATTTCAATGCAGTAGTACTTAAATTTCAGGAAAAAAATAAGTAGGTGTCTGTCTAACCACCCTAACCACAATAAAATGATAATATTTTTTTATAATATTTTAGATATAAGTAGAGGATAAATGTTATAGCGGTATATCCACATCCAATTTGCACAAATGGGATGGATAGATGTAAGAAGGAAGCCATCTTTATCTACACTAGACAGAATTTTCGTAGGATCCCCCAAGGGTTTCATAATTAGATGGTGACCCACTCAAGGTTTCATTTCGTAATTCTTAGGAAACCTCCTAGCTATGCCACTAGGGGTCGTAGGTTGGATTGCAAGGCTAGGTTCCCTGCAACAATCACACCCACAACACTCCTAGAGCATGAGGAAAGGGTCTTTCAGCACTACCAATCAGAACCATACTAGTTCATGTCAGGTTCACCAAAATGTAGAAGAGGGGGACCGACCACTCAATAGCTCTGGGTCACGGAGAGCCGAGAGTTGAAGGCTGCCCTAATCTACCTCAAGTGGTTCACAAGTGTTTAGGAAAGTGTTATGGTGTTTAAGGTTAGATAATGAAGAGCACTCTTAGTGCTTCTTTCCTTCTGCTAACCCAAGAGTTATGTTTGGACTAAATGACAAGGTTTCTAGAACCCAAACTGTAACTATGTCATCTCTCTGCCAGAGGATAGCAGTGCGCAATAGGGATGACAATGCGGTGCATTGGCATCTCACGGGTGCATTGTCATTCGTATGGATAGACAATGAAAGAAGCAATGATAGAAAACCTACTAAAAACTTAGCTAAAGAGGTTTATTGTGATGATGCAAACAGAAAATAATGAAAGAAATGCTTTAGAAATGATAAGAACAAAAAAGGTAAGAATTCAACTCATGATAGGTCTAGTTCTCCAGTAAGTTCCACACAAACGAAGTACCTACACAGGGAAAAATTTCAGGGTTGTTTTAGGGCTTTCCATAGTCAAACCCCCATTTTGGTGTTTCCACCTCCATAGATAGCCAGATAGATAGAGAAATAGAAATGTGATAAAGAAAGTATGGAAAGAGATAATATCGAACACTATGAAGAGAACTATTCTACTTGAATCCAAAAATAATGTAATATTAAATTAATAATACCACCCTCGACCAAAGGCGCTCAAGGCCAATGAGAGAGGAATGCAAGCTTACAATCATGGAAAAATCGACGTTGCCGCAGCGCCGCTGAAGGAAATAGATCGCAAGACACTAGGTTACAAATTTTGTGGTAGATGTGAATAATGTTGTGATGTTGGAATGGTAAAGTTAATAGTGCAGCAAGTAGCCAATAAGTTGCAATAATATGCTCAAGAGTTGTGTAGAAGCATGAGGATTGTCAAGAATGTGAAGAAGCCTCCATGAGAAGAGAGAATAGTCATTTTTTAGGTGAATTTTGGAGGGAAAGATTTGTTCAAAGGTCGGTTGGGAGGCATAGATACGTTACACTTTGGCCTCAAAGGAAAATGTAATGCCTCTATGGATTCTAGAGGTAGGAATCTTATTAGGATGATAGTGCGCCACATAGATGTTTTCACACCGTGCATGTGTCCCTGATAGAAATTCGCCCATCGACACTACAAACAAGCGCCAAGTGGATGGAGTCCGGACGGAGGATGTGGAATTACATTGTCGAGTTTTATTTTTCTAAGGTGAAGGGTGTATAAGGGGAACTTGCAAGGGGGATGCAAATTCACACCTAGAAGGAGAGATAGAAGGAGAGAGGAAGAGCGAGAGGGATAAATAGAGATAGAAAGAGGGGAATATGGAGAGAGAAATATAAATATATAGGAAGTGATATATAGAGCTCAAGGTAGAGAGAGATATCAAGAGAGAGAGAGATTAGGAGAGATGGAGGGAGAGATGGAGTGAATAAGAGAGAGATAGAGCTAAAGAGATATAAATAGAGAGGGAGAGATGCAAAGATAGAGATAGAGGGGGAAAGAGTGAGAAATAAATGAGGTGATAGAGACAAGTAATAAAGAGAGGGATAAAAAGATATTAAGAGGGGGGAGAGATAGAGAGATAGAGATAGAGATAGGGTGAAAGAAATAGGGAGTGTGAGATAGAGAGATAGAGATAGAGATAGAGATAGAGATAGAGATAGAGATATGAGTATGTTTGTGTGTGAATGAGAGAGAGATATTCAAGATAGAGATAAAGAGGGAAAGATATATATGGAGAGAGAGAGAGAGGGGGGGGGGGAGGGAGAGAAATATAGAGAGGATAGAGGAGAAGTATATGGATATAGAAAGAGAGAGTGATAGGGAGAGAGGGAGAGATAGGGATATAAATAAGGAGAGATACAAAGATATATATAATGGGAAATATAGAGGGGAAAGATAGAGAAAGAGAGGGAGATATAGGGATAGAAATAAGGAGAGATAGGGAGAAAGGGAGAGATATGTAAGGAAAACAAGAGTGTGGAACAACTCTCCTAATGCTAATTAAGAAAGGTTCAAATTTAACAATTCATTAAAGATGCACATTACCAGGAACCAGATAGAAAATTACAGTGCCATAGAATAGACACCAGATTTAACATGGGAAAACCCTTATGAGAGAAAAACCCACCACCAAGAAAATATCACTTTATTATCAATAAAAAATGGCTCACAATAAAGTTATAGATGAATCCTTCACAACATCAATTCTTAGTTTCACACAATGACAACAACCCGATCACCTCACATAGATTACAAGTATACAATAGCAACTCTATCATACTGTTACAATGCTACAACATCATACAGTAAAGAATTACCATTCAACCATCGAACAATCAACCATTCGACCCCAAAAAAGTTCTCAAATGTCTTTTAAATCTCCATCAAACTCTATCCATTTAGTTACTGACATTTCAACTGTTCTCCCTTTCACACTTGCAAGATATTCATTATCCCACATGTACCAAGTAGATGAACTGGTTTAGGTTTAAATATAACCGCCCACGAAAGACTATGTGTTGGCACGTTGACCTTTTATCTTTGAGCTAACATCACCACCAAGTCACCTTGACTCTTCATTGTTATCGACTCATCGAAGTGTCAGAGCTATCAGAACATCGAAGGATCGGGTGTCGAGCAAACATTGCTAGACTTTCCACTCAAACCCCCGACATCTCTGATATGTCGATACTCGACTGTTGGACCAAGGAACCATTGGAGCTATCATAGGTTGGGGATGTTGGAGACTACACAACATTTAAGAACTTTCAATGATCAAAATTCGATCATCGATTCATCCGACTGTTGATCGTCGATACTCCAAAGCAAACTAAGTAACAAAGTCTAAAGCTTAACCAACTTAACACATGACCACTGACATGTTGATGCCCGATCACCAATACAGGCCAATAATTTGAGGCACTACTTCTCAAAATTCTCCCACTTGATGAAGAACTTAATGTCCCTCTAAACGAACTGAAAAATCACTGAGAATCATGGGCACCAAGGCCCATTGCATTTGAACACCATTTGAACTTAGTTTTGCTCACAGGCTTTGTCAATGCATCTACAACATTCGTCAGAGTATCAACCTTTTTCCAAATTAACCTTTCCATATTCCACCATGTCTCGAACAAAGTGATACTACACATCAATATGTTTCGTCCTAGCATGGAAAGTAGGGCTTTTCGCCAAACAAATGGCACTCTAACTGTCACAATAGATAAGAATCTACCATGCATTAAACCCAACATCAGAACACAAATACTTAATCCAAATATCCTCTTGACGGGAATGAATTAATTTCATATACTCTGCCTCTATAGTAGATAAAGCGATTATAGCTTGTTGATTTCTCATCCAACTAATCGCACCACCAAACAACATGAAGATGTATCCACTAGTGGATCTTCTGCTATCAATGTCCCCTGCCCAATCAGAGCCCACATATCCACGAATGCTAAGAGACTTTTTTGATCCAACAGAGTTTCCATGATAACACAAAGCATACTCTGAAGTTCCCTTCAAATATCTAAAAACTCTTTTCACAACATCCCAATGCAACCTTCCTAGATTAGCCATAAACCAACTTAATACTCCAACTACTTGGGCAATGTTTGGCCTAGTATAGACCATTGCATACATTAAACTTCCAACTGCACTTGCATAAGGCACTTTGGCCATGTCCTCCATCTCATTTGAAGACTTTAGACAATGTTCAACAGATAGCTTAGTTCCCTACAATACTGGAACAACTAACTACTTGCAATCTATCATATTGAATCTCTCAAGGACAATATTGATATACTTGCTCTAGCTGAGCCAAATTTTTCTATTATCCCTATCCCTTTTAATTTCCATCCCCAAAATATACCTAGCTACACCTAAATCTTTCATTTCAAACTATGCTGACAACTGAGATTTTAATTCAGAAATCATACTCTTATTATTCCCAATGAATAACATGTCATCCACATATAGGGAAATAATATAAGAAAATGACCATTTTCAGTTTTATAATATATACAATGATCTGATTTTGATCTCACAAATCCAAATGACAACAGATAAGTGTCAAACTTCTGGTACCGCATTCTAGGTGGCTATTTTAAACCATACAGAGATTTCTTTAACTTGCAAACCATATTTTCTTTACCTTTTTCCCCAAAGTGCTTAGGCTAGGACATATAAATTTCTTCCTCCAAGTCACCATGAAAAAATGTTGTCTTCACATCCATCTATTTGATCTCTAAGTCATACACTGCTGCAAGTGACAAAAGAAATATGATAGATGTGAGCTTAGCTATAGAAGAAAATATTTCTCCATAATCAATTCCCTCTTTTTGGGAATACCACTCTGCGACCAACCTTGCTTTATACTTTTCAACACTGCCACCCAAACCAATTTTCTTCTTAAATACCCATTTACAGCCAACTGGTTTTTGACCTTCTAGCAAGGGTACTAGATCCCAGGTTTCATTCATCTTTAATGAAGCCATTTCTTCATTCATGGCATCCAACCAAGAATTTATATCAAACATAATTATTGCCTCCTTCACAGTCATCATTGTTAGTAATCAAAGCATAGGCACAATTTGAATCCAACATGGAAAATCCACACCTATCAAGTTGTTGCCTTTCACGTGTAGACCTCCTCATAGGCTGAGGTTGAGGTTGTGGTTCCTCTTCAAGTTTAGAACTCTCAGAGTTGCATGAACTCTCCTCATTAAAAGGTCCACCAGGAGTAAGTAGTTCTTTCTTTTCAGGAGTAACGGGTACTTCTACTACCTCCTCTTTTTCTTCTTCTTCCTTCTTCTCTGACTATAAATTTCTGACAAAAGTTTTTAGCTCTCGAAAGATTACACTTTTTTTGTATACAACCTTCTCAGAGACAAGATCCCAAAGCTCAAGTATCCTTTTACACCAACTCCATAGCCAATAAAGATACATTTGACAGCCTTTTATCCAACTTAGATCTTCTTACACCAAGCACATAAGCATATGCCTCAAAGCCAAAGACACAAAGATGTCTTAGAGAGGGATTATTACCAAACCATGCTTCCATAAGAATTTTTTCCACCAATGCTAAAGAGGGTGATCGATTCAACAAGTAACATGATGTACTAATGGCTTCATCCCATAACTTTTCTCTAGACCAGCACTACTCAACATACTTCTTTCCCTTTCCATCAGCATTCTATTCAACCTTTCAACAACTCCATTTTTTTGTGGAGTGTAAGGTGTTGTTTTATGCCTTTTAATTCCATGGTCTTTGCAATACTCATCAAAATTTGCTGAGCTAAACTCACCACCATTATTTGTCCTCAAGAATTTTATTTTCCTACCAATCTGGTTTTCTACCAAGTTCTTGAACTCTTTAAATTGACTAAACACTTCTGATTTACTTTTAAGAAAGTATAGAAATTCCCTTCTCAAATAATCATCTGTGAAAGATACATAATATCTTGACTTATATAAAGAAGGAACATCAACTATACCAAAAACATCAGAATGAATATAATCCAACAAACCAAAATATTTATGAGGACTCGAATAAAATGAAACATGGTGTTGCTTTCCATATATAAAATGTTCGCAGAAATTGAACTCAAAATTACAATCATCAAGCCCTTCTACCAGGTTTTTATTTTTCAAATATTTTAAGCCTTTCTAATCAATGTGGTTGAGCCTTTGATGCTAGAGCATGGTCTTTTCTACAAGAATTTTTACCTCCAAATAATTCACCCCCAGAGGAACTTCAGTCTCTTTCTCTACTCAAGCAGCCTTGCTTGACTTTTCAAAGGCATTATTGCATTGAACTACATGTGCATCCAGCCTATACAGAGTACCAATTTGATTACCCCTAGCTAGTACCATCGAGCCTCTTGTCATTTTGCAACCACCATTCAAAAAGAAACTTGTACGCCATCATCATTCAGCTTGCTTACAGACAGTAGGTTTCGAGCTAGACCTAGTATATGCATTACACCATCAATCCCTTTGATCCTTCCATTAGGAAATTGAATTATGACTCTTCCATGACCAACTATTTCCAAATATGAGTCACTTGCCAGACACACCTTTCCACCAGCATACTTTTCATATTTTGTAAACCAATCTCTATGAGATGTCATATGAAAAGATGCACCTAAGTCAATCAGCCAGACATCGTCTGATGCTTGAGTCACCAAGTTTGCAATGAAGGCATCTGCATCACTCTAAGAAGAATCATTATCCAAAGAACTGTTTTTCTTCTTCTTCTTTTTCTCCTCTTTGCAATCCTTATGGACATGACCAGGCTACCCACAATTCCAGCATTTCACCTTGGACTTCTTGTCAGGAGGCTTTGATCTCCCTTTGGATTTTGATTTTGACTTCTCGTCCTTCTTCTTTCCTTTCTCCTTCGATCTACCTCAAATAGTAAGGACCTCTTTTCCATCTCAGAAGATTTCCTTCGCATCTCTTATGACAGCAATGAAGCAACCACATCTTCCATCTTGAAAGTGGTTGTCGTACTGCCAATATCCATCACTAAATGATCCCATGAGTTGAGCAAAGAACATAACAGAAGCATACAGCAATCCTCATCATCTATTTTCACACCTACAGATGTTAACTAAGCAATGAGCATATTAAAGGTATTTAGATGATCAACCACAGACACCCCTTTCTCCATTTTAAAAGAGTACAACTTCTTCCTTAAGAATAGCTTATTCACCAAGGACTTACCTTGATAAATGTCACCAAGCTTCTTCCACAAAGAAGATGCAAACTTCTCTTCATGAATATTCAGTAGAACAAAGTATGGTAGACATAGTCTTATCAACCCTTTGGATTTTCTATCTGCGAGGTCCCATTCTTCTTGATCTATACCTAAGGGTTTAGTTCTAGACACATCAATCTAGAGATCTCTATCCACCAATAGGTCTTCCATTTTGAGTTTCCACAACTCAAAATTGCACCATTGAACTTTTTAATTTCAATCTTCCCTAATTTTCTTGCCATTTTAATCTACAAAATAAATTACCATACTCCTCTACAAGACTCCCACTTCAGAATTGGCACAAAAAACCCACCTAACCCACAAGGATAACACAATTGGCCAGGATTTGATACCACTTGTAAGGAAAGCAAGAGTGCGGAACAACTTTCCTAATGCTAATTTAGAGAGGAGAATGCAAATTTAAGGTTCAAATTTCATAATACAGTTCATTAAAGATGCACATTACCAAGAAACAGATAGACAATTACACTAGCATGGAATAGACACCAAATTTAATGTGGGAAAACCTTTACGAGAGAAAAACTCACCACCAAGAAAAGATCACTTTATTATCAGTAAACAATGGTTCACAATAAATTTACAGATCAATCCTTCACAGCATCAATTCTCAGTTTCACGCAATGACTTGACAACCCGATCACCTCACATAGATTATAGTTATGCAATAGTAACTCTATCCTACTGTTACAATGCTACAACAAAATACAGTAACGAATTACCATTCAACTGCCAAACAATCAACCATTCTACTCCAACAAAGTTCTCAGATGTCTTCTAAATTTGGAGGATTTCCTCAGCCTTCTCTGTAGCCCTCCCATCAAATGTTTGGATAGCTATGATACTTTTGTGTGCTTTTTTCATTTTAGAAGTATTGTGAAAAAACTTTGTGTTGGTGTCCCACTTAGCCAACCATACTTCTCTTGATTTAGTTTTCCAATATATTTCTTCTCTTGCTAATATCTCCCCATATTCTTCCATTAGTTCTTTTTCTTTGTTGTATTCCTCATGTCCCATTTCATCCTTCATCACTTTCTCATTCAGCTTGGCTAGTTCGTCTTCCATCCTATCTTTTTCTGAGAAAATATTTTTGAATTCCTTTTTGATCCAATATTCTTGAAGCTTTCCTCTAATAAATTTCAATTTATTGAAAAAAATGAATCTTTTTGTGCCCTTACATTTTGGGGCCTCCTTCCACCATCTTTCAATAAGGGGCACCAAATCTTCCCTTCTGAACCACATTTTCTCCACCTTGAAAGAGGTTCTCTTTTTCCTTTTTTCTGGTGTGACTAATAATGCAATGGGAAAATGGTTTGATCCTACCACCAGAAGTATGTTGGCTTCTAGACTGAAGGATGATTCCATCCATTCTTGAGAGTAGATAAATTTATCCAACTTCTCCTTTATGTAGCATACCCCTTCCCTTCTATTAGACCAAGTGAATGTTCCATTTTTAGTCTATACATCAATTAGGTCATTGGTTTTTAGGAAACTTTCAAACTCATTCATCGAAGTGGTTATCTTATTTTGACCCCCAGAATTATTCTTAGCTTTGAGAACCATGTTGAAATTGCCCCCTAATATTATTTTTCTTTTTCTTTATGTTTCTAATTTGGAATTTAATGTTTCCCAGAGCTTTTCTTTGTTTTGGTTCCTTGTGGGACCATATATATTGAAGAGTGTGAACTGCAGATTCTGTGATAGGCTAGAAATTTCACACATGATCTGTTTGAACCCTTCTCCACTACTCTTAGACTTATCTTGGTTGGGTACCATATGATTCCCAAACCACCAGTTGTGTCAAAGGATTTTGAGTATGCTTCCTCCCAACCCCTCGGTTTAAGGATCCTTTCTCCTTCTATTTCCAATTTGGTTTCTTGCATAATGATTATATCTTAATCTAATTTTTTGATTTGATTCTTAATTAGGCACCTTTTGTTAGGGACATTTAGCCCCTAACATTCCAAGTAATTATTTTCATGGTTCTTCTTGTTGGGAGTGCTCTTCTCCCTTAGTTTCCTTTAGAAAATAAATAAAAAAAATTAGTCCCTTTTCCTATGCTAACTCCTCTCTTGTTTGTTTGTTAGTTTTCCTTCCTTACTTTTTCTTTATCCTCTTTGTGGGATCTAGCAGCTGGATGGTAGATTCTAGGATATGCATCTATTGTTGATGATGTCCACTTCGTCAAGATCTTCCTCTTCATTATTGCTTTCAAAGATGTATTTTTCCTCTATTTATTGTTCTTGAGAGTTTTTTTCTAGGGTTTTCCCAGATAGGAAGTCTTCCACCTCTTCCTCCTTTCCATTTTCCTTGCATGCTTCTTCTCCTGCTAGGTTGGAATCATTGCAGACATCCTGTGGACACATGATTTTTTTTTGTAAACTTGGATTTTCTGGTTCTGTGATTATGTATTCTCTTCCCTTTCTTTGGCTTCCTTCTTCCTCCAAAATTTGATAGCTTTTGGTTTTATCTTGTAATCCTCTGTCAAGTGGCTCCTTCTATTGCATCTTGAGTAGAAAATATTTGGGGTCTCAATCTCTACTTCTTGTTTCCAGACTCCTGCATTGGTTTTTATATTGATTTCCTTGGGGATTTTCCTTATTGCTGCAATGTGGATTTTTGCATATAAGTAGGAGTTTTCTTTTAGCAGTGGTACATCTATCTCTAGAGAAAGGTTCCCAAGGTTCTTCCAATTTTCTCAAGGCATTCCTCTAACAATTATTCCAATGGAAAATATGACAGTCTTACCCATTTTGTGTCAGTATAATTTTCTTGTTTTTTAGGATTGAAATTTGGCTCCCAAATCTACATGTAGAGTGGACTCCCTTCAAATTCCCAGCCACCCTTCTCTAGCATCAAATTCCTATCTTCTTTGGAGAGGAAGACTATTACGAAGAAGCTTTTTGGTAAAAATTGGATGCCATGATTTAAGTTGATGTTTTTGTGAGCCCAGACCTCAATTTCTTTCCTGCTTCTTTTCGGTCCTATTATTTTGCATATTATTGCAACGTCTTGTAAGATGCCTATGTCTTCCTCTGTTTCATTTTGGACATCAATGGTGATTGGAACAGTCGAATATTTTGATTTTCTACCCTTATGATCTGGGCTTGTTCTTCTTTTAGGTTCCCTCCTCTGCTCATTATTCCATCTTTTTTCTTTTCCATAATCCCTGTTTGGGGGGACAAACTTCCTTGATTTATTTGTATTTTGGTTTTTCGATTCTTTTGTTCTTGGTTTCCTTGGGATCCTTGTTAATCTTTTATGTGTTGAAGGCTTATTAATTCAATTTCCCTTTCGATCTAGAGAAACACCTTCTATATTCTTTGCTTTTTCTACTGAATGCTTAGCCTTTTGGTTTATGGAAATGTTATTTGGCCATGTAATATCTCGTGTGGGACTCTAAAGTGTATGGTAGGTTTCAAGCTCAAACCTCACACTACATGTAGCATATCGACTAGTTATTAATTTTTTAAAATTATTATGTTTATTAATATTTGCATTTTAATATATTTTGACTTTGCATTTAGTTTATTTTATTTTAATTTTGATTTATATTTAATTTTATTATTTATTTATTTTTATGAAATTACAAATAATAATTAAAAATTTATTAGAATTAATTTAATTTATAATATTTATCTTATTAAAATTTTAAATAATTATTGTGGATGAATAAAATGAATTTCAAAACTTAAAATCTAAATCAAAATTTATATGCATAGAGAAATACACTAACATTTGATTAGTCATTTCATGCTGGCAATCCAAGGATAACACATGTCTTTGGGGAGTTATGATTAGGGTAGCATGTCATTTGATTAAGGATATGATAATTCACCTTTAAAATCTCTTTAGTGTACCCATTGCACACTTAAGGAGGAAAATAGATAGAGAGAGAGAGAGAGAGAGAGATGGAGATAAGATATAGAGAGGCTAAAAGAGAAAAAAGTGGAAGAAAGGAATAGAGAGAAAGAGATGGGGAGAAAATGAGAAAAATAATAAGAGAGGTAGATAGACAAAGAGAGAGATAGAGAGAGTTAGAGAGAGAGAGAAACAAAGATAGAAATGGAGGGATAGAGAGAGGGAGAGGGAGATACAAAAAGAGAGAAGAGAGAAATAAAGATAGAGATAGAGAGGGAAACAAATAGATATAGATATATAAAAGAGAGATAGAGTAAGAGAGATGGAAGAAAAATAGGGGAGAGGAAGAGAGAGATTGAGAGATAATGAGAAACATAGAGATAGAGAGGGAGATAGATATAAAGAGATTTATCTCTCTTTCTCTTCCCATCTCAAACTTTATATATCTCCCCATAGATGTACCTGAAGACACTTAAACATGTCCTGAAGATATCATGCATTCGAATCAAGTATATTAACATTGCTTCATCCTAAAACCCATCCTCTTTTCGCTTAATTAATTAAATTCACCTAAATATTTAATTAATTATGTCATTTTCATCTATTAACATAATTAATCTAATCGGGTTAATTCACCCCCTTTCAAGCTAACATTTCATCTTGTTACTAGTTGCTCTTTGAGTAATAATTTTAAACCTTATTCATTGTCCTTTACAATGTATATGACTATCTTGCAAACTGTCCTCTTATATTCATGAATTTCTTTCAACTTATCAAAGGATGATTGTGTCTTGATTAAAACCTTTGTTTGATGGTTGTCCTTCATATGAATGTCTCAATCTTCTCTTTCACAACTTTATGTTACTTCACTATTTTGTCATACCTATGATTTTTTGCAATAGTGTCTTCAACCTCTCTATAATTCCCATGATAAACCATGTATTAATGTGTCAACACTTCCTTGACCATGAGAATGGGAAACAATGTAATGCCCCACCACGTAACCCTAGAGGAAGTTACAAACAATTACTTAAACAGAATAATTTATTTTTTTTAAAGTATAATTAACATGCAAGTTCGCTAACTAATGCCAACAACCTCTAAGGATACGAGATAGAGGTTATAAAGAACCTCAACAAAAAACATGAATTAAACCATGTCAATTAATTAACCAATAATTAAAGCACATACATCCAATAAGATGAATTACATCAAAGCATAAAGATAACTTTCCATTTCATTAATCACAAGTAAACAATAAGATTACAACTCTCATTCCCCGAATGAGGTAAGTCCAATAAATATGATTACAATTACAACTTCCACCTTGATAATAATGAGGGGTAAAATAATACAAGATAACTGAAATGAAATACAGCAAGAACTGATACTAAAACTCACGAGCTCTCCAACTAGAAGTCTCATCCACAAGAACACAAAGAAGGAACCCAATGGATTTAGGTGCACGCCACCCAACCAAGTGGATCCCAAAGGCCCACCCCCTATGCTAGGAGATAGTAACCAGGAATCCTAGTCAAGACCATCTACCTCTAGACACAGGCTAACATAAACTAAACCAAACTGAAAAAACCAATTACATGAACCTCACAAGTACACAAGTACAATACACGAACATCACAAAGAAAAACTCAAATACCATGCAAGTACAACTCTACAAGGTCACATTGCTTCCAGATATAAAGCAAATCAAGTATGTTATGAGAACCATACACATAATAATCGAACACTAACCATGGTCACACAAGGTATATTAAGGAAACCATACCAACCAGAAACAAGAACCAACTATTGTCCTAGACAGAGTGTCATCACACAGCTCGTCATGGGTTATCCTTGGGAATCTTCATAGGCTTTGGCCCCCACAAGAAAATGTTATCCTGGTGACCTTTACCGAATCCTGGCCCCATACTCACTCATGCGGAGCCAAATACCTTTCGTATAGACAAGATAGATGACCTTGCCATTACAAGCCTTCCCACCCATCCCAAGCCTAACCGAGCACTTGGGTCCATGAGTGAGGCACTAATATCTTGATTAGTGAGAAGTTAGTCCTAAACTTCTAAGTATTTTTTTAGTTATCACTTGATTAACTAACTTTATACGAGTTATCCTGGCACCACTTCATGTGTCGGCCCCCATTACAAGCCACTCTTCTACTTGACAACACACACACACACCAACCAAACATCAATGGAACCAAGGTGCAACAAACAAGATAACACGTCCACTCCTTTCTCAAGAGGCGACAAAGATAAAACCATCTCCAAACACTGGAGGTAACAACAATAAAAGAACCACTCCCAACAAGGAGGCACACATTACAAAATCCACTCCTTTCTCAAGAGGCAACAAAGATAAAATCATCTCCAAACACTGGAGGTAACAACAATAACAAGACCGCTCCTGACCAGGAGGCACACATTACAAATGACAACCACATAATTGAAAATCCCAACTAGAAGACTTATGAGTTAAAAACACTCAACCCCTTTCCCCAAACGATAATCATAAGTGACAAGCAGTTAAATCAGAATTAACTCTACTTCGGATTTCCTAAATCCACGTCTTTCATTTGCATTCAGTAATTAATAGCCTTAAGAACACATAATTAAATAATGACTCTTCCAATCGAAGGATGAAATTCAAATCAAATGTTTAATTTCACTAATTGTTTCAATGTTAACAGGTAATCATGTTTCTTTCTACGTTTCAGAATATAACGTTTAGAAATTTGCAAAAGATTTATTGTAAAATAAGACATCAAATAACTATGATACTAAACACAATTCATTTAATTTCTATGTTTGACTTTACAATTATGCCTTTAAAATATCAACTGCTATCTCAACTAAAACCTCATAAATTAATTCCCACATGCACATTTAAAGCATAATCGTTGATTAACTCCATATTTTAACAATATGCTAAAGTGAAATAATCAAACCTATTTAATACAATTACCAAAATAATTTCCTCGAATATGTGTATATCAAAATACACATTTAATTATTTATTTATTAATACCTTAATATTATAAAATATAATATTAAATATTAATATATCAAATTAATAATTTAATATTTATATATTATAATATTATATATTAATATATTTATATTTAACTAATATTATAATATTATACATTATAATAATAAATACTAATATTTAATATTATAATATACAATATTAAAATATTAAATAAAATATAAATAAAAATTAAAAATTAAAAAAAACAAATAAAACAAAATAAATAAAACGGGGCCCTCCCACGCATTGGTCTGCGCGCCTTTGAATGGGTGTCGGTCATACACAGTGGGGCGGACTGTGGGAATACACAGCCAACCCCATTTACATGGGGTGGACTGTGTATTCACACAGCCCTTCCCTAACTCCCTGCGCAGTGTGAGGGGGGTCGCGCTGGGCACGACTCCCTCCCCACGCGCCTTCCATGGGGGCGCAGTGGGGAGGTGAGCCCCTCCCAAACTTTTAATTAATTTGTTTTATTAAAAAAGCGTCCCAAAAAAAAGCATTTCAATCCGATTTTAAAATAAAGACAAGTCTTTATTTTTATTTTTTATTTCTCAATCTCAACATAAGAAATATATATATATATATATATATATATATATATATATATATATATATATATATATATATATGTATATATATATATGTATATATATATGTATATATGTATATATATGTATGTATATATGTATATATATGTATATGTATATATATATATGTGTATATATATATATATATGTATATATATATATATATATATATATATATATATATATGTATATATGTACATATATGTATATATATATATATGTACATATATGTACATATATATATATATGTACATATATGTACATATATACATATATATATATATATACATATATGTACATATATACATATATATATATATACATATATATATATATATATATATACATATATATATATGTATATATTTTTTATTATTTTCACAAGGAATTTACATATTTAATTGAGGGAATAACATTTAAAAAAACCATTTCCAGTTACTAAAAAAAACTCCATTGATTTTCTTGAACAAATATTTTTCCAAGGAAGAGGTTTTTTTGCAAATAAATTTAGATTTCTACATGGGTTTTTCCATTGCAATTCACAAACAGAGTATTGAAATATTTTCAACAAGATTTTTCAACAAGAACACACATTTAGATATAAATTTCAAAACAATTAAAAGAACAAAACATGAACCTGGTAATTTCTGAGTTTGAGGAGGTCCAGATGATGCTTAGCTTCCCACCTTGCTTCCAAATCCCACTCCACAAATTTTCACAACTCCAAGCCAAAACCCACAAAATCAAAACCATTCTTCCTCTCCCCCATTTTCAATTTTCCAAAAACTTCATAATCCAAAATTGTGAAGCCAAATTCAAACATAAGGATTCAACCCTAAAAACCTTCAACCACCCTCATAAATTCTTCAAAACAGAAAATGCAAAAATATCTAATTTCTTTCATTTTTGAATTTCAAACTTTCAAATTGACTTTTTAAATTCATTTTCTTTATTTTCAAATTCAACAAAATTACAATAACTTCAACATAATAAATTAAATTCTTTCAACATCAAAAATTTAATTAATTAATAAATAGATTTAATCAACGATTAAATTATTTATTAATTAAATTAAATTAATAATAAATAAATTATATTTCAACATAATTTCAGATTGCATTACTCAACAACTTAAATACATTAAGCTATTTAAATCACCCAATTTAACTTGCAATTAAATAATGAAGAGAGGGAACGATAATCAAAACAACACAACCCGACAAACAACTAACGACATACAAAGACTAGGATGTCGACTTGGCATGAAAACCTAGCTACTATCTCCCAATCGAATACCGTTGGGTATTGAACACACTCCAACCTGTGAAGCCAGGTGGAGTCGATGTCCTGTACCTGTCAACCTGTAAATCAAGTAAACAATAACATATAATATGAACAGCATAAAATACACACCGTGAAGAGGAAATCACGGGATCACAGGGCGCTCGCAAGCGAGTGATATGATACCGTCCCCTTCACCAATACACTGCAAATAACTGACAAATCTAACATTCTAGTATAATCCAAAGCATAATCATCTTTAATTCAAACAACCACTATGCTAATCCAAAGCGAGGAATAAAGATGATATCTAAATAACCAAAAACACATCACAGCAACATACCCACACATAGACACACTGTCCAACCAAAAGGTAAAACGGAGGGGTATTACAAACAAAGCAATTGATCTTGAGCGAAATTTCTCGTTCAGACGGTTGACAACTTTGACCTTAAATATCGAGCACCTTTTCTATTGAGATTAAAACATCTCCGCCAATTTTAAGCATGTGCATTTTAGATCCACTTTAGTAGCATGTCAGTTAATATATTAAGGTTGGCTTAATTTATTAAAACATTCATAATGTTATTTTGGCCTCTCTGAATGTGACAGATGGAGCCTTCCCATGATATCGTGATCGTTCAATACTCTATGGTGGGGTCATCACAGGATGGTGGGGAGCGACTAAGATTTAACACCTTATCATCAACTGCCACGATAATTCACCTTTCTGCAAAATATAAACCATTTATTAAAACCTTCGACAAAGTTGATATACATGCGACGATATTTTCGTCACAATTTTGACGCACCTAAACCGACGAACCACCAAAATCTTCGATGAAGTTTCTATACATGCGACGAACGTTTGGTGATTGTTCGTTGAAATTGCGACGAAGTTTGTGTCTATTTTTTGATGAACATCGATTCCATTTTTCGTGGCGATGATCGACGATGTTGGGTCGTACTTTTGAGGTATAAAAGTTGGTCAAAATTGTGACGAAAAAATAGCGACGAAATTCATATGAGTGTTTCGTCGGTATTTTGATAATAGTTTGTCGAAATATCAACGAAAATTCATCAAAATTCGGAGTCAAATGCAGTAGTGAAAGTGTTGGAATTTCTTGGAAAAGGAGGTATGGGGTATTGTTGAGGATTTCAGATAGAAGAAGCAATTTATCAAAGATATCAATAATACGATCTTGGTGTTAATTCCAAAGAAAGAGGTATGCTCCAACTTTGGATACTAACATCTAATATCACTATGTAATACTATGTACAAAATAATCTCCAAAGCATTAGCTAACAGATTAAAAAAGATACTAGAAAAATAAATATCAACCAACCAATGTGGATTTACACCATATAGGGATATCACTGATAGTATCATTCTAGCAAATGAAGCCTTGCATATGATCAAAAAAGACAAAGTACAAGGCATGATGGTGAAACTGGATATGAGCAAAGCATATGATAAGGTGAGATGGAGGTTCCTGCTTAAATTCATGGAGGAGTTTGGTTTCAACAAAGACTAGATACAAATGATATATTGATGCATTTCATCAGCTAGATATTCAGTCCTAATAAATAGTCTCCCATGTGGTTTTTTTGAGATCACTAAAAGGATGAGGCAAGGGCATCCAATATCCCCCTTTCTATTTGTAATTATGACAAAATCCCTCAGCAAAAACATTGAAAAATATTGTATTCAAGGGAAGTGAAAAGGAATTCAAATAGCCCCAGATATGGAAGCTTACACCCATCAACAATTCATTGATGATACAGTTCTATATTGTGAAGCCTCAATAAAGGAAGCATAAATCATCAAATCATGTATGGAAGAATACACACAGGTCTCAAGACAACAAATTAACAAGGATAAATCAAAAATGTATTTCTTCAACACAAAGAAATCAGTCCAAAAGAGAATAGAAAATATATTGGGATACTCTATTGACACAACACCATGCAAGTACCTAGGGGTGCCTATCTTCAATGGAATTATAAGAACCAAATTATGGGAACAGATCATAGAAAAATGTAAGGATAAATCCCTTATTTCGAGAGGAAAATGGCTTACTCTTGCAAGCCGAATAACAATGATCAAGGTAGTTTTATTAGCTATACCTATTTATTCAATGTCTAGCATGCAATTAACATCAAAATCAGCAGCAAAGCTAGAAAATATCCTAAAATTATTCCTGTGGGAACGGTCCAATGAGCTACACAAAGTTCCCCTTATCTATTGGGACTTAGTACGAAGTCCCCAAGCTAAAGGAGGAGCGGGCATAAGAAACCTCAAAGCACATAACTTGGCCTTGGGGGATAAACTAGTTTGGAGAATGTACCAAAATACAGACCTCTTGTGGTGTAGGATAATGTAAAAGATATATTTAGACAGCACAAACCAAGAAAGGATCCTAACTATAGCCAATCCTAGAGGGGGGTCACACATGTCTAGAATTTTATGATGATTTGTAGACACATAATAACTGATCACCTCACCTAGCAGATCAACGATGGTATAAAAGAAGATTTCTAGATGGAATCCTGGGAGGTAATAGGCCCCTCATAGAATATCTGGAACTAAGGGACCATATCCCTTGCATAATCAACATCATTGGAAAAAATGTATGAAACTATCTAAATAAAGATGAGAAAGGGGAATCTCGGTGGAAGGATTTGTAACACTTCCCAATTAAAGAACCAATCAGAGCCAAACTCTCAAAAAAATTGAAGGATAGAAAAGTAAACTTAAATAACCAAGAAGATAAGATAATTTGGTGTGGGGCTAAGTCCGATAACTATTTTGTTAAGTTGGTATATCAAATTCAGATGATAGAGAAAGATAAAATATGGCCCCAAAAGTTGTGTTGGGGATGTGGAGTATTGCCCAAAGCAGGAGCCTTTACCTAGACTACACTACATGGTTGAATACTAATAGGGGATAGGCTCAAGTCAATAGGCATTGAAGGCCCTAGCTCGTGTGTGTTATGAAAAGAAAATAGTGAAAGTGTGGATCACCTTCTACTAAATTGTCCCTATGCGGGAAATTGATGGGACTGGATCCAGAAACAACTAAATTGGACCACACCAAGGGCCAACAAGTTGTAGGATTTCTTCTCAAGCTGGCCAAAACTAAAAAAGGATGCTTTATGAGGACAAATTTGGACGGCGGTTCCCTCACTAACAATATGGAATATATGGAAAGAAAGAAATGGGTGTATATTTCAAGACAAGAGTAAAACAGCAAATAACTTAATATCAAATATTGAAAGAAACATTTTAGAGTGGTTGAACACTCAAATTAAAACTCAAAGAAAGACTAAATTTACAATCTGGGATGGAGAGCTAATGAAGAATTGGAAAGGGCTGAAAGTACCACCATTTTTCTAATTCGCTTCAGATTCAAAGGACAAGAGAGAGAAATCCAAATGGATCCCCCCGCCAAGGGGAAGGATAAAGCTTAACATAAACGGTGCCTCAAGAGGCAACCCAAGTAAATCAAGAATTGGATGCATTCTAAGAGATGAGAAAGGTCAACTACTGGAAGCCCTATTAGAAAAAATTCCCTAAGGTTATAACAATGCATCAGAAATAGAAGGTATACTGAGGGGTCTTCAATTATGCAAAGAGAAAGGGTTCAAAGATATAGTAGTGGAAAGCAACTCAATTGTTACCATTAATGCCATTATAAAGGGGCGGAGCGGCAAATGGAAATCCCAACCCAAAATCCACAAAATAAAAGAGCTAATAGCAGAATTACAAGTACTATCCATAAGCCATATATATCGAGAAGCAAACACAGTAATAGACTACCTAACGAATCAAGGATTTGACCGTATGGAAGAAGTGAAAAAGGGGTAGGAAGTGTAGATTTTACAGGGCCTAAAAGAAATAATCATTACATAAGGCATGATGACAACAAGTGACAAGTAAGTACAGCCTCAGGTAAGTATATCCTAACCCAGCATTACCATATATCAATGATAAGATAGTAGTAAAACTTGAAGAAATAATAATTTAGTCAGAAGACAGTACACTGTCATGAACATCAAAACTTTGGTATGGATAGAGGAAACAAAAAAATTTGGTATGGATAGAGGATTTATGTCGAGTAACATCATTTCAAAGAAGTTAAGGTATGGATAGAGGGAAAAAAAAAGTGATGCCCCAACCACTTAAGGAAGTAAGGAATAAGATGAATGAAGAAAAGGGATGATAGAAGAATATGATGATGCAAAAGATATGAAGAAATGGAATGATGATATAGGATATGATAATGATGATGATGCCCCCTCAAGAGGATAGGTGGGTTGGACAAACACAAATATTCTCTTGAAATGAATGAGACGATAAAGGAGGGATAAGATGAATGATATAAGATAAGAAGTAGACGAAAAAGAAAAATGACACGCTATGCTGCAATAAAGTGAGCAATCATATGTTTGATATAGCACTAGATGTTATGCACCAAGGTATAAAGGACCAAGGTGACATTGTGTCTCATGCCCCAACATAATACAACCTTGTCTAGATACAAGATATGAATATTAGTTGGGAGTGATTCAAATTTGATGCAACTGCAAATTAAAATGATAACACACACAAGCAAGCAAGCAAGCATGCACAAATGATACAAAAACAAAAAAGGTATTGCCCCTGTCAAGTTGTAAACCGATGATTAAGTGATTGGCTAATGATAATGATGATAGTGTTGTCATTGTGGGGAATGATATATCCCTAGATCAACACAAGGATGATTGATTGATGATGATAGTGTTGTCATCGCGGGGAACGATATATCCCTAGATCAACACAAGGATGATTGATTGATGATTGATTGGGTTTACAACAAGATTAGGATCAAGACCGAAATGTGATTGGATAATTTGACTTGATTGATTAGCTTGGTTGGTATGGATTAAGGATTGACTTGCATTTGGATTATTGCTTGGAAGGATTGAAGATGCTTGATTTGAAAATTTGGATGATGATTGATGAATTAAATTGAGGAATGATTTACTTGGAATGATTTTGATTGATTGGATTGATGAAGAAATGATTTGATTTGATGATAATGATTGGATTGATTAGAAGAATGGGTTTGATTAGAAGAAGTGATGTGATTGATTAGAAGAAGTGATGTGATGTGATTAGATAATTTGATGAAGAAATTGATTTGAAGAAGTTGAATTGATTGGAAGAAGTGATTTGGTTTGATTTTATTGCTTGGATTCTTGAAATGTTTTGATTTTTTTGGATTTTTGAAATATTTATTTTTTATTTTTTTGGATTTTCGAAATGTTTTGATTTTTTTGGATTTTTGGAATATTTGATTTTTTTTGGATTTTTGGCCTATGTGATTTTTTTGGATTTTTGAAATGTTTTGATTTTTTTGGATAAGAGAAGGGGAATATGGATAGGAGGGACTCAAGTGTCTAGTTCCATGAAAGGTGATAGTCCCACTAGAGATGGATTTCATCGCATGGACCATGCCAAATTTCGTTGTGCTCATAAATGTTGGTAAGGGATGACATGAAAGAGAGACGAAGTAGGTAGATGATGGATTATGTTGTGGATTATGGAGGGATTGGTAGATTATGATTATGTAGGGGAGATGAATGGGAGGCTTAGCCAAAAGCATGGACCATAGGAAGGTGATGGGGGAGGTATGTAGGATAATGAGTGAAAGGTGAGGAGATGGAGGTATGTGGAATTGTTGTGAAATGGAAGGGAACCATGACCAATGGTTGCACACACTATGATAAGAATTGAAGCTTTTGATGTGGAGGGGGTGTAGGAAGCAATGGAGATGTTTGGTTAGGAGATGGGTGATGAAGTGCTTTAGGTACCCACATAGACTTAATATTTTTATGACTTTTATTTTTCTTGTGGGATGAAATATGAGATTCTTGAATAGAGTGGGAATGTGAGGGGAAGTGGATTCTTTTGAAGTTATGGGCTTATATTTATTTTTGGATGGATTTTTCTTTGATTCTTTGCTTTTGTGTCCTAGGGCATGAGGACCCTTCAGATTTTTTTATTTATAGGTAGAGGCATCAAATTTTTTGCTTTTGAATCCCATGGGTATGGTGGAATGAGTGGAAGCTTCATATTTAGACAATGTGTGCATTGATTGGTCATGATTATGATTTTTAGAGGTTTTATGGATAGGTGGATAAGGGGATTGGATAATGGGGATATTAGGTGTTGGGAGTAGTGGAGCTAAATTATATGGGGGATTATTAGGAGTTGGAAGCAATGGTGGAAAATTTTATGGTGGAAGGTGTACAGTCATAAGCTTTTGAAATTTTTAAGATGATGGAGGAGGGATGACAACATATATTTTAGGCATATGATAGGATTTATGGTGGAAATATGACTTATGATGGATGGAGGAAGTACCAACATCTTTAGATTGGTGTCCTTGGGGTGTATATCCAAGATCATAAGAACGTGGAGGGACCTTGACATGGATTGGCTCCAAAATACCTTGTTCATGAAGGCCTATACCTTTACCTTGGTAGTTCATGTTTTGAAGCATGCGATGCACAATGGGACTAGGTGTGTTTTGGACACTAGACTTGAGTTAATTATTAGATGAAGAAGGTGAAGTGGATAAAGGTTGTTGTTGTCCTAAGGAGGAACATTCATGAATAAAGATGGATAGACCAATATGACATGTTGGTGGATTTGAAATGGGTTTGATAGTGGATGTGGAAGGATCCTTAGGAACTTGATTATGCTCATTTAGATCCACACTATTGGTTTGATCTTCTATATTTACTTGGGAGGCATGTATCTAATCATGACAAGTGGATAATATAGGATCATGGATAGGTATAGGTAGGGGGTGTATAGGAGCAATGGAAGATTCTTTCTCATGGATAGGTGAAGTGATAGGCTCTTGACCATGGAATATATAAAGTTGGATAAGAGGATCATCATGGCCTTCTTGATCATAGGTAGGATCTAGATCATAGAGGGAAGCTTCATCATAAATAGGACCAAGTATGTTATGAGTGGGATCATTACAAGGGCATAGATCTTTATTAGAATGAGAGGTTAATGTTTCCTTATGCTTAGGATAGTACTCTTGACATAGCTCTTGGATTTGAGTGCAAATGGAAGTGGAAGGCTCTAGAAGAGGCTTGGTATGCTCTTTATGATCAACAACATGAGGGCATGATGGATTTTGACTTAGACATATAAGATCAATAGGTTGTGGACCACATGATGGAGTTGGAAGAATAGGCATGGAATTCAAGGTTTCATTGGTAAGCTCATTAATGGGTGCTTCACATGGGGATGGTTTATTTTGTGCTAGTAGTCTTTGGAGAAAATTGTTAAGGGATTCTTTAGTTGATGGATTGGAGCTTGAGAAGTTGGATGGTGGTGTTGGTGTAGGACTAGTATGCTTTGAGATAGGTATTTTATTAGCTGGGGATGGAGGACTAGTAGATGGAATGGTGTATGATTCCAAACTAAGGGTGGTATTTCCCTTGTCAATAGCATCATTAAGGTGACCTAAGATTTCAACAAAGTTTTCATCATCACTAAGATCTACAAAGTTCTCATCATCACTAGGAGAAAATTTTGACCCACCTTGGAGGATATATGGTTTTGGATTATCTTCATCATTAAGCAAAGGGGATCCTTGAAGTATGACCTTGGTCTTGTGACTAAGATCGTTAAGAATTAGGACCATTTTAGCAAGTGTTTGACTAGGATTAGGGTGATGATGATGATGATGAAATGATTAGATTGAATGACTTGGATTGATTAAGATGAAATTGATTTGAATGCGATTAGAAAAAAGGATGATTAGGATGATTAGAATGATATGTTTATGTGTTGGTTTTTATAGCTTGATATGGCAATTTTCAAACAAATGATTACACATGTACACACATGAATCACACACTCAAGACACATAATCAAGTTTGAATTTGAAATTATGAATGTGATGATTAAGCAGGCACTTGAAGAAGACACATCAACAAGTCCTAGAACTAGTCAAGTGGGTATGGCCAATTAGGTCTTAAGCTAGGATGCACGAGGTTGACTAGGGATAATTTGAAAGAAAAATCTTGCCACACAGCCGGGAGAAAGGGGTAACCCACCCTTCACCTTCACTTCCCAAAGGTATAAAGTTATTTGGAGCTTAGCCAAGAGTGAAAATATTTTAACTCCCAAAGAAGTGTGTCTTTCGATTCACACTTTGATTGAGGTTGTCCCTAGGGGTGATGAAATCCCCTAGCAGGCCTCCTATGAAAGGTATGACAAAAGCGAATCAAGTGAGGTGTTTTCGATCACACATGCACTTGATTCACACTTGCAATTGTTAATTTTCCTTTAGAAAATTGAAATGTGTGTAAAATAGTTCAAGCACTTGTTCTTTTTTAAACCCAAGGAAAATATGTGTGATTGAAAGACAGTGATTCTTTTTAAGCCCAATTTCAAAGTGTGATTGCAAACAAAATGTTCATTTTAAAACCCCAAATTCAAGTGTTTTGCAAACAAAATTGATTGATCAAATGAGAGATAAAGATAATAGAATAAATGCGCCCGAGAATTTTCGCTTTCCAATTTTATGTGTATGACTGATATTGCTACTACTACAGCTCCTTATGATCATCTGCATGAGAATGCGAGATTTTGAAGGATTAAAGTATTTGATATGTTGATTGCTCATTTTTGCAGCATAACGATAAGATGAATATGATAGAAGAAAATAGATAGATAGATGAAAAGATTGAGAGAAATTTTGGCAGAGTGAAAAGCAAATATAATTAGGGAAAATCAGATATAAAACTAGAATAACAAGATATCAAAACCCTAACTAGCACAATAGAGTACAAGCAAGCATGAAATGAAAACAATAAAATAAAGCAAACTGATCTTCAAACTTGAATTGATTTATCTCCATTGCTCTTCTCCACCTGCATGAGAATGCGAGATTTTGAAGGATTGAAGTATTTGATATGTTGATTGCTCATTTTTGCAGCATAACGATAAGATGAATATGATAGAAGAAAATAGATAGATAGATGAAAAGATTGAGAGAAATTTTGGCAGAGTGAGGATGCCATAATAAGATTCCTAAATGGCTTGTGAAAGGCTTGATTTATAGGAGAAGGTTGATTCGATTCGATGGCCAAGTAAAAGTCAAATTTGTGATATGTATGGCTAGGATTAAAAGTTTATTTTAGTGTCTATGATGCACATTAAGTGGCTTATGACATGACACTCAAATTAGGATGTGAGGAAATAATGGAGATTCTTTTATTTATTTTAGAAGAAAAGATGCTTATGACACACAATGAATGGGGTAAAAATAGGATGTGTGGGAATCTCATAATTTAAATAATAAAATTATTTAAATTATGTGTGCATGTGAAGAGTTGTAGTCATGTGACACATGTTGAAATGTGACAATAAGTGGGATTAATTCAAATATTTAATTTGAATAATTTTGAGACATGTGAAGGGAGAATTAATTAAATAAATGAGATTTATTTAATTAATTGGGAAGGTGATTAAGTGAAATAAATGGGATAAGTGGGATAATGTAATGACCTAGGGTAAAATATTACAAGATGTTTTACAAGGTCATGTATTGACTAGGTAATGTTATGACATGGATAATTTTGAGTGTCTACAAGTACAACCTCAGGTAAGTATATCCTAGCCCAACATTACCATATATCATTGATAAGATAGTAGTAATACTTGAAGAAATAATAATTTAAAGGTCAGAAGATAGTACACTGTCATGAACATCAAAACTTTGGGCAAAAGGATAAAGAAAACAACAATCATCTACCAAAACTCTCACCCAAGACCTGTCCACTAAGAAAGAGCACATCAAGAGAGAGATATATCTGAGGCCATGATATGTGGAATGTCTATTCACCATAAGACGTGGGATAGATTGCTTATATCTTGGGCCCGCAATTAAATACATCTATGTAAAAATGAGCAACCAGCCAAATCCAAACCAAATGGACCTTGAGACTATACAACCAGTCAAATCTCTAAAGCCAAAATTCATGGACAAACAACCTAACCAGCATATATCTCCTAAACCTAGCTAAAAAATATGACTTCATTGGAACCCACAATGTAAATGGGATCCAAGCTTGCTTGTTTCAACTATTGAAACCCGAAGGTAAGTGACCATAGCACATAATAAATTGGTAAAGAATGCCACTGGAACTCACCCAATCATCGAGAAGTAATCTAACTGACTAAAAGATGAAACTCATCAACCCCTGGGAGTAGCTCTTCTTAAAAAGCTCCCAGTAAATTGATTGCTAACCCTCAAGCATGAGATGAAGGGGTTTACTTATAACTTTAGAATGACATACATATTAGCCAACAAAAAATGGCAATAAGTAAACTAAGAATGTGTTTCAACACATCTGGGGTATGGTCGTGAACTGAATAAAATCTCCACACCACCCAAACTAAGTTAGTGAACAATTCCATAAGTTATTATACAGACACGGAACCTAAACTTGTCAAGGGCATAGATAAATCTTTCCCTCACTTTGAATATGTGAGAGCAGGCCTAGAATTTGATGGTCACCCTTGCTTGTCATATAAAATTTTCATGGCAGTTTGGTCATTTTACAACCTTTCAATTGGCGTTTTAAGAAAAATATAAGTTGTCAAAAAATGTTGAGTGAATTTTTTTATATTTGAAAATTGTAACTTATAAAAAGCAATCTAAAGATGCAAAAAAGAGCAACAATCAACAACAAAATCACAAACAAAACTACAAATAAGAAGACCTCTTCCTTTGGACAAACTTCACGGTGATCAGCTCAACTCGATTGTTTCAAGCGGTTCACCTTGACATTCACAATTGTACTATTCTTCCCTTGGTTACTGCAGCTGATCATTAACACTATCACGATAAAATAAAGAACAATCAGTGTACTGCCAAAAATAGGCCATCTCATCAAACCAAGACAAAAATGAGTCATAAAGTTGGAAACTAGTAGATGTATAAGAACAAGGTTTAAGTAAGACCATCAAAGAGCACCAAGCTGCTACACAACCTAAAATAATAGTACCACTACTATGCATAAAAAAACCCTTACATCAAGTTGGAAGGTAATCCTCATATTCTTATTGGAGACTCTTCTTTACACAAAGATTTGTTTCTAAACTGATTAAAAAGAAAACAATAAATAACAAGTATAGACAAAGCAAAGATTTGTTTGTAAATTGATTTTAATATAAAAAAATAATAAAACAAAGCAAAGATTTAGAAAGATTTGTTTCTAAATTGATTTAAAGAAACAATAAATACCAAGGATAGACAAAACAAAGATTTGTTTCTAAATTGATTTTTAATATAAAAAACAATAAAACAAAGTAAAGATTTATTTCTAAATTATTTTTTAAAATTTATTGAAGATAAACATTCTTTGAAAGTATTTTAATTTAATATATATTTCTACATCAATTTTTAAAAAAATAAAAATAAACATTGTAAAAAAAAAGTGTCATATATACGGCTATGTAAAATTCTAGCAAGTCAAGTTATACGGTCTAATAAATTTTAAAGTTGTAAAATATGATCTAAAATGACAAAAACGGTCAAACAAACCATCAAATTCTAGGCCCTATGTGAGAGCTTCCTTGCGAGATAAAATCTCAACAAATTCTAACACTAGAAATGGTTGTGTTTCAATAAATAGCTTTCAGGAGCTAAACTAAGGAAACATCTAACTGAATCAAAACATAAGACTCCTCAACCAAGACTAAAAAAGGAAACGTCACTCGTTGGATCCTAAATACAACATATTCAAGATTGGCCCTTTCCCATGCAATGAGAACCTCAAAATCAAGGAATTAAAATAGGTCACATATCTAGAACGGCTATATGTAGTTCAATACATAATGTAAGGTGTGAACTGGCATACTTTAATTAAAGAGATTTCCTAGAATAGTTAAACGAGAGATTTAGAGAGTGTAACTGTCCCCTCCCCAAAAATTAGAAAGTACCTCAAAATTGGATGGATTTATGCCTAGTAAAGCTAAAATTAACAATACATTCTATTTACTGTAGTGACATAGTTCAAAGGAAAGTACACAATATTTTCATTTAAAATTAAGGTAATTAGTATGTCACAAGAATAATACATCTAACGGTAAATATAAGTATCTAAATTGTTAACTGAAAACAAAGGAAACTGAAACATTGCACCCAATACAGCCAAAGGAAAATATAGGTAACTAGTATGCTGCAAGAATGTTTCAATATTCAAAAAGTTGGAATTAAAGTCCCTTAAATCAAATACCACTAATGTAAATATCAAATGTTTCAAACTCACATGGAACTAATAAAAAGGTTCATTGAATCCATTAGAAAGAAAAGAAAAGTGAGCTAACACTGAATCAAAATACAATTAAAGTACCTTAAATCAAATACCACTAATGCAAATATCAAATGCTTCAAACTCACATGGAACTAATAAAAAGGTTTGTTGAATCCATTAGAAAGAAAAGAAAAGCAAGCTAAAACTGAATCAAAATACGATTAATAAACCCCACAAAATGGTAGCACAATGTAATATTGATATATTATATTGCTATTTTAATAGTAGGTTAAAAACAATTCATACGATTCATAACAAGTGCTATAAAAAGATCCAATGCCATAGAGTTCCAAAAGGGTTTTCAACCCTTATATTGTCACAGTATTTAAATATTTACAAAAAACCAAACCCATTATAGGAAGGTATAGTCATTACAATCGGAGAGGGTATTTGCCCAATGAAAATGGGAAAACCTATTGCAAAAATGGTCTAGCAATCCCAAGAACATACCCTAACTAGGATCGAATTTGGCAAAGTAGGCCATCCATAGAGAATCCCTGACTAAAATAAAGTTGAGATGCTTCTTTAGGTAGTCGTAAGCACTCTTCCCTAAAAACCGATGGTACCAGTACTCTTCATCGTCAAAATTTGGGGACACAAAAAAATAGAACAAATAAAGGGGACACCAAAGGTTGTATAGGATAAAATTAGAAAGACCTCACAATACGTGGAAAGGGAACTGAATAATAGGATATGAGCAAAATTCGTCAACAGTTATCATTATGATAACTGTTTAAAATATATATATATATATATATATATTAACATAAACTCAATGTTAATAAATAAATAAAAATTATTAGTTAAATTAAATTTTAAAAATCAATTGTATTTCAAATATTAAAATAAAAATAAATTATATTAAAATTTTATTAAAAGTAAAAGTATAACTTTTATATTAAAAATTATAAGTAACACCAAACTTAAAATGAAACATATTCAAAAGAAAAAGTCAATTTGTAATTTATTAATTTGTTGTTATTAATATTATTATTTGAAAATATATATATATATATATATATATATATATATATATTAAAAAATTATTATTATTTATCTAAAATCTAAGTTTTAAAAAAAAAAAAATCTTATCTTATTTATTCTTAATTTAAAGTTAAGACTGGCTTTTTCTTTAAATATATATTATATTTTTTAATATTTTAGAAAATCTTAGGGTTGAGATCATTTCAATGGTCTTGCATCCTTCTCTGCAATTTTGAATGGATGATTTTCAAAAGCAATTCATTCACTTCATATAAGAAACACCTTTGATGTAATAATTTAAAATTTATAATTACATTAATTTTAGAGAGGGAAAATTCTTAAAAATTGAATAATTAAAACAATACTAATGATTTGTAATGAAAGTATGCTAGGATTTATACAATAAGCTATATATGTATCTTTTGTTTCATTAGAAAAAATATAAATTAAAAAAATGGAAGAATATGTAGAAATTTGAATTTTTTTAAATTAGCTTTTTAAAGTAAAGATATTATCCCTTTGAGTCATTAGAAAATAATATAATTTAAATTTCATTTCTTAAAAAAAAAAGTTTTGATATTAGCTATTATTTCTATGAACAGATCTTTCTCAATGGTCTTGCATCATTCTAACACATTTTTGAACCATTGATAACAAAATTCAACTGATTGAGTTCATATAGGGAATGTCTTTGGCATAGAAAACTAAAAATTCAACTGATTGAGTTCATATAGGGAATGTCTTTGGCATAGAAAACTAAAAATAAACTATATTAAAATTGTTGATATGAGTTTTCCACAATCAATTAGTAAGAATATTAGGTGCTTCTGGTTTAAACTGTGTATATTTTTAGCTTAAAATATAGTTTAAATCAGAAGCACATAATATTTTTATATTAAAATTATTAAAAGTAAAATTCTAACTTTTATATTAAAAATTAAAAGTAACATTAAAAAGTGAAAAATAAAATGAAACCTATTCAAAAGATAAAAATTCAATTCGTAATTTATTGATTTATTATTATTGTTTGAAAAAAAAATATTTATCAAAAACTTATTATTATTTATCTAAAAATTTAAGTTTAAAAAGTTTAAAAGAAAAGAATAATTTGTATCCTATCTTTTCCTAATTTAAAGTGAACATGCATAAGAATGCAATTGTTTTTTCTTCAATTATATTATATTTTTTAATATTTTAAAAAATCTAACGGTTGAGATCATTTCAATGGTCTTGCATCCTTCTCTACAATTTTCAACCGTTGATTTTCAAAATCAATTCGTTCACTTCATATAGAAAACTTGAACATTAAGACTTCAAATTAAACCATATTTTCAAACATCAACTATGATCAAGCACCAACCAAACAATATTCCATGATCTAAAATATTTAATTCACTAAAAAATGGAAACCCATCAATGCACCAACTCAGAAACCAAATAAGCTTGCAAGCTCGCCGACAAAGAATTTAGGTAATTTTTTATTGGCTTCATATTTTTGGCCAAAAATTTGTCACATTATCTAAAAGAGCACTATGATAAAACCCAATGAGCGAAATTTTCCCATCTCTTCTGAAAATGTAGATTTAATTGTTTCAATAATTTCATGTGCAAAAAATAGAAGCATTAATATCTCACGATCCATGAGGCACCACGACTAGAAAACTAGCCAAATTGATCAAAATACCCCTAGAAAAATCCCCATTAAATTAATTTACACCAGCTTATATCGATTTTCAAATTTAATTGAATAAATAAATTGCTTCATTGAACCTAGTGTGATAAATTTGATTTCGAGATAAACACACTTAAATCGCTTTGGAAATGGTATGACTCAAATTGGCAATGATAAAAGAAAAAGATTTACAATTTGATCAAAAACATGATTTTACATGGAAAATGTCTCAGGAAGACTCATTACATCACTTCGAAACAAATGGTTTTTAAGCAAATACCATCAAAAATGAGAATGACATGCATATAACTCCAATATAAAAAATTCACAACCATATGTAATAAATATTTGATTATAATAAGAATATTCTAATAGATGGTACAATGAAGTTAATTAATATAAGATAAAAATATAAGAATTTATGAGTTGATAAATTATGATGAGAAAAAACATGCAAAATGTGAAAAGAGGATTAAATGGAAAGAAATAGGTAATGTTTAATGAAAGTGAATTATAGACAAAAATACAAGAAAATACAATTAAACTAATATAGATGGAAACCCTCAAGAGTTCTAATCACGCTATTAAGTTGTGTTATATAACAGCAATATAAAAATAATAGATCATCTCATTTGACATAATCATTTTCATCCATACTTGTAAATATTACTTTTTTTATTCCTTAGGATGAATTCTTAAGCTAATGATCTCAAAAAATCTAGTACACTTCATATAATATTAAATAATTTCAAGAAATATAAGATCAATTATTCCTACCATCGCCATTTCATTTTATCAAAAGTATATAGGTGGTTGGCCACTATAACCCCTAAGTAAATTAGGAAATAGTGTTAATTATAGAGTTTACTTATATGATGATTTATATTGAGTTCATATATTTATTTTTTTTAGGTAGTTATGCTTAACAAAAAACCATATGATGCAGGAGCATCAGAGGTGAAGTGCAATCTTGCACAACCAAAAAAAATCTAGTATTAAATTTTGTCCTTTTCAATTTTGGGTTTGTTTTTATCTTGTAGGCATGAATTAACTCTCCTTCAATGACCTTGAAAAGACCCTTTATTTCTACATTTTGTTTGGCTCCAAATTCAAATGAAATTTGAAGGCATTTGGTAAAATTTCACATTACACTTGGAATGTAAATCCAATGCCCTAGGTTGGGATATTAATTTTTTTAATTGCTCTTGTAACTCCCCAGATTAAATAAAAAGAAAGAGAATAAAATTTTGTGGGAGTGGATGACAATTTTGGAAAATATTTGAATTTTTTGCTAGCAAAAACATTGAAGAGGACAATTTGCATGAATTACCACGCTAGAATGGAGGAGGTGGAGGTTTGACTGGTATTTTGGGGAGAGGAAGATGGTTAGAAGTCGTAACTAAGAGGACCAGTCTCAGAAAAAAGGGGCATAACTTTCTCAATGGTAACAAAATAGAAAAATTCAAAATGTGAAAGCTGGAAAGGAGACGCACAAAACCCAGAAATTGTTTTAGAAGATTCAAAGGAATGAAGGAGAAGGATAGATAGAAAGTGACGAGTTTGTGGTGAAATTTTGCAAATTTGAATCTTATTCTTGTTTGTGGAAGCTTTTCTAAGAAATTATTGTTGCAAACATTCAAGAATGAATAATATTTCAAATTTCTTTTTTTTTGTGTTCTCCATTTATGTGTTTTTAAAATTAGAGAAGTGAATTTGCTGCAACAATTGACAATCCTAAGGATTCTCAATTATTGAGTGCATCAAATGGTATCAAAGCAGGTTGATCTTGTTGGGGTGTGAGATGTGTTGAGTATGAGTTTGTTGCAGGAGCTTGTTTTGGTGAATAGTGAAGTAGTGAAGTTGCAAAAGAGAGAGTTGTGAGAAAGTATGTGTGTTGCATGTTGGACGATGAAGCCCAATCGTTACAGCCACCTCATTCAATTATGTTCCAACTCTGCGGTTACTTTCCTTTTGAGGCAAATTCTTGTTGTTGCATCTAGTGGAGTGCATGTTGACTATTATTAGATATTGAAGGAGTGGAGTGTATTTGTTGTAGGTTGAATATATATTGTTGTGTATGTTGTAACAGAAAGATGATATTTTGGAATTAATAAAAACTGAGAAATCCCCTACTATTTGTGGATGTAGCCTTCATGGTGAACCACGTTAAAAATCATGTCATGTCTTGTATCTAGATATATGTGTGATTGATTTCCTTTTATTTGCATTTTTTGTTTTCTACCATTTATTGTTTAATAATCGGTATCAGAGTGCTCAATCGTTTGGCAGGAGAGGTTCGAGTTTGAGTGGGAGCAATGTTGATTGAAGAAGGAAGGATTGAAAGGTTCAATGGCCATAATTATCCATTGTGGAAGATGTAGATGGAGGAATTTCTATACTAGAAAGATCTATGGATACCATTACATGGCAAGGTAAAGAAACCAACTAATATGCCAAATGAAGAGTGGGATATTTTGGATAGAAAAGCATTAAGAGCGATTTGATTGTGCTTATCTCCATCTACAAAATTTAACATATCTAAAGCAACTGCATCTATGGAGTTAATGAGTATTTTACACAAGTTGTTTGAGAATCCCTCAGCATTGAACAAGTTATTTTTAATAAGGTAGTTGTTTAATATGAAAATGGTTGAAGGTAGTTATCTAGCTAAACATTTAACTAACTTTAACACAGTTACTAGTCAGTTAGCTTATGTAAAAATAAGTTTTGATGAAGAAGTTCAGGCTCTTTTACTTTTGTCCTCTTTTCCAAAAAGTTGGGATAACTTGGTTATGGTTTTTAGTAATTCTATTTCTGGTTCAAATACGTTAAAATTTGATGATGATGGTATAATTTTGATGAAGAAATGTGTAGGAAGAGCATGGGTGAGACCTCAACATTGAGTAGCGCTTTGAGTGTAGAAGACAAAGGAAAATCAAAAGAAAAATAGAAGAATCCAACAAAGAATGGAAATTCACAAGGAAGATTGAAGTCTATAGGTAGAGATGGTGTTTGTTGGTTTTGTGGCAAGCAAGGTCACATAAAAAGGAATTGTCAGTCTTACAAGAAATCTTTAGAACAACCAAAGCAAGTTGAAGCCAATGTAGCAACCAAGAAGATGTAGGTGTTCTTATTTTAACCAGAGAATAAATTACAACTAATTTTTGGGTGCTTGATTCAAGTTCATCGTTTCATGTCACTCTATGCAAGGAGTATTTCAAAAATCTACAAATTGGTGACTTTGGTAAGGTTTTTCTTGGTAATAATGATTCTTGTGATATTATTGGCAAAGAGAATATTCTATTAAAACTGAAAAATGGATATAGTTGGTTGTTACGTGATGTTAGATATGTTCCTCAGTTCAAACAAAATGTAATATCGACTGGACAATTGGGTTCTTAAGGTTGTGAAATTAGTTTTGAATCAAATAGATTCAAAGTTAAAAAGGGGGCCTTGGTAATTGCAAGGGGTAGAAAATTAGGAACCCTATATGTAATAGAGAGTCATGTTGAAGTGGGATTTGTTCATCCTACTTCAGATTCGTCATTGTGTGAAATATGGACTGCCCAGAAAAGTTTTTTGGATCAATTAGATGCTAAAACTGATTTTGTTATTAATGATCTTCTTAGTATGCTTGACAGTGAAAGTTTTGGGGATTAGTTAGATGATGGTGAGCAAGTTGATGCCAAATAACTTGGGGCAAATGAAATTGATGGTGATTCTCAGTTGGCGCAGAGTGCAGGTTGTGATCAATATATTGGACTAGAAGATAAAATAGTTGAATCCAAGTGGGCTATGTGTAAGGAGGATCAGAACTTATGTACCCAGATCTTGGAAGCTCATGGGTGGGACCTGGAATCAATTGTTTCAGAGGGGGTGAAAGCTTCATCATCAGATTTGGTTGGGAATTTTAATTCTACATTGAACCATTGGGAGTGTGTGGATGGATCCAATACACAAAACAATCAGATAGTGCCTAACCCTGTGTCACCTGGACTTATGTGGAAGCTTGTGACTCTGTTGTTTTCTATTGTTAGCAGCAATTTGGCCTTCTTTCGGCCATTTTTGGGTTTTGCATGTGGGTGGAAGGAGGTGTCCTTCCGCATTCTTTCAATTTCATTCGATGGGGCCAGGAAAATGCTTTAACGAAGATCGTAACAAGGGATAAGTTTGAGTTTTTTAGGACTTCTCTCGGCTTTGTCAAGATTTGTCAATAATCCTGGAGTGGGAGATTTCTCTGAGCAGATTCTTTGCAGCACTAGTTGGGCTTCAAGTGGGAGATTTTTGGATGGTGAAGCCCAACCATTACAACCACCTCATTCACTTATCTACCAACTCTGTGGTTACTTTCCTTTTGAGGTAGATTCTTGTTGTTGCATCTGGTGGAGTGCATGTTGACTATTATTAGATATTGAGGGAGTGGAGTGTATTTTTTGTAGGCTGAATATATATTGTTTTGTATGTTGTAATAGACAGATGATATTTTGGATTTAATAAAAACTGAGAAATCCCTCGTTGTTTTTGGATGTAGCCTTCATGGTGAACCACATTAAAAATTGTGTTTTGTCTTGCATCTGGAAATATGTGTGATTGATTTCCTTTTATTTGTATTTTTTTTCTGCCATTTACTATTTAACATTGCAGGAATGAAAGAGGGTATATGACTACTATCCTCCAACAAAGATAAAGTTGGGTAGAAGGTGTAGAGTTCCTCCACTGAGAGAGAGTGGGTAGAGGAAGCATCTTCCAAAGTCTTTATTGGATAGAGGATAGTTGTGTGGGTGAGGGATTGTTACAAGGAGTACTTTTCATTGCAAAGGGACTTGAGAGGGCCTCTAAAATGACTTTGAAGAAGAAGACAAGATGGTTCATTAGAAGGCCTATGAGAATGTTATTTTGGGAAAGGTACTGGAAAAAATGAGAGAAAAGAAGCTCATTGCAGAGTTGAAAAAGATATAAGTGAGATTGGATGCCCTTGAGGAAAGCTTGGGAATGAGGAAGCAAGCTACAGTTGAGGAAGATCAAAAAATAGATGAAGTTGAGTTTCACTATTTGTTTCATAACAAATTTGCAAATGATTTGTGTGTAGGAGATGAATAAGGAAAGGAAGCCGAAATAGAGGACAGTGAAGAGAAGAAAGAGGAAAATCAAAGGTTTGGCAAAGAGGACAATGAAAGGGAGAATGTTGAAGTGCAATGTTGTAGCCCTATGATGGAAATAGAATGGAAAGAAAGTCATGTGGGAGCAGCCCACACAAATGTAGATGAAATAAAATGAGAAAAGAAGAAAGACACAAGGAAATAATGGAGAAAGAAAGAGTTAGTCATAGATGTGCATCTTGTTGAGGATAAAAAGGAAAAGGAAAATGAAGTTGCAAGTATAAGAAAAGAAGTTGTAGTAGTAAAAACACAGGTATTATTTCCTTCTTTTGTATTTTGCAAAGAAATTACTAATGATGATTTGTATGTAGAAGAGGTAATGGAAAGTGAAGGAGCAGAAAAAAAATAAAGAAGAAGACGACATGTTACTACAAATTGCAGCAGTTGAAAGGGAGAGGATAGCATTGACAACAGGTGAAGCAAGAGTTGCAGTTGACAAAGAGGTGAAGTTTCAATTTTCAGAATTCTTTGATGATAAAAATGAAGTTGATTCATATGAAAATGACATGGTTAATATGAATGGAGATGAGACTACTGAAATTGATGATGTACTAATACAGAAAGAAGAGAAAATAAGACTATTTAATGATTTTACAAAATTTAGTGATGTTGATGTCAAAGTTGATTTGTATTGTGATGAAATGGTGAAAGAAAGAAAAATGGGAAAGATGCTTAGGAGTAGCAATAACATTTTTCAATCTGAAAACCAACAAGGTATGATGAATTTTATTGACATAGAAGAGGAGGAGGATGAAGGAAGAAAAGGTAAGAAAGAAATGCAAATGGAATTCATTGATTTCTATGAATTTGTTAATGTTGATTTATATGCAGGTGTTGAGAATGGTAAAATGGAATGCAATTATGAAATATAGTGTAGCCAAATAAATTTCATAAGGGGAAGAAAGAGAGGAAGGATGAAGGAAAGAGGAGATATCAAGTTCCAAAGCAGGGTGAAGAAAAAGAAACAGGTAGATAAGGAGGAAAGATGGTTGAAGAACAAACATCGGATTTTTTAATGTTCATGAGCTTCAACTCATGGAACATTTATTCTTACCTCAGGTATTTGATGTAGGAGCATCAGGGGTGAAGTGCAATCTTGCACAACCAAGAAAAATCTATTATTTAATTTTTTCCTTCTCAATTTTGGGTTTGTTTTTATCTTGTTGGCATGAATTAACTCTCCTTCAGCAACCTTGAAAAGGCCCTTTCTTTCTACACATTTTTGGCTCCAAATTCAAATGAAATGTGAAGGAATTTGGTGAAATTTCACATTACGCTTGGAATGTAAATCCAATGCCTAGGTTGGGATATTAATTTTTGTATTACTCTTGTAACTCCCTGGATTAAATAGAAAGAAAGAGAATAAAATTTTGTGGGAGTGGATGACAATTTTGCCAAAGATTTGAATTTTTTCTGGCAAAAACATTGAAGAGGACAATTTGCATGAATTACCATGCCAGAATGGAGTAGATGGAGGTTTGACTGGTATTTTGGGGAGAGGAAGATGGTTAGAAGTCGTAACTAAGAGGACCAGTCTCATAAAAAAGGGCATAACTTTCTCATACAATAACAAAATAGAAAAAATTCAAAATGTTCTAGAAAGCTAGAAAGGAAACACACAAAACTTAGAAATTGTTTTAGAAGATTCAAAGGAATGAAGGAGCAGGGATAGATAGAAAGTGATGGGTTTGTGGTGAGATTTTGTAAATTTGAATCTTAATCTTGTCTATGGAAGCTTTTGTAATAAATTATTGTTGCAAACATTCAAGAATAAATAATATTTTAGATTTTTTTTTTTTTGTTCTCCATTTATGTGTTTTTAAAATTAGAGAAGTGAATTTTCTCCAACGATTGGCAATGGACTATGGATTCTCAATTGTTGACTAGATCACCATATCATTAAATTGAGGTAGCTAGTTTCAATTTAATTGTAATGTCAAAGACAAACAAAAATATATTTAAAATGGGGTTGGGGGTCTGGCGCAATTGGTTAAAGCATATTATTGCAAGAAAGAGGTCATGAGGTCCAGTCTTCCCCCTCCCCATAGTATCGGAGGGCGTGTCTCTCCAACGTCACCACTCATGTGAAAAAAATTTACCAAACGCACTACAGATCGTATACATCTCAAAATATACAACACGATGTACATAATCCACAAATACTAAGATTTATAACCTACAACAAATTACAAATACTAACTTGCAACCACTACAAATAATCCACATGTTGCAAGTAGCAACTTACAACTAATCAGCCTACAACATGTTGCAAGTTATACTTATTAAATAACTCATTTAAAAAACAATTGAAATTTAATCATAATTATCTTATAAAATTTAAAAAAAAATTAATTCAAATAACATATTAAAAATTAAAAGTCTAATCATTTATGAACAAGTAAATTATAGATTATTAATTTTTTATCAAAATTTATTATTACACATCCATTCAAATATCATCATAATAAGAAAACCTAAACAAATAAACACATATTTAATTATAACTTTTTTTTATTACATAATATTGTGATGATTCAAAAGAAAAAATACGATCAATTTTTTTATTTCCTTTAGTTTAAGAAATAATAGCTTATTGTACTCTCTTTTTTAGGATGATAGTTAGGACCAACAAACAGTATTTTTTTCATAGCTCTCAAATTCAAAATTAAAATGAAATGATTCAAAAAGATATGAAACTACTTTTTAAAGAATATCTCCACTATAAACCATTTCGATGTGTCAAAATAAATAAAAAATAGTCATACGTATTTTTCTCTAGATTAATAGTCAGTATTTAAGCATTATTTTTTTTATTGTTATCAAAATTATATAATTCAAATTTGATTATAAAATTATATTCATAATTTTAAAAATTAATCATTTGATCTTTCAAGTTATAACTCAAAAAAAAATTATACAATTTTGACAAATCAAAATTTTGAAAAATTTTACATAAAAAAATTAATTTGAATAATTTCAAAATCAATATGTCAAAACACACATTAATACTTTATTAGAAACCAAAATCCATAAATTTTTAGTTTTAATATATTTAATTGATCAAATATATAATTGGATAGTGTGTCTATTATTTTTAGATTAAATTGTAAAAAGTCAAATTTATAAATTAATTGGTCTCAAAAAAATTAATTTATAAGGACCATTACATAAAAGGTCCTTTATTTCATAAAAGGTCCTTTCTTTAATAATGGTGGGTTCACAAAGGATCATTTTTAAAAAAATATTTTCTTCCTAATTTAAACCATGCATCTAGAAAGATTTAACTTAAGCAAAACAAATAAGATTTATACTTAAACAAGGTTTGTAGTTGCTCAAAATTTCAAATAGATTATTGGTCTTAAATTAATCAAATTATTATGTGGGTCTATGACACTGCCCTTAGCAATGATGTTAAAATGATGGTTTTCGTTGTAATATCTTTTAAATTAGGGAACATAGTCCTATGATGATGTCATGGAAAATTATATGCAACCAAAGTCATAGGTACTTAAATTGGGTTTAGATAAAATAAAATAAAATTAATTCAAAAAGTAAAATCAAATCACTCCTACTAAATTGAATATCAAACCAAACTTGTTGAAATAAAAGTGTTTGAAATGAAAGTGTTGAAATGAAACTAAAGTAATATTAAGATATCTAACACACCGAACTAATACAAATCTAATATTAAATTATTACAATAAATAAAAATAAATCATTCACATTAAAATATAAATAAAAATATATAACACATAAATAAATACAAAATAATAAAGAAATAAATAATTATTTACAAATTGTGAATCTGCCTATCTTGGAGGGAAGCCATCAACCACCAATCTTCCTAGGAAGACTACAATGTGTGACCCTCTCTACTTATGCAACAATTAGAACCAAAGAGTAATTGCTAAATTATGAATTGGTGCATAACCCTTCCACTCCTCCTACAAGTGAGATAAAGGAGAATATATAAATAGAGCGTTCCTAAAATTATCCAAATGAAATGGATTTATAAAAATTGTATCCCAATAAAAAAATGTGGGTAATCATTGTGTCTCGATAATATTTCGTGTATATAATCATATCCAAAAATTATAGATCACAAGACAAGAGTTAAATATGTATATATTATACTTGTAACAATCAATCAACCAAATATTTTTAAATCTAAATAATATTCGGTATGGTTGTAATATACATCATGTCAAAAGGAATCTCTACAACATTATTGGACAATATTACATTATAATTAATATTCAAATTTAAATATAATGTTTAGTATGGTTGTATTATCCATAATGTAATATTCAAATTTTAATATAATGTTTAGTTTGGTTGTATTATCCATACAACCATGTATCATTATTTATTATAATGTATAATGCTATAAAATGATCATACAAATTATAGCAAACTACAGGTTAGAATTATAATGCTAGTTAAAGCTCAAACTAAACCTCCTCCTTATTTTGGATGTTGGAGCCTACCTATATACATGAAGAAGCAAAGGAGAAGAAAGAAGAATCAAGTGCAATAAATGAACCTTTATACCTTGCTCATAGATATACCTCCATTTGATCATGAAAAAAGAGTGTATGCCCAATGTTGAGTGATTTCACCAAGGATATCTAGATGCCTCTTGTTGTGCTTTTGATGTTTTTTGATGTGTAGGTTATTCTTCAATCTAGCGGCATAACTTTGCATTGGAAATACTTGTTGCAAATAGATTGAGGTTGGTTTTATTTATGGAGGATCAAGGGTTGTGATTGGTGCACTTAGAGAGGGGGGATCAAATAAATTTGATGATTTGGAATTGAATTGATTTGAAAGGTTGATTGAGATCAAGAATCCTCTTGCACATGTGATATATTACATGGGGATAATAGACATGACATGTGTCCTCTCATATATGTGCAAGCACATAGGGAAGAGAGATGGGACATGTGAGAGATCACATGGGGAAGAGAGATTTGACAAGTGTCTAGTCACAAATGTGTGATAGGTCACAATGGGATAAGAGATGGGACATTTGAGATATCACATGGGGAATAGAGATTTGACAAATTTCCTCTCACGCATGTATGAGACGCCACATGTCTACGAAAAATAATTAGGATCTTTCAAATAAATGGATAGATATGATTTCATTGTAGGATTTTTTGGGGATGAGTAACTAGTTAAATTATACATTTAGGAATGTGTGAGGATTAACTAGTTTATTTATTTATTTTAATCAACTAATTGGATCGAGGTGGAAAATGAGGTTTATTTAATTCTTGGAGGATAGGAATATGAAGGTTGGATTTAATTAAATAAATATGAATTTATTTAATAAGGACAAATGATAGGATAAATTCTAGTGTGGTCAAGTGTGGATGATTTTAAGTCTACACTTTTCCCCTCCTTAAGAAAGTGTTGCAACTCAACAAACCAATGTTGTTTCAAAGAAGAATAAAAAAATAGTGACTTAATAAGAGATAAAACTAGTGGTAAGATGCCCCAATTATTAGAAGGATAGGAGTGATGATGGGGAGGGAGGTTGGTATGCCCACTCAAGAGGATAAGAAAGGTTCAAGAACATGAGTGTGCTCTCGAAATGAATGAATGGATTAGATTATAAAAGATAGATAGAGATGAAAGGGTGAATGGATTGGGATAAGAAGATGGATAGAGGGTATATTCATGTTGGGATAGTTTGAGAAACCTTTATTTGATATTTAAATTGATGTTATGCACCAAGGTATAAGGATCAAGGTGATTTCATGTCAAGTGCATAAAGATCAAACCCAAAAGAAAGGGTTGTGTTCAACCATATGTTGTATGGAACCATGATATGGAAGATAATGATGTCATTATAGTAATATGCTACAAGGACCATAAAATATGCAAGAAAAACAACACATCTAGGTAAACAATAAAGCATGCATAAACAATATAAATACAAATAAAGATCTTTCCCCTAGTCAATTTGGAGACCAATTGATTAATTGATTGATGATGATGATGATGATGATGATGATGATGTAGGAAAATGAATACCCTTGCATTTTCACACTTGTTTGGGCCCGCCTTGCTAAATCTTTATTCTTATTTATGTCTTAATTGGTCCTATTTTGCATCCACAAGCCTAATAAATTATCTATTTTATGGCTAATCTCGACAAACATCAAAGGATAAATGATAAGTTAATGATTCTAGTTGTGTGTCCCTGATTTTTGGGCCAGGACAAAGACACCACCTAGGGTGTCTTTGTCCTCAAAATATCTTGGGACCCTCTTTTAAAATGTGCCTTAAAGAGGCCCCTTTTTGGATTATGTGCCCTAAGTTTCAAGCCTCAGGACTAAGAAATTACCTAGGGCATCTTAGTCCCCCTCAAGTTATTTTCGGGATTTAATTTCAAATCTTGGCGATATTTATCCTCCTTTAATTAATGAATTCATATGTCGGCTTGTTGTGATGCAATTTTGGGATATTAAGCATGGATAAGTATAAATACAAGGTTCTTCCACTCATTTTCATCCTAAGCATTCATGAGATCACCTAGCAAGTTGATGAGAGCATTCCTAAGAAAAATTTATGAGATTGAGATAATTCAAGAGAAATTCATCAAGTATTTGGAGCCATCATCAAGCTTCAAGCATCATGTCAAAGATATTCTTGCATCATGTGTGTTTTTGAGCTAACATTTGTGATGTAGGGTTTTTATTCAAGCAAGCAATTCAAGTCAAGATCTATCAAGCATTCATTTGATTCAAGATCTACATTCAAGCTATCCATTTCACACAAGTTTGTAGATTTCATAACAATGGTTTGGTGAGTTTCAACATAGCACTTCGTTCATTCATCATTTCCCTTCATTATTTCATTTCATTCCAAGGTTTAATTACCAACAAGGGGTTTGACCAAGGCAAACCCCCATTTACTAACAATCAATAAGTTTTTCCTCTCTTGCATGTTTATGTTTGTAGATTTAGGTTGAAGATCATTTGAAGTGAAAATTTGTAAAGTTGCAAATTTGCATTGCAAAGTTGTCATCTTCATATAAATTCACCTACAGGCCAGATCTAGTGGTTTCAGGACCTAATATCTGAGAAGAAGGAAGTGCAAACATTGAGCCTCAGGATCGCATTAAGAGATTTCATAAATTCAAATCAGGACTAAGTTAGCGGTAAGGGTGTCTTCGTCCTCCCAAGGGTATTTTGCAGATATTCTTTCAGATTTTGTTCCGACATCCAAAGATTTTGCATCTGCACTGAAAAATAGTAGTGAGACTAAGACAATAGTAAGGGTGTCTTAGTCCTCCTTAGCATATTTTGATAGCATTTTTGCATTTCCATACTTCCCAAGTGCATACATCCTAACTTACTGTTACTTAATTTTGTCATTTGCATTCATCATTTGGCTTGCATTATTATGTTTTGTGATTTGAATGTTACATTTTCTTTTCCAAGCTTTTGCTTGGTGGTGAACCCTTCAAAGCCTAAAAGAACCCCCCTAGTTCTTTCTTGTTGAGAATTGACTCACCTTTGTGTTGCTTGTCAATCTAATTTGGGATCCTAGGGCATCCTTCCTCCTTGAATGAATGATCATCGGGGAAGAGTGGTGTTCTATGACCTAATTTATAAAGCATACATTCCCGTATGGTTCAAATGGTTTTGACCATTGGAGATTATTTCTCTTTACTATTTTTTTATATTTTTATTTGTATGCTTTTTGAATTGGGGATGCGATGGAGGGAGATGGATTACGTAGAAAGGATATGTGGACTTAGATTATTTCAAATGGGGAATAAGGATTAAGGACTCTAGCATATGTTTACATGGTGATAGTATCCCTTGCAAAGTAACTCTTCTAAACAAACCATAGGGGTTGTTGTTGTGCTCATAAACATTCATAGAATTGTGTTGGTGTCTAAGTTGTCTTCTCCAAAATTTAGACATGGTAACATCATTACACCAAGATTGGAGATTTTTTTCAAGGGAAATGAATGTGAGAAAGGTCGAATTAATGTGATTAGGGGTGAATGGTGGATAATGGATAAGGTGTTGAAATATGTGTGGATGGAAAAATGGGATAGTTTACATGAGTAGATCTAGTGGAACCAAGAGGAATCGAGACCAACAATTCCATACATCATGATGGAAATTCGAGCATTAGATTACTATGGGTTTTGGGATGTTAGGATTTACATGGAGGAATTGTGTTTTCTAATTTTAGGATGTAGGGACCCAAAATATTTAGGATTTGAGAAATGGGGATCCTTCTGATTGAGATGGAGGATTGTAGGATTTAAGGGTCAAGGTAGCTTTTGGATGAGTAGATATGGATGTTGATTGGGATGTATCTTTTGGATGCATTACTTATTTTTGTTTGGGAATTCACTTTATTTTTGGACTTCCCTTTTTCTTAATGGACCTTTTGGACTTATTTTTATTTTGGATTGGATTTTTCTTTTCTAGTTCATGTTGATGTGGTGTAACTATTGGAAATCATTGTCATTGATGTCAAAGGCATTTGATGACCAAGATTGGAGATGCAAGAAAATAAAATAAAATATATTATTGCTAAGGGTCAGCCCTTAGACTCTAGGTGCCCCTATTAAAATAAATAAAAATTAAAAATTATTTTTTTGAAGAGGATCGACCATCTCGAGTGGTGCGCCCCATTTTTGGGGGTTTATTTTTGAATTTATAAATATATATATAATTAAATATAGGGGTCGGCCCCTATTGAAAAACTCAAGGTAGAGATGAAAGGGTGCATTTAAAAGGATGATTTGCATCCATTTGCAAGGTATGTGTTGCTTTGAAAATTTGTCTCTCTTGGTAAGAATATTTAAGCTAATTGTGAAGATCGTTTGAAGGTAAGCAATTCATTGAATATCATTCGTGTAAAGAGCAGAATTAAAAGGCATTTTAGTGCAGATTTTTGAAGACATATGAGTAAAAATATAAGAGACAATTGAGCATATTTATCAAAGATTTATGGAAAAAAATTATGAATAATGTTTAGGAGATTATAAAGACAGATTTTGGTGAAGTAGTGAGAAGATTTATGAAGGTGATTTAGGGTAGATATAAGAATAAATCGCAAATAAATTATTATACTATTCATTAGGAGGTTGGTTCCTTCTATTTAAGGAGATCAAGAGGTTGGTTCATGTTAGCCGCAAACAGGGACAGTGAAGACACCGTTGGGCAAAACATAGCGCATCTTATTGCACAACACTTGCAGAGCATAATATTGTAAAGCTATCATCTAAACTAGGGGTAGCATAAATGGGTCACATCCCATTTGATAGATATATGTATAAATAAATATATTAATGATAGTGAGAGAGAGATAATTATAGATAAGAAATATATTTATGTGTAAAAGATAAATGTATATGGAAGAACATATGTATAAAGATTAGATAAGAGATAAACATGAGTATAGGAGAAGATATAGCATTGTACTATTTTTGATCTAATTAATACAATGGATATTGAAATTCTATCTACATAATTTTATCTACCATTCTTTGAATATATAATTAGTTAATCCTATGTATTATTTTATTTGTTTTACCTTTATATGATTGAGTCTAGGGTATAAACTACAACACTCAGACAGTACTTGGGGCTCAAAAATTTATTATGTGTTTCCCTAGATTTCTTGCTAACATTGGTTCCATTTCAAGACCCTGGTTAGGTGATATAAAGGATGGTAACACCCAAAATTTAAAAAATTTAAATTGTACATAGACTAAAAAATAAAAAATAAAAAAAAATCAATGAGGATATAAAAATCTGCAGAACTATCCTTTTGGAACTTACCCTATGAGAGGGGGTTAGGCACCAAGTGGATGGAGAATATGAAGGGGGGAGATTTCAGAAAGGATATTCAAAGAAATGTGACCTCTCAGGAAAAAACTAACAAATAATTACCATGGGAAATAATAAAAGGATTAATGAAACCCCAAATCAATTGCACCCATGGAAAAAGGAGATAAGACAACCACAAGAAATATTAGAGAACAAATTGAATTGGTAAGAAAAGTAAACATCGCTAGCCCAAATGGAGAAGAAAGAAGACAACATCAAAGGATTGAAAGAGAAGAAAGACACCACAAAAGAATGGGAATTACAAAAAAAAATGAGAAGTGAGTGTGTCAAAGAGGGTGTTGTTAAGCATGCCAAAGTGGGTGTTGCCAAGGAAAAAGGAAAAGAGAATAAAGAATAGCAATGGGAAACTCTGGACAAATCATAAATATATTGGGAAAAAGTAAGAAAACTCATAACCAACATAAAGAAACATATTTATGATTATGGGGAATCTAGAAGATTGTTATTAGGACCTTCTAACAATATAGAGGCTTTGTTACTACCACAACCTTCTAAAAGTACAACAATCAGGCCAAACCTATCAAACCTCACCATCAACCTGGATGATAGATTTATGGGTTTTTTGAAAACTTTAGAGAAGACCCCATCAATTCAAGAAGAATATTTAGAAGAATTAGTCAATAGAAGCATAAGGACATTAAAAGAAGAAATAAGAAAAAGTGGAGAAAAAAGATTGAATTTAGGTAAAGAATTATGTTTACAAACAAATAAAATGACACTAAAAAATAAGAAAATAAAAGGATATTTTGAAGAGTCATAACCCCTCGATCGGATCCATCCCCTCATCCATATTAGAGTCAAAGAATTTTAAAATAAGAGATATCGCAAGACAATGAAATAAGAGAAGGAGGAAAAGAAGTAGTGTGGGAAGAATTACTTGGAGAAGAATATTTTGATATAAAATTAGCAAGAGACAAAGGTGGAGAAAAAAAACCTTATACTATTAGAAAGATAAAGAAAGAGAAGGAGAAGAAAAACCTAGTCCGTAAATTTGTAAATTTGGAATTGGATAAATAAAAGACAAGACGGAATCTAAAATCAAGATTCCTATATTTGAAAAAGATACAACAAAATCTGTAGAGCACATATTTTTACTAGAATCCCTATGGGAAAGGTGGGATACAAATGAAGATAAGCCAAAATTACTTGAATTTATATCATCCCTTAGAAAAGAGGTATTAGACTGGTATAAGACGACCTATCCTAAACATGGAAAGAGTTGGGCATTCCAACAGAGAGTGTAAATAAAATGAGAGATTAGTACAAAGAGAAGAAGAGTCGGTAAAATAATATGACAGATGATTCAAAGAAGTCTATTGCAAGCTAGAAGAACCATTGATAGAGAGATATAAGATAGAATGGCTCATTATTTAACTTCAAAAAGACATAAGAGTAGCTTTGGATGGCAAAATATTCAATACTTATACAATTCTAATCACCATGGCATATCGCATTGAATCTCAAACTTGGTGAAGACTTTAGAAGGATCATATGAAGGATAATATTGAGAAGTTACAACTTGCAGTAGAACAACTAACAATATAGAATTCAATCTTAGAAAGAGAAGAAACAAATAAAATTAAAGAAATATGGTGCACATACTGCTCAAGAGACGGTCACCTCTAGAATGATTGGCCTAAGGCTCATGGAGAGAGAACCACCACTACACTGCATGTAGAATTAAAGATAGTTCTAGCTAAAACAAATTCAATATATTGTGGGACTTGCCAAGAGTGGGATAGTCACCTCTCCAAGGACTGTCATTCCAACCAATTTGAGATCCATAACACCACGAATCATCTTGATCCTAGATGTCCTATAAATCAAAACTATGATGCAGACATAGACAAGAACATGGAATATGTCAATGGATTGGCAGAAGGACCTCTCTATGATGCAAGAAATAGACACCCACCATGGAGAGATAACAGAAGTGTATATGTGTTACAGAATAACCCACCATAGGTCTATATGGGAGATAACAGACAATCCAATTATAGAGGGGGGAGAGGATGCAGTAGAAACAACCACCTAAGGAGCAATGCAACATGTTACAACTGTAGAAAAATAAGTTATTATGCCACAAAATGTTGGTAAAAAAAGAGGATAAAATGTCCCTTTTGCGAAGATAAGGCCCATGATATATTTAGATGTGATAAGGTGTGACAGTATTATCAGACTACAACATGTTCTAGAAGTGATGACCTACAAGACAATAAAGGATCCAGAGTGATTAGGATAGTATCACAAGGAGTCAAAATTTTCCAAATAATAGATAACTGGTCCTCAAACACATCAAATGAAGATTATTTTGGAGAAGAAAAACTACCACAAATAAGAAAAAAATATAAATCTAGAACAAAGAAAAAAAAAGCTACAGTACTAACTAGATAGGGAACAGATATCGGAAAGCATAGAAGGGTGATTGAATAAATTATTGAATAAATAAAATTGGAAGAAGAAGATTGTGAACACTTCAAGAAAAATAAGAAACAACATGATAAAATAGTAGACAAAGCAAAGAAACAAAATATACAATAGTAGAAAGACAAGATAGCATGTTTTTCAAAAGAATAGGTAATGATGTTAAAGAGTTTAGCCTCTTTGGCTCAGCAAAAATATCTTTTAGTGAAATTGAAATGATTAGGAAAGCATTGAAATAAAAAAAATTACATCAGATTACAGAAGATTGGAATTGGAAAAATGGTCCTCTACTAATTACTGTAAATCTTAATAACAATAAACTTAAACATGTAATGATAGATCTAGGTGTGGACCTTAATATCATTCCAACAACTACTTGGGAGAGGCTAGGCATACCTAAGCACATTAGACCACCCATGAACATTATCCTAGCTAATGGATTTGGCATGGAAACATTAGGAACATGGAAAAATGTGGAGGTAAACATATAAGGGGTTGCACAAATGGTTGATTTTGAAGTTGTAGAGATGAATGATCCTTTCAACACCTTTAGAGAATTTATTGGACTGAAATGGTTTGTAAATTACAATGGAATCTTAGACTCTAGGAAAGAACAAATCTCTTTGGTGGATAATAATAGAATAGTCCATATTCCCTTGTTGGAAAAAGGTGCCTCAGATTTTCTCGCGTGGACATCTTCATGTAGTAGTTGTGATTTTCCCTTTATCAGGTTGACTCTTCTTTATTGATGAGACCTTGTCCATAGTCCCATCGATGGTCCAATGGTCTTTATCTATTCACCATTATGTTCTATTGACGGGAAGTGGTTAGATCATCAGGACATTGTTTCATGTCTCCTCAATACAATGATGGTTTCTTGTAGTGTTTGTCAGTGTGACTTGGCTTCCTTGAAGGGACTCTACCTTGAGTCTCTTTGATGACCCAATAGCTTTGACAATTAACCAGCGGTGGTGACATGGAGTCGAGCTGCCAATGGTGACCACTTGGAGCTTGTATCGGAGGGACATCCTGTATCGGAGGGACCATGGGTGAACTCCCTTCGACAAGCCGATGGAGTTGGGGACCACGTGAGACAAGCCAATAAGGCTTCATCGATGTGACTTCCTTATATCAATGGGAGATGATATATTTTCTCCCTGATATAGTGATGAGTTTGACTCGATAACTCATGAATAAAGTCGTGGTGGGACCCGATTAGTGCCAGGTTGGAAAGCAATGATTGGTTGTTGACTGTTGATGGTTGAATGGTGATTACTTGGCAGATGAATAGGACATCAAAGAGACTTGGGGATTTTGTAGAGAGATGAAAAGAGTCCCTTCAATGGCCTGACATGGTTAATGATAGTTGGGAACTAAATGGCTAGTTTCCTCAAACTGAAGTGGCCATGGTTGGATATTGATTGTACATTGTAACACTCTGCAATGAGTAGAGGTTCAATCAATTCGGCAATGTTCTACATTGTATGCTATATGAGTATTGTAATAGTGTGAGAGAATAATTGTAATCATATTTTGATTGTACAAGGTTGATTAGGGAAATGTATGCTACTATGAATTAACACCTAGAAGTAGAGTTTGTAACTCTGTATGTAAATCTTATTTGTTGTAATACAAAGTGGCTTTACTTGGTGTGTGGTTTTTTCTCTCATAAGGGTTTTCCCACATAAAACTGGTGTTTACCTATGTGTGTGTTTTCTAATTGATTTACTTTGTTGATACTATTAATGTGATCTTAATTATTGTAACTCAAGTTAGTTGAAATTTTTCACACTTCTTTCCTGAGGATTTTGCATTTGGAAGGCGTTTCTGCACTAAGCTTTCCTTACAAGTGGTATCAAAGCCTGGCCAATTGTGTTATCCTTGTGGGTAGGGCTGTTTTTTTGTGCTAATTTTGTTTAGTGGGAGTCTTACAGAGAAAATTGATTGTCTTGATTATAGATTGAGATGGAAATCACATAAGGAAGAGTAGAAATTGAAAAGTTCAATGGCGGTAATTTTGAGTTGTGGAAACTCAAAATGGAAGACCTGTTGGTAAATAGAGATCTCTAGATTGTTGTGTCTGGAACTAAACCCTTAGGAATGAAACAAGAATATTGGTAACTCTCAAATAGAAAAGCTAGAGGGTTGATAATGCTTTGTCTGGTATACTTTGTTCTCCTGAACATCCATGAGGAGAAAACTGCATCTTTGTTATGGAAGAAACTTGGTGATATTTATCAAGGAAAGTCTCTAGTGAATAAGATATTCTTGAGGAATAAGTTATACTCCTTAAAGATGGAGGAAGGTGCATCTATAGCAAACCATTTGAATTCATTTAATATGATTGTTGCTTAGTTGGCATTTGTAGGTGTAAGATTGATGACAAAGATAGATGAATGATTTTGTTGTATTTTTTTCATGACACATGGGACCATCTGGTGATGGCTATTGGAAGTACAACAACCACATTTAAAATGGAAGACATGGTTGCTTTGTTATCGTCATAATAAATACGAAGGAAATATTTTGAGATGGGCAAGGAGGCTCTTGTTGTTCAGGGTAGATCAAAAGACAGAAGCAAGAAGAAAGATAAAAAGCTAAATCCAAATTTGAATGGAGATCAAAGTCTCCAGGCAAGAATTCCAAAGTCAAATGTTGGAATTGTGGACAAACTAGACATATCTAAAAGGATTGCAAAGAGGAGAAAAAGAAGAACAACAACAACTCTTTGGATAATGATTCTTCTCAAAATGATGCAGATGCCTTCATTTTTGCCTTGGTGACCCAAGCATTAGATGATGTTTGGCTGATTGACTCAAGAGCATCTTTTCACATGACATCTCACAAAGATTGTTTCTCAAAGTATGAAAATTATGTTGGTGAAAAGGTTTACTTGGAAAGTGATTCATCTCTTGAAATTTTTGGTCATGGAAGAGTCAAAATCCAATTTCTTGACGGAAGAATCAAGTGAATTGATTGTGTAATGCACATACCAAGTCTGGCTCGTAATCTACTTTCAGTTAGTAAGTTGAATGATGTTGGCATGCAAGTTTTTTTCTCGAGTGGAGGCTGCAAAATGACTAGAGGTTCAATGGTCTTGGCTAAGGGTGTACACATAGGCACTCTGTATAAGTTGGATGCACGTTCTGTTTAGTGTAATAATATCTCTATAAATTCAGATAAAGTTGCCCGCGTAGGGAAGGAGAAAAACGTTCCTCTGGGTGAAAACTCTTTGGAGGTGAAACTCCCAACAGAGAAAACCATCTTATGGCATCATAGACTTGATCACATAGGAGAAAATGGCTTGAAAGCCTTGAAAAATAAAAACCTAGTAGAAGGGCTTGTTGATTGTAACCTTGAGTTTGATTTTTGTAAACATTGCATTCATGGAAAGCAACACTGTCTTTCATTTTATTCTAGTCCTCATAAGTCTTTTGGCATACTGTATTATGTTCACTCTGATGTATTTGGTCCAATGAATGTTCCTTCATTATCGAAGTCTAAATATCATGTTTATTTTATTGATGATTATTCGAGAAGGGCATTTGTGTATTTTCTTAAAATTAAATTAGAAGTGTTCGATCAGTTTAAAGAGTTTAAAAACTTGGTAGGAAATCAGACTAGAAAGAAAATTAAATGCTTAAGGACAAATAATGGCAGCGAATTTTGTTCTACAAATTTTAAAAGGTATTGAAAAGACCATGGGATTAAAAGGCATAAAACTACACCTTATACTCCACAGCAGAATGGAGTTGTTGAGAGGTTAAACATGATGTTGATGGAAAGAGCAAGAAGTATGTTGAGCAGTGCTAGTCTGGAGCATATTTTATGGGTTGAGTTTGTGGATATAGCATGTTACTTGATTAATCATTCACCTAATTTGGCTCTTGTTGAAAAAACACCTATGGAAGCGTGGTCTAGTAAGAATCCCTCTCTAAGACATATTTGTGTCTTTGGATGTGAGGAATATGCATATGTGTCGAATAAGAAAAGATCTAAGTTAGAGAATAAATCTATTAAATGTGTCTTCATTGGCTATGGCATTGGCGTAAAAGGATGCAAGCTTTAGAATCTCGTTATTGAGAAGGTTTTCTACAGCATAAGTGTAATCTTTCGTGAGTTGAAACCTTCTACAGTCGATCTGCAGTCAAAGATGGAAGAAAAATAAAATAAGAACGACATAGTTGAAATTGCTCTAACACCAAATAAAGAGAAACTATGAATTCAAAGTGTACCTGAATCTAAGGAGAGCTCTAGCAGCTCTAAGATTTTTGAATAGGAAGAAGAACCACAACCTCAGCCTCACCCTGTAAGGAGGTCTACATGTGAAAAGCGGCAACTTGATAGGTATGGATTTTCCATGTTGGATTCTAGTTGTGCCTATGCTTTGATTACTAGCACTAATGAGACTAGGACTGTAAAGGAGGTTATTAATGTCTGATTCAGATTCCTAATTAAAATCCATGAATGAGGAAATGGCATCATTGAAAAAAATGAAACTTGGGATTTGGTACCTTTGCCTAAAGGTCAAAATTCTATTGGTTGTAAATGGGTATTTAAGAATAAAATTGATCTGGATGGTAGTGTAGAGAAGTATAAAGCTAGGTTGGTCACAAAAAGTTATTCTCGGGTAGAGGGAATTGATTATGGAGAAATATCTTCTCCTATAGCTAAGTTGACATCTATTAGATTTCTATTGTCACTTGCAGCTATGTATGACTTCGAGATTGAGTAGATGGATGTGAAAACAGTGTTTATTCATGGAGATTTGGAACAAGAAATTTATATGTCGCCTAAGCACTTCATTGAAAAAGGTAAAGAATTCTAGTTTGCAAGTTAAATAAATCTTTGTATAGTTTAAAACAATCACCTAGAATGTGGTACCAGAAGTTTGACACTTTTGTGTTGTCATTGGGATTTGTAAGATCAAAATCAGATCATTGTGTGTATTACAAAACTATAAATGATCGTTTACTTATTGTAGACACTGAAAAATGTCTTAATTGATATCATACATTTAAATCAGATTTACTAATATCATTTCCTCTAAAACCCGTCCTCTTTTCTCTTAATTGATTAAATTAGCTTAGCTATTTAATTAATTACATCATTTGCATCCATTAACCTCATTAATTCAATTGGGTTAATTCACTCCCTTTCATGCTAACATTTAATCTAATCAAATTAAATAAATCAACATATTTAATTTAATTCCCTAAGTCTTCTAATTTAATTAAATAAACCTAAGTTGTTTAATTAAATGTTATTTCACCTTTCTCCTTTCATTAAATCGTTTAATTTAATGAAAATCACTTTATTCCTCCCAAATCCCCTAATTGTGTGATTAAATCTTATTTAATTAATAATTAATCTAACTTTCCTCTAATCAAAAGGTAATATTCCCATTGAATATTCCTCCCTTTTTTGCACAACTAAAACTTTGTTTTAATTTTCAAAAAGCTTTTTTCCTCACCCATGGGAATATTCTAAAAGAATATTCTTACTCCATCATTTGAAAAAGGGATATTTTCACTTGGCTTCAAATGCAAGTTACCTTGTAACTTGAATTGCAAGTTATCTTTTAACCTTTTCAACAAGTCATTTATGACCTATGTGTGCAGGTCAAAAGTGTGTTTTTTTGAAGCAATGTGAACCCTTGATTAAATCCCATCATGCATTATCATATGTTGATGAGAATCCATGATCCATGCGTCCTCTTCATTTCATCCTTGACCGTTGATTAATATTTTTTATCTCAACCCTTCATTTCTCATTTGTTCTCCTATAAATAGGTCACTATTTGGAGACAAATGGATCCATCTTTTTTAGAGAAAACTTATGTTGTTGAATTTCATCCATCTTTTAGTTGCACACTTATGTTGTTGAATTAACTTGCATCCACACTCATATTTTACTCACTTTTAACTTGGTTTAGTTCATTATTAGTTGCATAAATAGCTTAAAGCATCCATTAATGGCTTCCTTGAATCCATCTTAGCTTAATTATAAATTAGGGTTTTCATCTTTTATCATAGAAATAGCTTAGAGTAGCTTAGAAATTGAATGATTAGATCTTTTTTAGCATAATATCATGTTTAATTAGCTTACATCATATTCATTTTAGCATGAATCAAGGTTTAATCCATTTCATCGATTCTCTTCCATAGAATCGATTGAAATGGGCTCATTGATTATGGGATTGGGAAAGGGTCGTTGCACATCAACACGACACCAATTTCAAAACAAAATAAGTTTTAAATGGGTTAGAGGAGGAATTTAACTGTTTTCGTAGTTTGTAGCTTTCAATTTCAGTACAATGCTTAGTTCAACTTTGAATTTTGAATTATCTTGTTTGGTAGATTGAGGTTTAGTGGCTCCATTATGCTTCGATTCTTCATGGATCAAGTTGAATCGGTCCACCCTGACAATCCTCATCTCACACTTATTATTTCCCTGTATGTGGATTATTTATTATTCTTTGGGAATAGTAAGGGTATGATTTTTGATTTATAATCTCAGTTGTCAGCACAGTTTGAAATGAAAAAATTAGGTGCAACAAGGTATATTTTGGGTATGGAAATCAGAAGGGATAGGAGAAGTAGAAATCTTTGGCTCAACCAGAGCAAGTATATTAATTTTTTCCTTGAGAGATTTAGTATGACAAATTGCAAGCAATTAGTTTTTCTAGTATCGCAGGGAACAAAGCTATCTATTGAAGATTATCCAAAGTCTCCTATTGAGATGGAGGACATGACCAGGGTGCCTTATACAAGTGTAGTTGGTAGTTTAATGTATGCAATGATCTATACTAGGCTAGACATTACCCAAGCAGTGGGAGTACTTAGTCAGTTTATGGCTAATCCAGGAAGACCACATTTGGATGTTGTGAAGAGAGTTTTTAGGTATGTGAAGGGTACTTCAAAGTATGCTTTGTGTTATCATGGAAACTCGATTGGATCAAAAAGATCTCTTAGCATTCATGGATATGTGGATTCTGATTGGGCAAGGGACATTGACAACAAAAAATCCACCAGTGGATACATCTTCATGTTATTCAGTGGTGTAGTTAGTTGGATGAGCAAGCGGCAGGTTGTAGTCACTTTATCTACTACTAAGGCAAAGTACATGGAAGCAACACACGCCTGTAAGGAATCCATTTTCCTTAGATGTTTGTTCTCTGATGTTGGGTTTAATGCAAGGAAGATTACTATTTGTTGTGATAGTTAGAGTGTTATCTATTTGGCAAAAAATCTTGCTTTTCATGTTAGGACGAAGCATATCAATGTTCAGTATCATTTCATTCATGATATGGTGGAGGATGGAAAGGCTAATCTTGAAAAATTGGATACTCTAGAGAATGTCATTGATGCATTGACAAAGCTTGTGAACAAATACAAGTTCAAGTGGTGTGCCAGTTCGATGGGCCTTGGGGCCTATGATGTTCAGTAACTTCAAGTTAAGGAAGAAGCCATTAAGTCCTTCATCAAGTGGGAGCATGTTGTAAAAAGGTGCCTCAAATTTACTGGCATGGACATCTTCCAGTAGCACTTGTGATTTTCCCTTTATCGGGCTGACTCTTTTTTATCGGGGGGACCTTGTCCATAGTCCCATTGATGGTCTAATGGTCTTTATTTTTTCACTGTTTTCTATCAGCGAGAAGTGGTTAGATCGTCGGGTCATTGTTCCATGTCTCCTCGATACAACAATGGGTTCCTACAATGTCCATCAATGTGACTTGGCTTCATTGAAGGCACTCTACCTTGAGTCTCTTCAATGATCTGATAGCTTTGATGATTATCCAGTGGTGGTGACATGGAGTCAAGCTGGCAATGGGGACCACTTGGAGCTTGTATCGAAGGGACATCCTGTATCAGAGGGACCATGGGTGAACTTCCTTCAACAAGTCAATGGAGTTGGGGACCACACGGGACAAGCCAATAAGCATTCATCGATGTGACTTCCTTATATCGGTGGGAGACAATATATTGTTTCCTTGATATGATGATGAGGTTGACTCGGTAACTCATGAATAACGTCATGGTGGGACCCGATCAGTGACAGGTTAGCAAGTGATGATTGGCTGTTGATTGTTGATGGTCGAATGGCAATTACTTGGCAGATGAATAGGACATCAAAGAGACTTGGGAATTTTGTAGAGAGATGGAAAGATTCTCTTCAATGGCCTTACACAGTTAATGATAGTTGGGAACTGAACGGTTGGTTTCTTGGAACCAAAGCGGCCATGGTAGGATATCAATTGTACATTGTAATACTCTGCAATGAGTAGAGGTTCAATCAATTTGGTGATGTTCGACATTGTATGTTATATGAGCGTTGTAACAGTGTGAGAGAAAAATTATAATTAGATTTTCATTATACAAGGTTCATCAGGAAAATGTATGCTACTATGAATTAACACCTAGAAGTGGAGTATGTAACTTTGTATGTAATCTTATTTGTTGTAATACAAAGTGGTTTTACTTGGTGTGTGGGTTTTTCTCTCGTAAGGGTTTTCCCACGTAAAACTGGTGTTCAACTCTATGTGTTTTGTCTAATTGATTTACTCTATTGATTCTATTAATATGCATCTCAATTACTATAACTCAAGTTAGTTGAAATTTTCTACACTTCTTTCCTGAGGATTTTATATTTGGAAGGTGTTTTCACACTAAGCTTTCCTTACATCCCTTAGGTGAAAGATAAGATAGAACATATATAAAGGGAAATTGCACAAGATAGAGAAGAAGAGGATCCAAGGATCCTCTACTCTATCTCACGGTTATCCACCGCAGAGGAGGAAGATCCCAATAGCTCCAAAGAAATTGAATTAGACACTAATAGTGATAGTACTAACAGTGGTGATGTTTTAAAGGTCTGGATACAAGGAGAATAGAAACTAACATCCCAAAAGGTATATGGCTTCTAGAGATAATTTGTGGTACATAGACATCCTTTCATACCTCCACAAATTACCAAAATTACCTCAAAGAATCATACAAACGCCAATTTGACAGGTTCCAAACTTTTCCAAGAAGAAAAAAACAGAAGATTCTAGACACCACAAACTAGTAACCTCTAGACCAAAGAAAGGATTTCTAAAATATAAGGTCAAAAAAATAATTCAACATTTGAAGATCAATCAGAACAATATAATTGCAAATAATTCAAAGAATTCACACCTACAAGGTAGGCCCGAGTTTGAACATCAATTTCCTCAACCTAACCCTAAACACATAAATGAGGGATTGGACAAAAAAAATTATAACCACATTAATATAACTTAAATAAATTGAATATGTAAATGTAATAGTCCTCCCATCTACTACAAAAGAACAAAAACCCACCGAAAAATTAGAGTTGCTGAAAAGATAATGGGAAAATATATAGGAAGATAGGAAAACTGCTAGACCATTTATGGCGCTCACCTTACACAAAAGTTATAAATAACCCCTCCAGACTCACTTCCATGTACTAATAATTATTCTCTACTAAGCGCTTGCACTCATACCACTTCGTACTAACCCTACACTAGTTCCTACTCCATTGCAAAATTTCAGTCCCTACAATGGTCACCCCTATTCTTATATATTTCATAGAAGCCACACAAAAAATACAAATGCTTCCCCTATAAGGCAATGGAGACAGACCCAATAGGGACATTCTCAAAATTTCCCACAGAGGTTATATACATAGAGGACATTAGAAATTGATAACACCACATTCAAATTTTTGAGGCTCAATCTCCTACAACATGGCACACACCAATATCTCCTACAATACAAGAACATAACAGAGAAACAACTAGACATGAGAGAATTCCCAAACTTTATCAAACAATAAAATTGGGTTTGGATAGTCCTAATCATATTTCATGACAAGTATCTCTATATGGACCAACCATACTGGATTACAAAAGATGTCACTCAATTGGTGATAGGCCTATGGACTCAAGGTTAAATCCCACCAAAGAAATCCATTAAAAGCGTAAAGGTCACTTGGCTAACCAGTGCAACTTTTGATGGTCGGAGCCTAGATATTACCAAAATCACTAGCCTTGCAATCAAATATGCCACCATGGGCATAGCTTACAAATTTTACTACACCAACCGAGAAGATTCCACCACCACAACCATCATCCACATAGTGCATCAAATGATCACAAAAGGAAAATATATAGATCTTTGTGAGGTTCTACAATAGGAATTCATGGACAATATACAGCACACCAAGTAGTCTAACTATCAATTCAGGTATGGGACTCTTAATATGCCTAACCTTCTATTTAATGAAGCGATTACCAAGGTTTGTGAGGAAAGTATGGGATCCAAGCCAGACAATGGTGGCCCAAATACAAGACCATGTCAAACACTTCCAAGATGCCACCTCCTTTACCGCAACTTACTGGGGATTTTTCAAGTCCCTCTAACAAAAGCTTCAGGCTAGGGAATGCATCTCCTATGAGGTGGTTCGATAGTATATCAAGGATATAGTCTTCTAAGTGGATAAAGACTACACCTTTATGGAAACCATTGAGGCCATGGATACCCCAGCTTTCATATGAAGTGTTTGATATCGAGATCCACAACTATGCATCTACAATCTTCAATCGCCCAAAAGACCTACAAGATGAGAATTTCACAATTTACCAAGAATACATGGATAACCTAGCCAAGAAAAAGGGTGAGGAACATTTTGATAAGAATAAGAAGTTCCATGAGAAATTGGGTTACCAAAGCAAGAACTAGAACAATAGAGCATTGCCACTCCCAAAGGTCCACAAGACTCCATCTTGGCACCCCACCAGTAGAACCTTCCCAAAGAAAGACAAGTAGGCCAAGAAAACAAAGGCTTACAACCATCCCTCCTCAGAAGGAACCATCATAAAAGCATGCTGCAAAATCCCTCTTGCAAATGATTTTAGAGAGGAAGCCTAAGAGGAGAAAGGAAAAGGCATAGAGAGAAGTCTCTCTACAAGTAGTAAATGTAGAGGAAGAGGAGCACACAATCTTGAAAGACACATCCATTTCAAAGACTACCAATATCCTTGGAGTATCCCCACTGGTGGATGAGGACCAACTATTCAACAGTCTATTCTAAAAAAGGGTAATGGGCATGACACTGCAAAAGTACCAATTATAGAGAGGGAAATTATCAGATATATGATAGCATCAAATATAACTTTAGAAGATCTAATTGATCATTTTATGGACCAATCGACTACTGCGTTGAAAAGGAGAAGGGAGAAAGCAGCAAAAGAAGAAGAATGGTTGAAAGACCTATCCATTGGAGAAGTGGCTACCACAGTAACCCCTTTGCAAAAGAAAAGGATTATAGAGGTTTAAACTAAAGAGATCCAATATAAAAATTGATTGGATATACTGATGATAGAAAAACTAAAAATCACCCAAACAATGCAGAAGGAAATAAAAGAAGCAACAGAAAGAGCATACCAATAGTTACAAAAGGAAGATGAAAAGCTAAAAACAATTTCTTCAAAACAAGAACAATCTTCTCCCACTCTACAATCTGAGACACCTTCCTCTACCACATCCTCTATTTAGTCCATCAAAGACTTCTCAAAAAAATAGAAGCATATCCAAATAGTGGCCCTTTTGTAACTACTCCAGCTACCATTGGTAGGCTCACAGGTAGACCTTGGAAGCATATCCCCTTTGCATAAATTCCAGTTGGATGATATCTTACACTAAATTACAAGGGAAGAAATTTTGAAGCATCATGTGGAAAGATCTGACCAATTAGAGGAGTTAGTAAAGGAAATACAAGGTAAATTTCCTATTACCCAACAAGACTCATCCCGAGCCTTGGCAGCATAACTGAGACTTTTGGTAGAGGGGGTAATCAACGATAACTAGCTTTAGAAGAAAACATTAACTTAACAAATCCAGGTAGAAATTCAAAAAGCAAGGATAGAGGAGGAAAGAAAAAAAAGTGCTACAGCACACTCTGCTTTGGAATCATAAATTGGACCTTAAAGAACACATAAGGATATTTGAATGCTCTATATTAGTTTTTCTTACAATGGCCAACAATAATAGCAATAACTAAGGCCCAAATGGATCAACTAGAGGTACAAATTCTCCAAAGAGTGACAACATATGATGCAGTACAGGACACAGATAGACAATCTAGGGTGCAAATTGAGGCATTACATGCACAATTTCAACAACTCCAGGATCAACAAGAGCAGGTCTAAAATAGATTTCATAAAATTTAGGAGGTAGTTAGTCTAAGGTTGGCCCATATTACCAGATTCCTCCAGGAAGCCCAACAATTGATCCAAAAAATATAGATTCCACAAAAACTTCCAAAGGCAAAGAAACTCTTGTTACAAATCCAAGTGTAGACATAGCAATTACAGTTGGCCAAGGCCCAATGGGATACCACATTTTCCAACCTAAATTAAATCTACAAGGACATCCTTCCAACAAAGAAGCGTTGACTTGAGGACAAGTCAACATTTTGAAAGGGGGGATGATGTTAGTCAAAAACAAGGATAGTGAAGACATCATCGGGTAAAACATACCACATCTTACCACACAACACTTTTGAAGCATAATTTTTAAAGATGTCATCTAGATTAGGGGTAGCATAGATGGGTCACATCACATCCCGTAGATATATGTATAAGAAACTATATGAATGACAGTGAGAGAGAGATATGTATAGATAAGAAATATATGTATGTGTAAGAGATAAATGTATATGGAAGAACATATGTATAAATAATAGATAAGAGATAAACAAAGAGTACAGGAGAAGATATAATATTGTACTATTTTTTATCTGATTAATACAATGGATATCGGAATTATATCTATATAATGTTATCTGCCATTTTATGAATATATATTTAGTTAATCCTATGTCTAATTCTATTGGTGTTTACCTTTATATGTCTGAGTCAAAGGTATAAACTACAACACTCAGAAATTACTTGGGGTTCAAAACTTCAGTTTGTGTTTCCCCTAATTTTTTGCTAACAATACCTCTCATTAGAAGAGATTGGTGTCTCCTGCTGAGTTGGTGCTCAGTTGTGGGGATTGGTATCTCTTGTGGGTTGGTTCCTATGAAAGAATTTTTTTAATGAAGTAGGTTGGTGGCTACAAGAAGATATATATAAGCAATATTTTTCTATGGTTTTCTCTTGTAAGGGTTTCCACATAAATCATGTGTTCGTCGTGTGCTCCTTATTGCTAGATATTGCATGTGTGTTATTTTTGTGGATGATTAAGTTTTGAAGTATTACTATTGTGGTTAATTAAGTTTTGAAAAATTAAAAGATTGGTGTTATATTGATTCACCCCCCTCTTAGTATAATTGAGTGATCTTTAATTGGTATCAAAGCGAGCTCCTTTGGAGATAGTCTAACTACTAGAAGGAAGATCTAAAAAGAGCATATATGGTCAGGCAAGAAGGATATGGTTTCTCATCAAACAAGGCAATAAATTATACCTTTTGTAGCATAAGGATGGAAAACTACTTGAATTAACTAGGGTATGATATTTGGGAATCAGTTGTAAATGGCTACATAGCCCTTGTGACTCCCCCAACAGATCAAGCAAGAAAAAGGGAAAGTGAAAAAAATGCAAAATCCAAGAATGTAATTTTGTGTGGATTATCTGAATCAAATTTTGTAAAATTTATGCATTACAAATCAGCTAAGTACATGTGGGATAAGTTGAATAATATCTATGAAGGAGATGAGAAAGTAAAGAAGGCAAACCTTCGAACTCATAGAAGACAATTATAAAGCCTTAAGATGAAAGAAGAAGAGAACATAGCCTCCTATTTGCTCCATGTTGATGAGATTGTGAGCACAATAAGAGTTCTTGGTGAAAAAATTGAAGAAGTCATGATTGTGAAAAAGGTACTAAGGTCTTTACCTTTAAGCTTTGATTTCAAAGTTTCGGCGATTGAATAAATGAGAAATCTAGAAAAATTAACGAAGGATGAGTCGGATAAGACTCTTATTTCCTATGAAATGAGAATAGAAGACAAGCCATCAAAAAGAGAGGCAGTCTTCAAAGCGCCAAGGAAGGGAAATAATAAAGTATATGAGCCCAGTGATAGCTCAAGAAATGAAACAGATGAAGAAGAAGCCCAAGAAATATAAAGAAAGGATCTAAAAGTATCAAGGTAAGTTACCATTTAAATGTTTTAATTCTAGTAGAATAGGTCATTTTTATTCTAAGTGTTTGCAAGTTAAGTGTGAAAGTAGAGATGATGAAGAGGATCACCACATGAAGAAAGAAATAATATATCAACAAAAGAAGGTCTGCAAACAAGGTCAACATGAAAAGGAGGATTTTTGTAAGTATAAGAAGAGTCTTTATTCAAGGAAAGATAATAGGTCATCGGAGGAAAGAAATAAATAAATTTCAAAATAGTGATAGAGAATAAATACTCTTCATGGTGATGGAAGAAAAGGGTGATAAAGATGAAAAGAAAGAAGAAAAATATTTAGAAAAGGTGCATAGCAAAAACGAAGAAGTTGATCTTGAGGAGGAAATCCACTATATGCCTACAGAGATATTGAGAAGCTTAAGAAAATAAATTAGATACAAGGATTACTAATTCAAGAGGGTAGTGAAGCTAAATAAAAATTAACACAAAGTCTTGAAGATTCAAAATAGTTGATAGTAGATCTAAAAGTTCTATTAGAAGCAAAAAGGTTGAAGAGGATATGAGAAACCAATTGAAGAAAAAGGAAGAAAATTGAAAGAAGCTAGAATCCAAGATTTTTTCTTAAGAAAGGAAATGGCTCAATTAAATAGAAACTTGAAGAATGAGAAGGGTTTGGAAATCTTGTATGACATCATCAAATCTCAAAATCCTATGTTTGATAAGAGTGGTATTGGCTATGAAGAAGGGAGTAGTTATAAAACAATTTAATCATCAAATAAATCAAATGAAGAGATGTTGATGTCCTTAAAATTTCCATCAAAGATGAGATTAGCAAAAAGGATAATTAGAATCCAAGCATACCTCCAAAAGCTAAGAATGAAATGGCCACGAAGCCCTTTCCACCAAGGAAAACTCATACACCCAAGTTCTATCATTCCTTTTTTGGTTATTGCTTTTTATGCAATCAATTTGGTCATAAGGCAATAGATTGTAGAATCAATCCCCAAAATAACTATAGGCATAAAGCAATGGATTATGGAGCATGGAAAAAGAATGAAATTCATGGGTTTATAAACAAAAACTTTAACTCTTTTTCTCCTCTTATGGATTGTAACGTCATATATTACAAGTGAAACAATTTTAGGCATACAAAAAAAAATTGTAGAAGTGGCCTTGTAGAACCTTCCAAGCAAAGTAAGAAGGAAGAAATAGCAATCAAGCAAATAGAGGAAAATTAAAAAATATGAAGAAATAATAAGGAAGAAGAAAAGAAAGAAAAAGGCATGCTTGCTCAAATACCTACACGCACAAAACGAAGGAGATCAATGGAATATTGATATTGGTTGTTCAAATCACATGATGGGTAAGTGCACCAATCTGTGACACAATTTTGGCTCTTAAGATGCCACTTTTTTTTTGAAATCAGGAAAATCTAATTTGCACGAGAAAATGAAGATAGTTATGCTCAAAATTTCAAGATGCGGCAAGAACAAAAGTTGAAGTGCTCCGAGTCTAGTTACTAAGCTACTAATTTTTTTTGAAATTAATGAAGATTAAGGATCTCAAAAAGAGGGGGGGAAAAACAAGTCCTATTTTTATCAAAAAAAATAGCATAGCGCTTGAGGGCTCCCCCCTTTTTGGTTAACTTTTTTTTAGAATTTCAAAAATCCCAACAGTGAGAAATTAGCTAACACCATGTAGTTTATCCTCCTTCTTTCAGATAACTTTTTTAATGAATATATAATATTTTATGAATTTTCAAAGTGGACACATACTAAAAAGCTGAAATTTGAGCGTGCTCCCCCCCAAATGTTTTGTAAACTAATCGAAAATTTATTTTTTATTTTTTTCATCATGTGTAGAATGGAGTCTAGTTTCAAAAAACGTAATTTGTTTCACGTTCCGATGAACGTGTAAAAATCTATCCTAAACCTAGCACATGTTGGTTTTTGACCAAAAACAAAGGCATTTACAATAGAAGCCATGGATCAAAACCTTAACCAAATCAAAATGAAAAATGAATTATATATTTAGATAGCTGAGATAGAGGTTAACGCTATCAGGGTTTTTTTATAAACTTGCATTGAAACACGTGCAAATGAGATGGGGAGCACGGTCGAAAATATGAGAAAATTTAGCAAATCCTGTTAATTAACACGTCTAAAGCAGGCCTTTTGGCGATCGCCAAATGGCCTGCTTTGCACAGAACTAGATTTTTGCTTTCTCTGTCAGGGAAACTGTAGGTCAAATTTTAGTACTCGAGAGGTTGAATTTCATCTATCTCACTCATTTTCATCTCTTATTCTCTGGACCTCTCTCTCTCTCACTATCTCCATCCCTTTATCTAACAATATCTTCCTTGAGCTCAGGAACTATGTCTCTACATGTCCATCTCTCTCTCCTTCCCTCTCCAATATCTATCTCCCTCCCTCCTTCCCTCTCTACATTTTTCTATCTCTCATCCCTCTCCTTTAATCTCTATATATCTCTCTCTACTCTCTATACCTACCTATCCCTCCCTCCCTCCCTCTCCTCTCTTTCTCTCTCTCTTTGCTTCCCTCACTCTCTCCTCCCCTCTCTACTCTCTATCTTGTCATTCTCTCTATCCTTCCCTCTCTACTCTCTATCTTGTCATTCTCTCTATCCTTCCCTCTCTAGTTCTCTCTATCTCACTTCTCTCTCCTTCCCTCCCTCCCTCTCTAATTTTCTCTATCTCCCTCTCTCTCTCCTTCCCTTTCTACTTCTCTTTATCTCACCTCTCTTTCTCCCCCTCTCTCTCTCCCTCTCTCTTCCTTTCACCCACCTTTGCTCTCTACTTCTCTCTATCTAACCTATCCCTCTATACATCTCTCTCTTCCCCCTCCTTCCATCTCAATCTCTCCACCTCCTCCTTATCTCTCTAATTTTAAGCTCCATCACACATCTCTATCACCTATCTCACTTCTCTCTTTCCCCTTCCCTCTCTACTCTCTTTCTCTCTATCTCACCCCTCTCTCCCTACCTATTCCTCCCTCCTCTCTATCTCTCTCACCTCTCTCTCTCCATCTCGACCTCTTCCTCCCTCTCTCCTTCCCTCTATTTTTCTCTTTATCTCCTACTCCCTCTATCTACCTAGACCTCTCTCTATTTTTGTCTCACCTCTCTCTCCATCCCTACCTCTCCCTATATCTCTCCTTTCATATCTATTTCTCTCTACCTATTTGTCCCTCTATACCTATTTCTCTCTCCCTCCTTGCCTCCTCTCTCTCAATATCTCCACCTTCTTTCCCTCTCTAATTATCTCTCTATCACCTCTCTCTATCTCCCTCCTCCCTCTCTACTCTCTCTATCTCTCCCTCCCTCCTCCTCTTTCTATATCTCTTTGCCCTGTCTCTACCTATATCTCTCTCCTTCTATCTATCTCAACTATCCATCTTTACCTATCCCTCCCTCCTCTCTCTCTTCCACCAAAATTCACTCTACATCTCTTTGTCTAGCCTATCCCTATATACCTCATTTTATCTCCCTCTCTCTTTCCCTCTCTCAATATATATACCTTTCTCATTATGCCTCTACTTCTCTCTATCACCTCTCTCTCTCCCCCTTCCCTCTTTACTTTCTTTCTCTCTATCTCACCCCTCTCTCCTTAAATATCCCTCCCTCCCGCCTCTCTCTCTATCTCACCTATCTCTCCCTTTCTACCTCTTCTTCCCTCTCTCCTACATTCTCTACTTCCCTTTATCTCCCCTCCCTCTCCTTACCTACCTCTCTCTCTCTCTCTATTTCACTCTCTCACCTCTCTCTAAATCCTTATCTCTCCCTCGATCCCTACCTCTCCATCCGTCTCTCCTTCCTTCTCCACTTCTCTATATCTCCCTTTACTCTCTCTACCTACCTCTCTCTCTGTCCATCCCTACCTCTCCGTCCAACTCTCCTTACCTCTCTACTTCTCTCTACCTACCTATCCCTCTATAACTCATTATTTCTCTCTCCCTCTCTCCATCCTTCCCTCTCTCAATCTATATCCACCTTCCTTCTTCTCTCTCTAACTTCTCCTTCCCTTCCTCTCTCTCCTTACCTCTCTACTCTATCTCTATCTCAACTCTCTCTACCTACATTCCTTCTCTCATTCTCTCCCTCTCCGTCCCTTCCTCCCCGCTCCCCCCGCCCCTCTCTCTCTCTCTCTCTCTCCATTCCTCCATCTCCCTCCCTCTCTCTCTCCACTCTCCCTCTCCCTTCTCTCTCCTCCATCTATCAATCTCACCTTCCCTTTCCCTTTCCCTCCCCCCATCCCTCCACCCCCCTCTCTCTCTCTCCCTCCTCTCTCCATTCTATCTCTCCCCTCTTCCTGCTCCACTACCATCTCTCATACTCCCTCTCTCCTTCCTTCACCATTTCCTTCTTTCTCCTCCCCATCTCCTCTCCGTCTCTTTCCTTCCTCTCTCCCTTTCTTTCTTCCGTCTACCCTCTCTCTCTCTCATTCCATCTCCTCCACTCTCTCCACTCACTCTATGTCTCTTCCATCTAACCTTAGCCCTATACCCTCTATCTCTCTCCCACTCCCTCCCTCCCTCTCTCTCTCAAGACTCTCCCTCCTACCCCCTCTCCCTCTCTCAGGTCTCTCTCTCACTCACTCCATATCTCTCTCCCCTCTACCCTTAACCCTTAAACCTTCTACCCTCCCCCCCTCTATCTCTCTCCCACTCCCTCCATCTCTCTCTCTCAGCCCTCTCCCTCTCTCAAGTATCTCTCTCTTAGTCACTTCCTTTGTCTCCCCCCTCTACCCTCT
>CM021102.1:608549903-608675693 GCA_007115665.2 Sequoiadendron giganteum
CTCCCTCTCTCTCTCAAGACTCTCCCTCCTATCCCCTCTCCCTCTCTCAGGTCTCTCTCTCTCTCACTCACTCCCTCTATCTCTCTCCCCTCTACCCTTAACCCTAAACCCTTAATGCTTAAACTCTAAACCCTTAAACCCTCTACCCTTTATCTCTCTCTCACTCCCTCCCTCCCTCCCTCCCTCCCTATCTGTCAAGTCTCTCCCTCCTACCCCCTCTCCCTCTCTCAGGTCTCTCACTCTCTCACTCACTCACTCCCTATATCTCTCACTCCTTGTATCTCTCCCATCCCTCTATCTCTCACTCCCTCTCTCTCCTACTCTCTTAGGTATCTCCTTCCCACCCCATCTCTCCCACTTTGTCTCCCTCTCCTTCTCTCTTGGGTGTCTCCCTCCCACCCTCTCTCCCTCTCCCTCTCTCTTAGGTTTCTCCCTCCCACCCCCTCTCCCTCCCACTCTCTCTCAATAATATCCCTCCATCTCTCCCTCCCTCCATCCCACCTTCTCTTCCCTAATCCCTCAACCCTATACCCTCAACCCTTAAAACCTTGAACACTCAACCCTATACCCTAAACCCTAAACCCTCAACCCTTAAATCCTAAACCTCTAAACCCTCTACCCTCTACCCTCAACCCTAATCCCTCAACCCTTAAACCCTTAAACCCAATTAAAATCTCTACCCTAATCCCTCAACCCTTAACCCTTAACCCTTAAACCCTCATCCCTCAACCCTCTACCTTCAATCCTAAACCCTTAACCCTAAAACCTCAACCCCTATACCTTGTACCCTATATGTTGGACCTTGAACCCTAATCCATCAAACCTATACCCTCAACAATCTACCTGCATCCTTAAACTCTTGACCCTCAACCCTTAAACCCTAAACCATTAAACCATTAACCCTCAATCCTCAACCCTCAACCCTTAATCCCTTAATCCTCAACCCATAAACCCTAAACCCTAAACCCTTATAGCCTGGAGAGGGAATCTTAGGTCTCTCACTCACTCACTCACTCCCTCTCTCTCTCTTAGGTCTCTCTTTCTCACACACTCACTCACTCCCTCTATCTCTCTCCCCTCTACCCTAAACCCTAAACCCTTAACCCTTAAACCCTAAACCATTAAACCCTCTACCCTTTACCCTTAACCCTCCCTCCCTCTATCTCTCTCCCACTCCCTCCCTCTCTCTCTTTCAAGTCTCTCCATCCCACCCCCTCTCCCTCTCTCAGGTCTCTCTCTCACTCACTCAATCCATATGTCTCTCTCCCATCTCCCTTAAACCCTATACCCTCAAACCAATACCCTAAACCATCAACCCTATAGGTCCTCAACCCTATACCTTCAATTCTCAACCATCTACTCTATACATTGGATCCTCAACCCTCATTCATCTTTGTCCCTCCCTCCTCTTCTCTCCTTATCTCTATCTCACTTCTCCCTCCATCTCTCCCTCCATACATCCCACCTTCTCTTCCCTAATACCTCAACCCTATACCCTCAACCCTTAAAACCTTAAACACTCAACCCTATACCCTAAACCCTCAACCCTTAAATCCTAAACCCTTAAACCCTCTACCCTCTACCCTCAACCCAATAACCTCAACCCTAATCCCTCAACACTTAAACCCTTAAACCCAATTAAAATCTCTACCCTAATCCCTCTATTAGGTATGTCACTCACTCACTCCCTCTATCTCTCTCCCACTTTGTGTATCTCCCTCTCTCTGAAGTCTCTCCTTTTCAGAGGAACATATTTGGCAAGCGCCAAATGGTTTTTACCTTGAAACGGTAAAAATAAGGGTTGACCCCATGATTCAGGCCCACATTCTCCTGTGTTTGTCTGGTTCAGCACTTTATCCGAGTCATAAATGCCTTTTTTCTATAGTTGACTTCATATTGTACCAATCTATGCTTGATCCATCACCTTTTTACCACCAATCTGCATGGTAGACAACGTAGAAGAAGATAGTTTGAAGTTTCTACATCATTTTACATTATCTGAGGTAATATATTCATTTTGGTAAATTGAAATGTTTGTATTTAGTATATTTGTTTGTTTTTGACAATATAAACTAAATTTCCTTACTGATTTTATTAATCATAACAATTGGACTTAGAATTCAACATTGAATTAGATCGGATTTGCATTAAAAAGTTCAATTTTTAGATTTGCATAAAAAAGTTCAATTTTTATGAGTTTGAAGAACAAAAAAAATAAAAAAACATGACATTTACTTAACATAAATTTTCTTATGAATTCTATTTGCATTGCTTATAGTAATCCATTTCCAGCATGGCTAGTGGAATTCACTGTATTTCATTGTTTTTTCAACTAATATGGAAAACTTTTATTTTCATCTAATTTGGAAAACCTCATTGCCAAAGAAATAGTCAATAATGATAAGATATAGCATCACAAACCCTTCTTTGATTCCATATTCTTCATGACTTTGTTGACAATCAAAAATTTGTTTTTGAGAAAAATAAACACAAGAGTCTCTAGTTTTCATTTAGGTGGCAGCAATTTATACCCTAGGTTTTTGATTCTCATTGATTTGTTGTATCGAATGGTTTCCACCCCTCTCTGCATCAATTTTTTTGTAAAATGCATTACTTACTTTTGTTCTATTTGTGTTTGTGGACATGTAGCATTCAAGGTCATGCCGAGGAAATGACCGAAGCCTCTAACACTAGAAGAACGTGCAATTAAAAATGCAAGGAGAAGAGAATCAAAAAATATAGCTTGTGAAGCAAAGGAATTGCAGCCCATACAACCACAAATTCTCATGCAATCTAAGAGAGATGTCAAATTGGAAAAACAAAGGGCACGAATGAGGAAAGTTTGTGGAAGGACAGGAATGGATACAGAATTTGGGGGCACATCATCAACCATAGGTGAAGCTCAATGCACATCTCCAATTGAAGACACATTGACAACAACATGTGGTTTTCTAGGTACATCGGAAATCACATCTCCAATTGAAGACACACCATCAAAAACATTGCGTTTTGAAAGTACATCAGCAAAAACATCTCTATTTGAAGGAACTCCACAAATGAAATCTCAAGTTGGAGGTACAACATCATTTACATGTCAATCTCAAGGTATGTCATCAATTGCACCTCCAATTGAAAGTACATGATCTATCTCCGATGTTGTTGACCTTCCCAATATTGACACAAATTTACATTTGAGAACTCCTCCTAGAGTTTTGCATAGAAAACCTACATTTTTTATTGATATTGATTCCAATGTTTTGAAATGGATGCCTAATAAGATTCCAAAACATACATGTCAAAGATATGCAAAAAGGATACGGAGTTTTTTTTTGCGAAGCTAAGTGAGGGTGGAAGATGCCAACTATTTGTTGAAATGATGAGGCAACTCAAATTTAGGCCCACCATGAAGGCTCTTGGGCTAAGAGTTTTGAATGACTCAAGTGAAAATTCCATTGTAAAGAACTTGATGAGTGCATACGAGAGCGTGGGTTCCACCTCATGCATGAAGGATAGTTGTGCCAAACAAGTGTGATGACAACACTATTAAGCAGTCAAACAAGGAAAAAGGTGAACCTTACAAAGGCAAGTAAGTCTTTGAAAATAATTAGATCATCTCTAATGAGAGACAAAGGAAGGCATGAAAGAGTGGAGGATCCAAATAGCAATGAGTTATGGGAATTTTCGGGTAGAGTGTCACGGAAAGACACAAGAATTGCTCAAGGCTTGAGATCTTTAATTGTGAATTATTGGAAGGATAACACAAGGACCTCTCCTAATCAAAGAGATGTTGTAAGAAGGAGAATTGGTAGTATAAACCATGAGCCACATCCAATGCATTATTTGGATACCATCAAACCCAATTTTTTGCTGATTTTGTACAAAAGTTTCCTGAAATTAAAATATGTCAAAGGTATTTTGAAATGCTAAAGCCTTTTTATGTCAAAATAAATCTCGCACACACTACTTGTTGTTGTAGGGTTCATATTGATTTTTCTAACCATTATGATGTGTATCAACGTATATGTGTAGATATGCATACTGACAATGTTTTGCTGGAATGTAACATAATGCCTCCACCTAAATCGTCAAGGAAATTTTTGTCTTCCATTTTATGTGAAAGAGAGGATGGTAAAAAATTTTACAAAAAATCATGTTTGGATGGCACATGTGATCATTGTGGTGGCATGCAACATTTTCCAATTTTACAACACATGGCTAGTACACACACAATTGGAGACAAAATTGTGGAATTTGACGAATATACGACAGTGGCATACAGTCTAAAAGATGGGAAAGAAGAAAAGAAGTGTGAATTGGTCAGTGATAAGATTCCAGTGTATCAGTTTATGGGAATTTTTTGTGATTGAGTGGTTTATGATTATGCAATGCATACACACAAAGCACAATAGTTGGACTCACAATTCAAGTTATGCAAGGAAACATTTCCACTTCGTCATATCATTCCAGTTGTCGACTTTGTTGAGAACTACACACTACAACCACAGAACAAGGTGCAATCATAGTAATACAACTCTGTGCAGGTTGCTATAGTTGTACATATAGCATTCATTCATGCAAATGATAGTATAGAGGAAAATAGGAAAGTATTGAGGGAGTATCACTTTTACATGAGTGATGATCACACACATTCTATAGAGTTTGTTCAAGGTTGCTTTAATATGTTCTATGCCAATCTGGCTAGCAGGGGCATATCATTTAGTCAGCATATGATATGGTCAGATAATTGTACATCACAATTCAAGAACGGTAGAATTTTTTACTGGTTGATCAGGATGCATAGGATTAGTGGTGTTCAACATATGTGGAACTTCTCAGAGGCCGAGCATGGAAAGGGGGAGCATGATGGAGCAAGTGCATGTATCAAAAGAGCCCTAGCATGAGAAGAGTTAAAGTACATAAATAGTGTAAAGTTGACAGATACAAGATCAATTGTCCAGTGGTGCAATGGTTCAATGGGTCCAGGTAGTGAAGGCAATTCTTTAGTTCATAGATTTTTTCATTTAGTAGATGATACTAACATTGCAAAATATGAGGATTTTTGTACACTAACAGGATCGAGCAAGCTACACTCTTTTAGAAGCTCCAATGCAGGTACATGGACTATCCATACAAGGAAGATGGCATGCTTGTGTTATGCATGTACACTTCAATCATGGAATGATTGTGAGTCAACGGAGTGGGTTGATGAATGGTCTGTAAGAATTCTAACCCCACTTGACACTTATCAGCTATCGACGGCTCTACAAATCATGCAGATGCAATCATCCATTGACTTTGATCATGCATTGGACCTACTACAACCAAGTGATATATCTTACTTACAAGTTTTATTATGTTGCTTGGTAAATAAATCTAACAAGATGAACATATCAATGTAGGGCACATTTATGCGGTGATTACAGATGAAGACAATGAAGAGGGTACAGATTATTACCTATGTCATTGTATCGAGGCCAAAAAGAAATTGGAGTCCCCAGTTATAGACAGAGAAAACATAGAATATCCTACAGGTTCGGTGGTTGTTACTGGAACATGGCTTCGAAGGTATCTAATTAAGAATGTTGCAATTTGGTTGTTTGAGGACTTCAACACGCATCAGAAAATTCTTCGCTATTCAAACCTTGTCAACGCCACCAATGTTCATTTGATCAAATATAAGGGTAAACCTGTGAACAAGAACTTGTGGAAAGTGTGTGAGTATGACCACGAGGCAATACTCGACACAATAAAGACTAGAGTAGACCTAAATGGCTCCCTAGATTGATTTGTAAGTATGCACATTGAATTTATAAAGCCATGTTATTGATCACTCTTTTGGACCAACACCTTGCAATAAGGCTTTTTCACAATTACCATTTGATGTCATATGCATTTACGATTGTCATTGATCCTTTTCTGATTGTGACTGTAGGTAATACTGAAGTTTGTCAAAGTATATAAGAAAAGAACAACATTGATTGTTGGTGCAAGTGTTCAGTGGTATGAGAAACATCAGTTGTTGGTGCATTTTTTGGTTGTCAATCTTCTCTTTCTTTTCCATCTCCTAGATTTATCGGATTCTTATATGCTACACGTTTTATGTTAAGCCTCTCAGTGATATATTTGAAATTTATACGTAGGTTCATTGAGAGATGATAAAGTAGCGAAGGGGCACATCACCATTGTAGGACCTTCAATCGACCTCCTTACCTAGCATGCATGAAGGTGATAGTAGGTCTCATCAGCTGTATGAATGACATTATTTAGTTATTTCTCTTTTAATGATTTTTATGTGAGTCTATGTCTAAGATTAAGAGGCTTTTGCAAGTTTTTGTGGACCAAATTCCTATGATACTACACAACCACAGAGAGGCTACTACCCATGTGTTTCGTAGGGAGCAAGGGATGTACATGTTTTGAACCATTTTGGAATGCAAATAGTTGGGCCAGCTGAGGTGGAATGGAAAAACAAAACTAAGCAACAACTCCTTTTGTCCTTTTCTCAAGTACAATATATTTCATGATTTGTGTTGGAAATGGGAGGATTATTTCCCTACATGCATTGCTACAAGTATTGACAAATGGGAAGATTTTCAAGATATTCTTCCATCACTATTCTAATATTTGTCATTGACTTACTATATTTTTTGAAGACTCTACATTCATAAGGACTTATTGTTGCATACACAACCATAGCTCTTGGAGTCTTGAGACACTGACTGACATAGGCTTGACAGCCATAGGACATTGACTATGGTGAGTGAATTTCATTGTCAAGCACTTTATAATGATACACTCACTGTACTTAACAACTGATCACAACCTATTTCTAATCTGTCCTTTTCATTTGCAGATTTCCATGTATAGTGACCCTTCACAGTTCCCTTGTGTTCATACATTCATGATGCTTGTTTTAATGAATAACCTTCCTTTAAATCTATTGTCCTTTGATGAAGTGACAAGGTAGGGGCAGCGTATGCCTTAGAGAAATCGATGCAACCTAGGTTATCTCTAACATACCTTAGGGTATGACATTCAAAAAAACAACTACTATGGTTCAACCAACTCGATCCCTTAAGGGTGCAAAGTGCAAAAGGGAAACAATATTTGATAGGGTATTACTCGTAAACTGAGGTGATTATGAAATCTTTGTCTAAACCTATGAGATCATGTTGGACCCCTCTACAATAACCTCTCTCGGTTATTGCTATCTCGGATGCATTTTCCTGTGGTGGCGAATTTTCACTCGGGGAAAGAGTTATCAAATCAAAGTAGTTGAAAGTTGCAAAATGGTGCAACTTCCGTTTTGTAGCTCGTGTGACCAAAAAAACTATTCCAATGTGTTTGGGTGGGTACTTTTATGCTACGCATAGTCCTTTTTCGCACCTAAACACGTGGAATCACTCTGAGCTACGTTCAACCGGATCGATCCCTTAAGGATCCAAAGTGCAAAACGGCTGCAAAATTCAGCATGCTATTAATCGGACACTGTGACGCTTAGAAACTTCTCATCTAATCCTACAAGATCATGTTGGGCCCATCTACAATAACTTCTCTCAGTTTTTCTATCTCTAAGGCATTTTCCTGTGCTGGCGAATTTTCACTCGGGGAAAAAGTTGTCAAATGCAAGTAGTTGAAAGTTGCAAAGTGGTGCAACTTTCGTTATGCAGCTCGTGTGACCAAACGGACTGTTCCAATGAATCTGGGTGGGTATTTTTATGCTAGGCATGGTCCTCTTTTGCACCCAAACACACATAATCGCTCTGACCTACATTCAATCGGATTGATCCCTTAAGGGTCCAAAGTGCAAAATGGCTGCGAACTTCAGCATGCTATTACTCGGACACCGTGACACTTAGAAACTTCTTGTCTAATTCTATGGTATCATGTTGGTCCCCTCTACAATAACCTTTCTCGGTTTTTTCTATCTCAGAGGCTTTTTCCTATGGTGGCAAATTTTTACTCGAGGAAAAAGTTGTCAAATGCAAGTAGTTGAAAGTTGCAAACTGGTGCAACTTTCGTTCTATAGTTCATGTGGCCAAAAAAATTGTTCCAACGCATCCGGGTGGGTATGTTTACACTAGGCATGGTCCTCTTTCACACCTAAACACACGGAATCGCTCCGAGCTACGTTCAACCTAATCAATCCCTTAAGGGTCCAAAGTGCAAAATGGCTGCAAAATTCAGCATGCTATTACTCGGACACCGTGACACTTAGAAACTTCTCGTCTAATCCTACAAGATCAAGATGGTCCAATATACAATAACCTCTCTCGGTTTTTTCTATCTCGAAGGCATTTTCCTGTGCTGGCGAATTTTCACTCGAGGAAAAAGTTGTCAAATGCAAGTAGTTGAAAGTTGCAAAGTGGTGCAACTTTCGTTCTCCAGCTCGTGTGACCAAAAAAATTGTTTCAATGCATCTGGTTGGGTACTTTTATGCTAGGCATGGTCCTCTTTCACACCTAAACATGTGGAATTGCTCCGAGCTACGTTCAACCGGATCGATCCCTTAAGGGTCCAAAGTGCAAAATGGCTACGAAATTCAGCATGTTATTACTCAAACACCATGACACTTAGAAACTTCTCGTCTCATCCTACAAGATCATGTCACACCCATCTATAATAACTTCTCTCTTTTTTTTCTATCTTGAAAGAATTTTCCTGTGCTAGTGAATTTTCACTTGGGGAAAAATTTGTCAAATGCAAGTAGTTGAAAGTTGCAAAGTGGTGCAAATTTTGTTCTGCAACTCATGTGACCAAACGGATCTTTCCAACGAATCTGGGTGCGTATTTTTATGCTAGGCACAGTCCTCTTTTACACCCAAACACACAAAATCGCTCTAAGCTACGTTCAACCAGATCGATCCCTTAAGGGTCCAAAGTGCAAAATGGCTAGGAACTTCAGCATGCTATTACTCAGACACCGTGATGCTTATAAATTTCTCGTCTAATCCTATGGGATCATGTTGGGCCCCTCTACAATAACCTTTCTCAGTTTTTTCTATCTCAGAGGATTTTTCCTATGGTGGCGAATTTTCACTCGAGGAAAAAGTTGTCAAATGCAAGTAGTTGAAAGTTGCAAAGTGGTGCACCTTCATTTTCTGCAGCTCGTGTGACCAAAAAAAAATTTCCAATACATCTTAGTGGGTCCTTTTATGCTAGGCATGGTCCTCTTTCACATCTAAACACGTAAAATCGCTTTGAGCTACGTTCAACTAGATCGATCCGTTAAGGGTCCAAAGTACAAAATGGCTGTGAAATTCAGCATGCTATTACTTGGATGTGATGCTTAGAAACTTCTCATCTGATCCTACAAGATCGTGTTGGGCCCATCTACAATAAATTCTCTCAGTTTTTTCTATCTCGAAGGCATTTTCCTATGCTGGCGAATTTTCACTCGGGGAAAAAGTTGTCAAATGCAAGTAGTTGAAAATTGCAAAGTGGTGCAACTTTCGTTCTGCAGCTCGTGTGACCAAACGGACTGTTCCAACGCATCCGAATAGGTATGTTTACACTAGGAATGGTCCTCTTTCGCACCTAAACACGCAGAATCGCTCTGAACTACATTCAACCGGATCGATCCCTTAAGGGTCCAAAGTGCAAAATGGTTGTAAACTTCAACATGCTATTACTTGAACATCGTGATGCTTAGAAACTTCTCGTTTGACCTATGGGATCATGGTGGGCCCCTCTACAATAACCTTGCTCGATTTTCGCTATCTCAGAGGCTTTTTCCTATGGTGGCGAATTTTCACTCCAGGAAAAAGTTGTCAAATGCAAGTAGTTGAGGCATATTATCAAATAACTCACCGCCTTGTCTATGGCTTGTCATGGCATTCCATCACCATGAGACCACTTTTCTTTGAGACATTTTTTCAAAAATTTCAATGGCTTTTCTATGCTATTGCTTACTATTATGCTTTCATAGATTTTTTCCAAGCATCCATAGCTTGTTCGAAAGCATCTATTTTAGGCTTTTAGCCATAGCAAGAAGGCAATGAACTATTTGATAAAATGCTTTGGTAGACATATATGAAAAATTTCGTAGCATAGACAAGGGAATGAACTATTTGAAAAAATGCCTCAAAGAAATGTGGTCTCATGGAATTCCATGACAAGCTAAAGCAATTGGCAGCTGCTCCTAGTTATTAGTTATGCAATGTGAAGTAATTGCATAACTGCTTAGGTTGACTTCGTCAAAAGCTATATTGTAATTGAAATTTTTTCATCTATCAGCATCTAGTTATTCATTATGCAATGTGAAGTGATGCTTTGAGTTTGAAAGATGTGCAATGCATGAATAAAAACTACAAAAATCTATTTTCTACATTTCATTAGTTAAACTCTTTATTTTATTTGCTCTCTATATCTCTATGCTATGGAAATGCCTTTCGATTTCAAAAAAGATAGTTTTTATCTCTTGTTATACAATTTTTTACGTTTTTTTATCTCTTGTTATAAAAAGGAGCAGATATACAATGTTAAAGAAGAGTGAAAGCACAACTAAATTTATCATTTCAAAGCAATTTTTTTGATGCATTTTTTCAAACAGTTCACTGCCTTCTCTATGCTATTGCTTACTATTATGCTTTTGATATATTTTTTGAAGCATCCATAGCTTGTTCAAAATCACTTGTTTTAGGCTTTTAGCCATAGCAACAAGGCAGTGAACTATTTGAGAAGATGCTTTGGTAGACATGTATGAAAAATGTGGTAACATAGACAAGGTAGGGAACTATTTGAAAAAATATCTCAAAGAAATTTGGTCTCATAGAATGCCATGATAAGAAATTGCAATTGGCAGCTGCTCCTAGTTATTAGTTATGCAATGTGAAGAAATTGCATAACTACTTAGGTTGACTTTGTTCAAACTATATTGTAATTAAATTTTCGGCATCTAACAGCATCTACTTATTAGTTATGCAAAGTGAAGTAATGCTTTGACTTTGAAAGATGTGCAATGCAACGTAATCAATGACATGAATATAAACTACAAAAATCCATTTTTTACAATTCATTAGTTAAAATATTTATTGTATTTTCTCTCTATATTTCTATATGATATGTAAATACCTTGCAATTGTATTTAAAAGGCTTAATAGGTCAATTAGGTGGTATTTGCAAAATCAAGTTGTGAATGAATGGTAATTAAGAGCAAAATTGGCAAATTGCCATCTTAGAAGTCTAAAAAAGGGTGGTTATGGTGGTTGATCGGCTCAAGGTGTAGTTGGAAGGTGGTATCAAGATATATTTCTATAATACCCCGAGTTGAGTTTTGATTTTGTTCAGTTTCTAATCAGAAAATATACTTGAAAACGTTGATCACTGGTTTTCTTTGTTTTCTTGAATTTTCTTTGCCTTGCACAGGCCCATACAAGTCTATCATGACTTGAGGCTTTGGATACTTGATTGCATATGTGTTTACTCACTTTGCATCTATTCTAAAGGTTTAAATCCATCGTTGGTGTGTGTGGGATCAGCAAACTTGGTTACTGCTCTTTTTTCTGTGTTAGGGGTTTTGAGGGCAACACCATGAAACATTAGCCAATCTACCTACTGTTCTAACCCTGTTGCTCGGTGGATTGGCCTGTACCATGATTATTTTGGTGTATGAATACTTTGGAGGCCGAGAGAATGAATAAACTCAGTGGGGTGTGAAGTTCTAATGTTGTTCAGGGGTGTTTCCACCATGAAAGTAAGGAACTCAAGTACTGAATCTGAAAAATACTGAAAGGAATGGGATTGTGAGTGTCCTTTAAGTTAGGGTAGAGGTGTTGTGGGGTGTTTGGACCTTTGGAAGGATTGGGGGAGGTCTGGAGTTATGAGTTTCTTTAAAACCCTTGTTTTTGTGAAGGCTTAGGACGGTTTGTGAGTAGAGGAATAGAATAAGTTCTTGGGGATCTTAAAATGGGAGAATCCTAAGTTTGGTGAGAATCCCTAAGACTGTTTCAATTTTCCTTGGTTTGAAGGTGAGTTTGTGAGGGGGTTCCTTTGGAAATTAGGCCTAATTGTGAAGCCTAGAGTGAGGAAGGTGTATTGAAAGTTCATGTTGGTCCAGAATATTTACTATTGGTTTTGGCATATGTTGTGTAACCCTGAAAAGGGTATCTTAATCCACCTTTAAATGGTCAGGTGTTTTGGAAAGGTTGTGAGAAATTAGGCTTGGACCGGGTTTTGAGTTTGGTGCAGGAGCACCTACACCACATCATCAATTTTTTTTATTTGAATACATCAATAGGGAAATGTTAGTGTATTTAGGTTTATTTTGTCTAATAAGCTTTGAGAGATCAAGCATAATGCAAATAAAGGGTGTTTTGTGTCTTAGAAGTCAATTAGAAATCATATAAGTTGTAAAATGCTGACAAAGTAACTTTAACACAAACAAATGTAATTAAGCGACCAACTAATCCCAAGGTTTGTTATGGGTGTTGGGGAGAAGATGGTTGTTGGAAAATTCTTTAAAAATCCTTACCAAGGCTCGAATGAGAGATTGGAAGAAGTTTTGTAGCAATTTTACACAATAAACACCACAGTTTAGAGCAATTTTCTAGAAAAATACTATTTTCTTGATCTTTTTGAGTGTTGTACGGGTACATAAAGGTTCTTCATGGTCTAATAATTTCAGAGGATGTCTCTATATGTTTTCTAATTCATTTATTTTTTATCTGGTGTCTTAACTCTTTGTTTTTAGAGAGAACCAACACAAACAGTGACTGTCCCAATGTTGTTGAATCAAGGGTTTGAGGGGAAATTTGAGATGTAACAATAAATCCACCTGTTGTTTGCTACTATATCTTAGTGGATTGATTGAAAACATGTTATAATAATTTTTTCAACTCATTTTGGAATGAATCATAATTATGCAGTGTTTTTGTGATTGTTCTAAGACTGAACAAGGGTTTTCCAACATGGAAGTGAGGAAGCAAAGAGAGGTTTTTAAGAATTAATGCCTGTAAGGGTTATGTGAGCATTTGATGAGTCTATGCAAAATTATTTTGAGGTTTTTGAGGCTTTGGAAGTGTTGAGAGAGGTCTGGATTTGTATGTTTCTTTAAAACCCTTGATTTTGTGAAGTTTTAGGAGGGTTTCTTGGGTTTTGTGAGTTAGAGGCTCTATAGACACAAACTAATGACAAAATTTGAGGTTTGGCACCATGACCTAAGACTTTCCAAGGTGTTTGGATAGATACCTAAAGTTGGAAGGGTGGTCCCTTTGGAAAAAAAAAGGGCTAATTGTGAAGCCAAAATTGAAGTAGGTGTGTTGAAAGTCTATGTCGGTCCAAAAGAGAGACCATTGATTCTTTGGTATGTTGTGTAGCCCTGAAAAGGGTATCTCAATCCATCTTGTAATTGTCTAGTTTTTTGGAAAGGTTGGGAGAAATCTGGCTTAAACTGAGTTTTGAGTACTACAAGAATAACTAGTCACAAATGTGAGTTTTGGAAACCTTGATGAATCTGACTTAGGGATTGTTGTCAACTAATTCAATTGTCATTGTATGAATGTTAATGGTCTTTGTAGGGACTTGGTGGAGTCTTGTTGCTCATTTTCAAGGTTAAGGATTTGAGACCCTTTAGGGTGGGTTGATGCCTATTAGGCTGAATCATTATGAAGAAGATTTCTTGATTGAGAATTGACATTTCCATTGTTGTGAGTCTTCCCCACCTTGGCTCTGCATCAGAGTGATACAAGGGTGGATTTTTTGGGTAAGGTGTTGAATGAAGAGTTTGGTTTGATGGGGCTTTGAGGTTGTGTAGATTGCTCAAAATAGGTTGTATTAATCTTGTTAGGAGCCCCTTGAAGGTAGGTTGTCAGACTGATTGGATTTGAGCCTCCTTGCCTCTACATCGGTGAGCCACAAGTAATTGAAGCATTCCAAAGGATACAAACCACCACGAATGGAGCTTATTTATACAATACACTTTAGATGGGGCTTATTGAGCATTCGACAGTAATTAATTAAGTATTAGATGTAAACAAAATCCATGCCTACAACATTCAAGCATACAACTTACACGATAAGCATGATAACATCATTCAAGAATGGCAGTAACAAAATAAGAGTTTCTTTAATCAAAAATCCGAAAGGCTATACAATGATATATATTGATAAAAGTATATAAATATATCCAAAAAAACCATATAGGCTTAGTACAAATGATCCATTTGGACATAAAATATCACGTATACATATCAATATTACAAGACATATGTTCCAAAATGCTACATAGGCATACAACAAACAACACTGATTCATAGTCATTTCCCTCTAGGGGAAGGAAATAGATCCTGTGTTGCCTTCGAAATTTGGCTGGATGGAGTGACTGTTGCTTGTCTTGTCTTTCGAACATGCCCACTACTCCTCCTCTCTTCACTCTGGACCTTCAACTAATACGATTAAAAGTAAAGATGTTAAAACATAGAAATTGAATTATGGAATGGCATATAACAAAATATAATCACTTACCGCATACATATAGTCATCATGCACATTTAAAGCATCACCATGTGCACGATCTGGAGTGACAACCACCTGTAGCAACCATGAAGATAGAAATTAAACTACATAAAATTATAGTGAAAATTTTCTATAATAGACCATAAAAGAGAAAATATAATGTCAAATCGACTAATCTATTCCATACCTCTCTCAATGGATCAAAACTGGCTATTGTTGCAGCAACTCCATGGTCCATCATGCCACCAACATCACCAGGGCTATCTCTTGTCAACAGCTGCAAATGAAACAATATCTCAGGTATCATGTTGATATAGGAGAACATAATGTGACACGATCAAGGAATACTTGAATGCAATGTTTGTGTTTCTCATCATTTTTTTAGATTTGTATATATGCAAAATTATGAAAACTAGCTAACATAGATTTACAACCCTATTAATGAATAAAGGCTACTTGAGTGTACGTTGTTTGAGGATATGAATCGTGAGGTGTGGAGGAAGAAGGTGCACCAGGAAACTATTTGAAATCCGAAGCATGTTATGAGACAAACATTCAAATATAGCATTCAACTGTTCAAATGTAATAATAAAATCTTTAATACTAGTTGCATACCTGTGGAATCATCGTCGAGAATGTATTAGGGTTTGTAGGAATAGAGAATCCCTCATGAACAGTGCGACCCTGAAATTTCATCATATCAAAATTCTACTAATTTAGTTATTCTTAAATTTCAAAATATAGTTTAATCAACATTAAAATAAATTGCTAAATTTTACCTGAGTGTCAATGCCGAATGTATCATTCAGAATATCATCTGTAAAAGCCATCGCCTCTGCAACTGACGTAGGTTGTGTAGCTGCATCATGAGCACCCTAATAATCATACGTGCAAATAGCACCACAAGCGCCACAATGGTGGGGTGGAACTCGGGGCCTACACGTCTCCTCCACACCAGGCTCTACTAGAGGACTCGCACACTGTAAAATGGTCTGGGTGAGTGAGCCAATCAACTTCATTTTGTCCACCTCTACACTGTCCTTAACAATGGAAGGAACAACAACATCCTCCACCATGGGTCTACCCAAGGCTCTCGGTGCCAAATGCGGATTACATCGTGCAGCAGGTCTATCGTGTGTGGAGCCCCCACCTCTACCCTGAAAGTCTAAGATGTCAAAATGGTTTGGCATTTTATTGAGGACAAACTCGCAATAGAGTTTCCTCAAAAAGTATTGCGGCACCTCATGGTTATTGCATGGAGGTTGGTCAAATACCATCCACCACCGCTCCCAAAATTTATTTCTAATTAAATCATGGTGGCACCAATGGATGGGGAACCTCCTGCATGCATGGGACAGAGGTTCATTGGCTTTTGGATCTTTAAATAGGGCACACAACTTGGCTTTGCTAATTTTTAGTTTTTTGACATCTGCATATGACAAACCATTAGCATAAAATTGCCTCATCTCATCTCTCTTAGTTGACCAAAAATTCATTTGCTCACTCATTTCTCCTACATGAGTTAAAATTGACTTCAATGATTCAGCAATCCCTCTCCTATAAGGGTGGGTTTCGGTATGCTCGGTTAATCTTGTAATTAATTGTTGAATGTCTCTTTTATCGTTTTCAATTTAATTTTGAATATTTTCTTGTGTTCCTTGAGGATGCCTATGAATTGATGGAGGGGTTTCGGGTTGTTCTTGTATAGGAGGCTCTTGATGAGGGGGTGATTGTGAATTCTCAATGTTTTGAGGTGGAGATTCATTCCCTGAGAATCAGAACAAAGTTTTATTATAAAAATCTATTTAAAGTTGCATTCCAAATCAAATTCGAAATAAATAGAATAAAAATACACACCTCTTTGCAATCTTCGACCTCTCCGACATGTTGGTGGAATTCTCATGGAAAATGATAAGCTAAGGATGCAAAGAATGGAGGAGATTTGGTGAGCGCGAGTTCCAAACCTGAAATCTTCCTTCTCAAGCCATGGGTTGAAGACAAAATGAGGGTTCCAAACCCGACTTTTGCATTTTATGTCTAGAAATCCATTTGGCACACACCAAATTTGGCGTGCACCAAATTTCTTTTTAGACATTTGGCGTGCACCAAATGGCTTTCTAGTCATTTGGTGTATGCCAAAAGCCCTATTTTGGGGTTTTTTTGATCGTTTTTCAATTTGGCACCTAAATTGTGTCACAGATTGGTGCACTTACCCTGATAGGTGATAAGATTAAATTTACTACTCTCAAAAAAATGAAAGGTGGATCAATGAATTTTGGAGATAATGCTTCTACAAAGATATCAAGGAACTCTTAGCCTTGATAAATGTAAAACAAAAACCAAGAACGTGTTACATGTTGAGGGGCTGAGACATAATCTTCTAAGTGTAATTCAAATGCGTGACCAAGGGCACACTCTTACATTTCATGTAGAAGGATGTGAAATTAGAAAAGAAGTGAAACAAGTGGCAGAAGCCAAAAGAGCAACAAACAATCACTATGTTCTTTGTGAGATTAGAGGAGAAAGATGTTGTATGAGTCAAGAAGATGAAAGTTGGTTATGACACAGAAGAATGGATCACAAACTTTGACAATATTGTCAAGATAAACCATGAGGAAGTTGTGAGAGAAATGCCAACTATTTAAAATCCCTCAAACACCACTTGTAAGAAATGTCAACTTGGGAAACTGACTAGAATGAGTTTTAAATCAAAGGAACACTCTACATTGAAATTGTTAGAGCTTATACATATGGATATATGTGGTCCAACCAGAACAAAAGGTATTCAAGGAGAGAGGTATTTCATGTTGTTAATTGATGAGTATTTCAGAATGACGTGGGTCACATTTTTAAAAGAAAAATCCAAATATTTTGGTAAGTTTAAGGCATTCAAAGCCTTAGTGCAAAATTAAACAAACTTAAAGATCAAATGTCTTAGATCAGATAGAGGAGAATTCACTTCAAATTATTTTGAAGACTTCTATGAAAATCATGGGATAAGAAGATAGTATTCAGCTACAAAGGAAGAATAGAATAGTCCAAGAAATGGCTAGAGCCATGCTAAATGAGTACAAGCTACCTGACACATTTTGGAGAGATGTGGTTCATACAGCAGTGTATATTTTAACTCGTCAATAAATCAAAGTGAACAATAAAAAACACCATATGAGTTATGAAAAGGAAGGCCTACAAGAATGAAGTATTTCAAAATGTTTGGGAGCACATGTTACATAAGGAGAGATGAAGAATATTTGGATACATTTTATTCTAGAGTTGATGAAGGAATATTCCTTATCTACTCTTCAAGAAGTAAAGCATACATATGTTACAATAAGAAGCTACACAAGGTCATTGAAATTGCAAATGCGAAAATAGATGAAGGAAGATACTACAAAGAAAAGGCACAAGAAGGTGTTCCTCAAAATGAGGAAATTTGCAAAGAAGAGGAAAAATAGGAAGAAATTAAGGAGATAGTTGAGCAAAAAGATCCAGAGACACCGTCAAGAACATCATCCAAGACGCCTTCTAGATTTGTTCAGAGAAACCATCTAGAAGATTTGATTATTGATGACAAAGATGGAGAAATTAAAACAAGGTGGAGATTGGCTAACACTTCAAGTCATGAAAATGTCTTTGCTTTATAAGATAGAAACTAAGAAATTCAAAGAAGAAAGTGAAGACAACTTTTGGATAAGGGCCATGGAGGAGGAATTGAAACAAATAGAAAAGAATTAAACTTGGGAACTTGTCCCAAGACCTAAAGGAAAAAATGTAAATGGAACTAAGTGGGCCTTTAGGGATAAGCTTAATGAAGATGGTCAAGTGGTAAGGAACAAGGCAAGGTTGGTATGCAAAGGATATGCACAAGTAGAAGGTATTGACTTTGAATAAACCTTTGCTCTTGTTACTGGATTAGAATCTATCTAAAAAAACTTAGCATTTTCAAAAATTTCAAGGTTTATCATATGAATGTTAATTTTCCTTCCTTAATGGAAATCTAGAGGAATAGGTATATATTGAACAACCAAAAGGATTATTGTTGTCAAAAAATAGGGATTATGTGTGAAGATTGAAGAAAACTCTTTATGGACTAAAACAAGCCTCCAGAGCGTGGTATGCAATAATTGATAAATACCTACAACAAGGTTTCAAGAAATGAATTGTGGATAGCAACCTTTATATCAAGAGTGTAGATGAGGATCAGTTGATAGTTGTGGTGTATGTGCATGATATTATATTTGGAGGAAGTAGTGTCAATATGTGTCAAGAGTTTGCCATGAAGATGTAAAATAATTTGAAATGTCTATGCTTGGAGAGTTATCATGTTTCCTTGGGCTATAGATTTATTAATCAAACAAAAGGATATTTATTTCACAAACCAAGTATGTTAAGGAAATGGTGAAGAAGTTCAGAATGGAGGATTATAATCCTATGAGTACACCCATGGAAAGAGGATGTAAATTAAGCAAGGATGATGAATCACATGAGGCGAATCAAAATATTTATAGGTCAATGATTGGAAGATTGTTATATGTGATAGCTTCAAGACCTGACATTATGCAAGCAGTTGGTATGGTGGCAAGGTTTCAAGTTGCACCAAAGGAAAATCATGTACAAGTGATCAAAAGAATATTCAAATATCTAAAGGGCACCATGGATTTTGGGTTGTGGTATACAGGAGGTGAATGCTTCACCCTTATAGCATATATAGATGCGGATTGGACCAGCGATGTTGATGACAAAAAAAGTACTAGTGGAGGAGCATTCTTCCTTGGTAACAGTCTTGTATCGTGGTTGAGTAAGAAACAGGATTCAATTTATTTATCTACAGCAGAGGCCAAATACATTGCAACAGCATCTTGTTGCACATAGGTTTTCTGGATGAAACATACATTGAAGGATATTGAGGTTAAGTTTGAGCATCCCATCTCCATATTTTGTGACAATATAAGTGCAATCAACATTTCGAAGAATCTAGTTATGCACTCTAGGACAAAGCACATTCCAATCAAATATCATTTCTTAAGAGAGTGGGAATTTGATCAAAAAGTGAAGTTGGGATACATTTCTACACAAGAACAAATTGCAGACATTTTCACAAAGCCCCTTCCAAAAAGAGACTTTTGAGTACTTAGGGTAGAAATTGGGAGTGATATCACTCTCATCCAGTCACTAAATTTTTCAAAAGAAGCAAGTGTTTAGGGGGAGCTATTCATTGCCTTATCTTTTAGCCCCGAAAATCCTTTGCCATTGATGTCAAAGGGGGAGGAGTAGAGAAAGAGGGAGCATTTCAATCAAGGGGAGATGTATGGTTTTGTTGCATTAACAGATTACTTTTGTACAAGGTTGTCATCAATGACAAAGAAGGAGATTGTTGGAAATTATTCATTGATGTCAAAGGTGTTCGAAGACCAAGATTGGAGGTGCAAAAAAATAAAATAAAATATATTATTGCTAAGGGACGACCCTTAGACTCTAAACACCATCATTAAAATAAATATAAATTATAAATTATTTTTTTATGAAGAGGGACAACCCTCTCAAGTGGTGTGCCCCATTTTTGAGAGTTTGTTTTTGAAAATTAATATATATAGGGGTCGATCCCTATTGAAGCACCCAAGGTAGAGATGAAAGGGTGCATTTAAAAGGAGTTGCATCCATTTTCAAGGTATGTGTTGCTTTGAAAAGTCGCCTCTCTTGGGAAGAATATTTAAAAAGGCTGTGAAGATCATTTGAAGGCAAACAATTTATTGAATATCATTTGTGTAAAGGACTGAATTAAAAGGCATTGAAGTGCATATTTTTTAATACATATGAGTATGAGAGACATGAGCAGGTTTATCAAAGTTTTATGGTAGAACTTATGAAGAATTTTTTAGGAGATTATTAGCCAATAGGCTATATATGGTGTGAGGTTTCAACGTGAAACCTGTCTCACGTCATATTGTTATAGGTATCGATGAAACGACTAACGATTTCAGGAAAATACAAATATTAATGCCAAACGACTCACGTCCTATACATGCATTAAATGCAATGGTAGTGAATATCTCCAGAGCTTTCAATCAGCATGTCACATCCATTTACTCGGGTAAAAAATCATTTCTACAACTATTCAAAGGGATTTACGCAAGTGAAATATCTAACTCCAGTTGTGTTCGGATGTCCAATCCGCTCATCAAATTGCTTCTATGCAATTTATTGTTATTGGTAAATGCATTTATAGAGAAAATTGCATACCACCGCCCAGTGCCTCTATAAAACAAATGAACCGAGTGAATATTAAAAAAAACGGCTTTCAACAGAGACTATTAAGCACAGTGACTATTGGAGGAATTTTGAGGCAACAAAGCATAGGGCATACCAGCAAAAGGAATTCTTATAATCAACGGTACTTTCTTGCAAAAATTTACGGTTGTTTATCAACAATATTTATACTGTTAGTAAATCTTTCCTTGTTAAACAGAAATGCTACTTGGTTTCATTTGACTTCAACAAAATTCCTGCAATGTATTCTCTCCGTCTGGACTTATGATTTAGAATTATTTGTCTCTGATAGAATTATTTTGCCCACAAATTCTGCTCATATCCAACCATCCCATCCACAACCCCTTCACCTTCACCGCCGCCACAATGGAAGAGTAACCATTTTTTTTTCATTCTTCTCCTCTTCTTTGTGTTGTTGGTTGTCACTAACAAGAGGAAAAACCAAGAGTTCAGGTGACCCACAAGCACATTGAGTATCTTCTGTTGTTTGCTCAGGCATAGCTTCACACAACCAATTGAATTCATCACCTCTATTATGGTGAGGCCTCCCATTCTAGCAATCATTTTATATATTGAGCTTCTTCCTGTACAAGCAATGGTACATATGTGTTTAGTAAATTAAAGTTTTCACTCTTGTATTTTCAATTTACAGTAAAGTATTTAGAAAACCACAAAGTTAATTACGAAAGTTTATAAAGAATTTGTGTTGGTGTTAACACAGCAAAATATTCAATGTTTTGGAAAATACTTTAACAAAAATCCCACATGTTGGTTAACAGTAATAATTAAGTTTTGCAGATAATTAAAACACAAACAAAAAAAGTGGAAACAAATTTATTTAGAAAGGAGGTGAGGGGGGAGTGCAATCGCCTAAATTCCGAAGCCCAGACAGGCTGCTACATTTTAACCATCCTTCTCTTCTTGGCCTCAGATTTTCCTTCCTCTAATCGACCTCCACCCTCCATTCCAAAGCGTGGAGTTAGGGAAGAGGCTGTGACATTGCCAATCTGATGAGCTGCAGCCTGAAAATAACGTTTCAACGAGGTTTTAGAGTATTAAAATGTAAATTAAAGATCCTAATAATGAGCACATTTAGGTTTTAACGTTATGGCATCCTTTATCCTACGTAGTTAAGGATATATTAGCATTCCATCTTAACAATGTAATAAAAATGCCACAAATTGGAGAAGATAAGTAAGAGTTATTAGTTAGTAAAGTTAGTAAATTTCATAAGAGTTATTAGTTAGTAAAGTTAAAACGATATATTTTAAGGAAGGAGCAGTAAATTTTAAATAAATCCACTTTAGTTATTAGTTAGTAAAGTTAGTTTTTATTTAAGTATTTTATAATTAAAAATTTTGAGATTTAAATTTAATCAGGTTGTTGGAATTTAATAAGAAAATCTTAGACGTAAAATCTATTAAGAGTTGTTAAATTAGCAATATATCTATTTATTTAATTTCTTATTAAAGTAGTATTATATTTGCATTGGAGTAAAGTTTATATTTGAAGGTTAGAGGTTTTTAATTTTAAAGTAAAATAATTCAAAATATTTTGTCTATTTTATAATCAAAATTGTCATCGTACAAAAGGAAAGTTACAAATGATATTTATTGAAAAGCTTATTCCATGGGTTTCTATTTTATGATCAAGATTGTCATCTTCCAAAAGGCAAGCCATAGATACTTATACATCACTACACATATAGTATATTGTTTACCATTTTTTAATTTTAATTTCACTTGGGAATGGAAAATTTGCATCAACCCAATGAGATTATTGACATCTCGATAGTAACAGTTCCCTTATTCTGCTGACCAACTCAACACCATCGATCAATTAGAATGGTGCTTCAACAAGCCACATATAAGATTTTGTGAATGACATTACAATTAGTTGACTTGACCTGCTACAACAAGCAAAGGCCACTGTTTGAAACATGCAAACTATGAAGGACTGTGACATTCAGTCGATGGAAATAACAATACATGAATTCCACTCAACTTGTGAGAAGTTGGGTTCTTTTTGCACTTTCCTTCAAAAAATGAAATAAGATGAGTTCTACGCACAAGGCAGTTCTATCTACATAAAAGAAGCGTTTCAAAATTACTTGAATGATGTCTAATACACTTTCTCTTTGTAAATGTGTATATAGTATGTGATTTAACCATGTAACTACAGCTTTTACCAACTTAAGCATAGTTAGCTATTTTGTAAATCCCTACAAGAAATATAAGGTCAAATATATTATGAATAAGGCAATTTGCCTCACATCGAAAATACATTTCGTCACCTATTACAATACCATGTAATATGATTTTGCTTCATGAATATATACATATACTATGTGATATTGTTATAATATTGGAGCTTTGTTCTTTCTTTTTTATTTTGCTCTTGATCTCTTTATTTGACCCATATGTTACATTTCCAACAAAAAATGTCATCTTCGATTACATATAATTAAGAATAGTAGTTTATCTCTAATGTACCAAAATCCTTTCCTCATTTCACTTAATTAATTATAATCTAACAATTTTGTTCACATCATATAATTTATAGCTATTGTTTAGAATGTATCGACAATGAATGCTATATGTCTCCTTCAATTATTGTCTCTTTGTTGTACCTACATTCCTTACAATTTGTTAACTTAGTAGAATGATAATATCTTAATCTCTTCCTCAAACCCAAAACCTTTTCACTAAAAGTATTAGTTTAAACAAAGTTTCATGTGTCAAGATATACCACATTAAAGTATTAAATTAACATACAAAATAAACGTATAAAACATACAATACATCTTCCCATAATGAAGGTTCGCAAAAAAAAAATCACCACCATATATTTTCCATATAGCTACAAAGATGGTTTACAAAATGTCTTGATCTTTATGATGGGTCCATAATTTATTTACACTCTATGCAATTATTTTTTTGTGTCGTTGTAACCATCTGCTTCCTTAACCAAGACACGATCCACATATAATTTACTCTCTCCAGTATAGGTTCAACTTGTATGATTCATTTACTTAATACAATTAGCATAAATTATGGTTAGGTTTCTTAATTTCATTGCACCCCAAATGATTAACACATTTGTGGACCAAGTAGTTTTCTTTAACTTTAATGTATGTTCCTTTGAAGTTTATCCCTTGCTAATAATGCACTAGTGTTATATTCGTTTATTCCAATTATATTAGGTTTCTTAATTTCATTGCATCTCAAATGATTAACACATTTATAGACCAAGTAGTTTTCTTTAATTTTAATGTATGTTATCCCTTGCTAATAATGCACTATTGTTATATTCATTTATCCCTTGTTATATTCATTATATTTTTTTATTGAATGTATTTTTGAACATCTATAGTGCTTGCAATTTACTTCTAGACTACATAATAGAGTCAACAATTTTTTACTCACTAGGTTTTCTCTTTTTTGTTCTTACAAATGCAGCAAGTTAACTTCAAATGGCCACTATTTTGATATGCAAACCTATTCACAATCACATTTATAGGTATTCTTCCAAATTTACTTTTACACTATGTAAATTTTCTAAACACTTTTATTTCAACTAGTGCTTGCATGGTCTCAGTCAACTAGATTGTGTCTTTTTCATTTATTATCAAATTAGTTAGCTACATTTTTTTGTATATACAACATATTCATTTTCTACTTCAAAAATGTTAGGAAAAATTCAATTGCGGAACAAATTTTCCTAATGCAAAGTCTCAGAGGAGAAGAGAGATATGCCTTTTAATGTTTACAATTACAGTTCATTAAGACACACATGAAAGAAATAACAAAACCGAGAAATAAACACATAAGACAATTGACACTAGATTTACATGGGAAAACCCTTACGGGAGAAAAACCCACCACACCAAAGAAAGATCACTTATATTACAGTAAACCAATTACATACAAGTTACAGACTTTTCTTTTCAGATGACAATTCTATATCAGCAACATTTCCCTGATCAATCTTGTATCGAATTACACTACACTGTTACAATTCTTCTTTGTTCAGCATATAATGAAGTTCACCAAAATCTGATCACTCATCTGTCGAACTCTCTAACCAGACCCATGACCAAACTGTTCATCCATCGCTCAAGCTGTCTGTTTGTTTCCCACAAGAAAATGGTCACAACAGTTCAACTGTCCAATCGGTTCGCATTTTGTATCGCTCATTAGTCCAAGACAGAACACGTAGGACAAACGCTTGGTCAATAGATTTCAACTATATCGCTCATCGGTGAGACGACGGAATGTGTTGAACCGATGTTAGACTATCCATAGGCTATCACACACGGTACCGGCTCCTATCGCTCAGACTTCGGTAAAGTCTCCTCAATCTTCAGGACCATTGGCAAGACAATCCCTATCGGCAACAAACTAGAAAGTCACACTAAACACTCATGTCTCTCCGATGACCCAACGAACACTAAGATCGCACATATCAGTAAGAGTCACATTGATCGTTCACCATGAGCAGATCCATCGGTGAGAGAAACAGCATCAGTAGGAGATCAGGAGGTTACGTCGACAACACAAGTCTCCCCGACGACCTTCATCGCTAAGAGTCTCCCCGATGATCTTTGTCGCCTAGACATTTACCATCAGAGCAAGTAAGGAATGTCACCTCGACTGTTCTGGTCACGTCGATATCGCTAAGACAACCGCAGGGTCACGCCGACGTCGCCAAGACTTCTGCGAGTCACCCTGATGATTCTCATCGCCAAGACAGATCCAAAGTCACAACGATCTGATCTCTCCAAGATATTTGCTCATTGGCAAGACATTCCAAAGGTCTCACCGAAATTTATCTTTCAGGAGTTCAATGTCATAAAGCATTGAGGCACTTTTTCCAACAATCTCCCACTTGATGAAGATCTTACTGACACCTCCAAAGCACAACAAAACTACTGAGTTTTATGGGCACCAAGGCCCATCGATCTGGTACACCACCTGTACTTTTTTGTGCTCACTGGTTTCGTCAATAAATCTGCAACATTTTCCAGAGTATCCAACCTTTCTGAAGAGACCTTTCCATCCTCCACCATATCTCATACAAAGTGATACTGCACATCAATATGTTTTATCCTGGCATGGAAAGTAGGATTATTTTCCAGACAAATAGCACTCTAACTCTCACAGTAAATTGTAATTTTCCCTGCATCAAACCCAGTGTTAGAACACAAACATTTTAACCAAATTGCTTCTTTACAGGCGTGAGTTGCTGCCATGTACTCAGCTTTCGTAGTGGACAAAGCAACTATAGCTTGTCACTTGCTCATCCAACTAATTGCACCACCATTCAACATGAAAGTATATCCACTGGTGGACCTTCTACTATCAATGTCCCCTTCCCAATTAGAATCCACATATCCACGAATGCTAAGAGTCCTCTGTGATCCAACCAAATGTCCATGGTAACACAAAGCATAGTCTGAAGTGCCCCTTAGATATCTAAACACTCTTTTCACATATTCCCAATGTGTCCTTCTTGGATTCGCCATAAATGGACTAAGAACTCCCACTGCTTGGGCAATGTCTGACCTTGTACAGACCATTGCATACATTAAACTACCAACTGCAATAGCATAAGGCACTATGTCCATGTCCTCCATCTCAGTAGAATATTTTGGACAATCTTCAACAGATAGCTTTGTTCCCTGCAAAACTGGAACAACTAGCTGCTTACAATCATTCAGACCAAATCTCTCCAGAACAGTATTAATATACTTACTCTGGGTAGCCAAAGATTTTTTCCCTTTCTGTCCCTGGTTATTTCCATCCCCAGAATATACCTAGTTGCACCAAGATCTTTCATTTCAAACTTTGAAAACAACTGAGACTTTAGATCAGAAATCATTAACTTACTATTTCCTATGAACAGCATGTCATCAACATAAAGAGAAATAATAAGAATCCGATCATTTTCAATCTTGTAGTACACATAATGATCTGATTTTGATCTTACAAATCCAAAATACAAAACAAATGTGTCAAATTTCTGGTACCACATCTTAGGTGATTGCTTCAAACCATACAGAGATTTTTTTAACTTGCAAACCAAATTTTCTTTACCTTTTCTCACAAAGTGCTCAGGCTAGGACATATAGATTTCTTCTTCAAGATCACCATGAAGAAATGTTGTCTTTACATCCATCTACTCAATCTCCAAATCATATGTTGCAACAAGTGACAAAAGAAATCTGATAGATGTCAGCTTTGCTACAGGAGAAAAAATTTCCCCATAATCAATTCCCTCTACTTGGGAATAACCCTTCGCAAGCAGTCTCGCTTTATACTTTTCAACACAACCATCCAGACCAATTTTCTTTTTAAACACCCACTTGCAGCCCACAGGCTTTCTACCTTTAGGCAATGGGACCATATCCCAAGTATCATTTTTATTAATGATGTCATTTCTTCACTCATGGCTTCCAACTAGGAATTTGAATCAGACATTTTAGTTACCTCTTTTACAGTCCTAGGCTCATATGTGTTAGTAATCAAATCATAGGCACAACTAGAATCTAACGTAGAGAATCCATACCTATCTGGTTGTTTCTTCTCACATGTAGACCTCCTCACGAGCTGAGGCTGGGGTTGTGGTTCTTCTTCTTGTTCAGAACTCTCAAAGCTGCTCGAACTCTCCTCAATTTTAGGTACACTTTCAATGTGTTGTTCCTCTTTTTCTAGAGTTAGAGGTATCTCAACAACATCATTCTTATTTTCCTCTTCTTTCATCCCTAACTACGGATCCACTGAAGAAGGTTTCAGTTCCCAGAAGATTACACTTCTACTATACAATACCTTCTTAGTCACAGGATTCCAAAGATTGTATCCTTTCACACCAAGACCATACCCAATGGAGATACATTTTTTCAGCTTTGTTGTCCGATTTAGATCTTTTCACATCCGGTCATGCCAATATCGTTGAGACAACTACAGGGTCACGTCGACATTGCCAAGGCTTTTGCAGGGTCACCCTGATGATTCTCGTCGCCAAGAAAGATCCAAAGTCACAGTGATCTGATCTCTCCAAGACAGTTGCTCATCGGCAAGACATTCCAAAGGTCTCACCGAAATTTATCTTTTAGGAGTTCAATGTCAGTAAGCATTGAGGCATTGTTTCCAACAAAAAAGTGTGAATTTATATGTCAATTGTAGTAAGTAATAGTTGCCACTTGCAATTTACTTTTTGCAAGGACTAGTTAGTTCTCTCGTGGCAATGTATTCTTTGACTAAGAATGTAATTAAGTTGATCAATGATGGAAACCTAGACTTGCAACCCCATCTACAAGCATTAGATATTTCAATGTTTGTCCATGGCCCCAAACCAACCAATCGCTATATAGTGTGCTCTTTGATGGGGTACATAAACAGAAGGCTACACTTCCAAAATAGTGCAACCACTACATAGATTCTGAAGAACTCTTGAACGGATCTATACTTACTCATTAAATACAGTTGCCCTGTTATTTGCAATTCCAGGTGAGCCACCATATTTCAATGCTTTTCTACAAAATTCCAAATGAAAACTTATAGATTAGCATTCTTGAACCCATTATGTCACATTTCATCCTATTCACGATACTTTTTTATTGTACAATTATAGGTGGATTGTCATATCTAAATTAGAAATCACATGTTTGCAACAGGATATCATTGGCCAACCCGTCTACCTGGTTGAACAACAGTCCCAACAACTACATGTCACATCTACAAGCTTGGATGACAGTGTTATAGTAACACAACTACCTCTCATGACAATGTATTCTTTCACTCAGAATGCAATCAAGATGATCAATGATGGAAACCTAAACTTGCAACCCCATCTACAGGCATTAGACATTTCATTGTTTTTCCATGGCCCTGAATAGGTTGATCGATATAGAGTGGAGCTCTTAGATGGGGTGCATAAGCAGAAGGCTATACTTCCAAAAAACTACAACCAGTACATAGCTTCTAAAGAACTCCAAAATGGATTTATACTTAAACTCATAGGATACAATTGCCCTATTCTTTGCAATTCAAGGTGAGCCACTATATTTCCATGTTCTTTTACAAAATTCCAAATAACAGCTTGTAGCTTAGCATTTTTAACCCACTATGTCACATTTGTTCCTACTAAAAATACTTACTCATTGTACCTTTATAGGTGGATTGTCATCTCTGAATTAGAAATCACATGTTTGCAGCAGGATATCATTTGTCAACCCACCTACCTATTTGAAGAACAAGCCCAACAAGTAAATGCTACGAGCTCAACTGCTCCATCTACAAGCATGAATGACAGTGTTAGGGTAACAAAGCCACCTCCTCACAGGGCACTTTTTGGATTATGTTTGTCTATACAAAATAAAGACCTTCCCTCCAATATTACTCCTATTAGAAATTTGAATCCATTCTAGACAAGGTGGCTTATAAAGGGTCGTGTTACCATAAAAAATAAATGCACCGCTTCAACACATAAAAGGGACAAGGGAAGGTCTTTTCATTTGATTTTATTGATTGTGAGTGCACTAAAATACATGTAACTTGCTTTAATGAATTTGTAAACCTTCATTACATGAATGTTCATGTTGGAGAAGTATATACAATATCTGGTGGAAGATTCCAAAATTTCTCTCTCCGAAGATGACCTTGCAATTCCCAAACATCAATTATCTGTCACTCCCTTCAAGGACATTTTAGAACTAAACAATAATATCCTTGTTGATGTTATTGGAATAGTCATATGTGTGGACCCAAGCTCAACCATAAGGAGGAGGGATAGGACTGAAGTTATTAGAAGGAGCATCAAGTTGATAGATGTCTCTTCATCTACCATTAATATTACTTTATGGGGTCCAGCTACTGAAAAGGAAGGCAAATAACTCCAAGAGATGTATCACTTAAATTACGTTGTTGTACTTGCAATAAAAAATGGTTTTCACTGAGCATAATGGAAAGGTCATAAGCACTTTGGCAAGCACCCACCTATATATAAACCCAAGCATAGAGGAGGCAAAACAACTCAAATCATGGTTTGAATAGAATGGGACTGATGTTACTCCATCAAATACACAATCTTTGGATGCACCTCTCATGCTTATGAGAAAAATAATTGCTAATATTGAAGAGAAAACTACCAAAGTGAAAGAATTGTCCATCTTGTCCCCTTGAGTTAGATGGAAAAAAATGTAAAAAAAAGGTTGTCCAAAATGATGATCAAACATGGTACTGTTCAAAGTGCAAAGCTACAACTGCTAAATGTACCTATAGATACATACTTCAGGTAAAGCTAACAGATCATACAGGAATATTATGGGTTGTTTCTTTTGAAGAACCAACCACCAAACTTCTTGGAATGTCTGCAGATAATTTATACATGCTATAATTCAATCCTGGAAAAGAAACTGAAGCTTAGACCATAATCAAGGGAGCGTTATTCAAACAATTTATCTTCACAATCTCAAATTCATATGATTCAAATGGTGTTCAAGGACAAGTAAAATCAACAATAACAAAGGTTGATGAGCTATATTTGGTTCCAAAAAAGTTGCTCATGTTGGGTGGAATCACTGATATGTGCCATATTGCTAGTGTTTAGATATAGCTCGATTGTTTATGTAATGTATATAAAATTTTGTAACATCTCATATAGTATACTTTGTATACTTTTTACTGCATACATGGAATTTGAAATTCACGTGTATTGAATACATTTTTATTATGAAAATAATGTGATTGATCTCTTCCATCAAATTACTTATGTATATAGCATACTAATCATATCTCAAATAATTATCAAAATTATAATGATTGAAAAACTCATTCAATACAATGCACAGTTTTTCCCCACGCAAGTTTAGCTTCTTTAATTCTATATGTATTTTTAATTATACATTTGATGATGGTAGTTCCTATTTCCTTTACAGATGGTGAGCTCTAACCCTAAAAGCATACAATCTCATAAAATCAATCATGACTACTATATTCAACATAAAGAAGAAATAAGCATTTGTCATCATATACAACGCATAGGAAAATATACAATACAATCTACCGCACCAACCTTCATTCAGTCAAACCAACACAACATCAAACCATATGAATCTATAACATCCCAAACTGAACACCCTTCAGATCGAGGTTTGTTAATGTGTTCACACCGAACAATGCATAATCTTCAAAATCAGTCCACAATCAGTCCACAAGCTTACCACAAACCGACAAAAACTTTATAGAAGCTTCTAAACGATTTCGCTCGAGATTAGATAAACTATCAAACTTGCCAACTTGCTTGCCATGAATGTTACCCAGGAATGCACACCAACTCAACACAAAGTGGTCCAGTTTGTTTTAGATGCTTTCATGAGAAAGGTAGACATCGTTTCTCATTGTCTAACTTTATGGACCTAGGAGTACAACCGTACGAGTTAGAAACACTTACACAAGTTGAAGAAATTCTTATAGCACGAGTCAATCCAATAATACAAGTAACTCATGCTCTTGGAGGCCAATACAAATATAGTGGGCACATAATTTGTTTCTCGCAAGATATCAAAACCATAGCAAAATACCTGCCACATAAAATTGCAAACTTGGATGTGTTGGTGGTTCGAAGAACCAATACAAAAGGTGACCATTATGACTACTACATAAGTAGGCATCATGTGTGGGCTGCATTAAAATATAAAATCACATATGACCTGTACTACAAAGACGTTGAGGTGGATTTTGCATCTCTTGAAGAGCTCCCTGATACAAATACAGACATTTCCAATATGCTTCATAACATTATTGCTGACAATGAAAATATGGTTGCACCAAACAATGCATCGACATTTTACACAGAGCCACCAGGCAATGAATTCACTTGCTCCTTATCATTTATGGCTAGGTTACCAAATAAATGCCATGAACTAGAAATCATCAAAGAAACATTGCAAGTTAGAGATCAAGATGACACCATTATTGATTGGCCAACACTTGAGTCCTCACCAGTTAATGAATATAATACAAAGGACCTTTTAGACATGGCTTTTCCTTCACTCTTTCCAAAGGGTAGTACACTACATTTGCAACCTTGCTATAGAAAAGTTGAAATGCATGAATATGTGTTGCACCTAATGAGATTTCATGATAATAGATTTGGAAGCCATCCAAGGTTTAGATATTTTTTCTTGAACTTGTTGATGCACCACCGAAGCCAAGTTTTTGCCTCTATTTTTGTCAAGAAAAATGTTGAGGACTGCATACCAACCACCATTGACAGTCTTCGTCTCCATATACAATAGTTGTCTTACACTAAAATAACCAAACAGTTGATGCATTATGGATCCTCCCTTAGAGGCACATGAGCATATTGAAATAAGTGTCATGGTGAGTTGTCGAACATGATAAACCAAATAGGCTCCCCTGCACTATTCTTCACATTAAGTGTTGCAGATACTAAATGGCCTGATTTACACCAACTATTTTCAAAGGGAGCAACGCCAAGAACAAAAAAAATAAAGATCACATACCTAGCATTGTTACTAACCTGACAACAATGACAAAAAAGACGTTTGTGTGTGTGAGAGTGGGTGGGAGCCAATGGCTCATTTTTTATTCGAATGATGAAGGCGCGCAAGCTTTGGGCACGTTGCAGGTTCTGTTGGTTGTTGGAGGAGCTTGGGTAGCCTTTGGGGGCCCTCCTCTTGCTCTGTTGGGGATGGCTCAACCCTGTGCAGTCGGTTCTGGGTTGCCTCTAGACAAGGTTTTGTTGCATGTGTCCCCAAACAGGGGTTCCTTTCTACGGCCTTCTACGGAGGTTCTTGTGGTCGCGACGGTGGTCACGGTTGTGGATGGTTGCGGGCTGACTAGGGGTTTTGGGGACTCTGATGCTTCACAGGGTGTGGACTCTATTCCTAGTGTTGAGTCGGTGGATGTCTCTGCTAAAGGCTTTCCTTCTTGAGTGAAGTCCTTTTCTAAGGCTGCTAAAGTGGGTTCTCGACCTCTTGTTCTCGCTCGAGCTCGGCCTTTGCCCTCGTGACTCCCCAATGGTGGTCTGCGGACCTGAGGTTACTGAAAAAATGAGGAATATTATTTGAATCAGGGTGTGGTCTACAGGTTTAATGGCTTGTGGCCCTCCCTTCCAGACCTCCATAGTTGGGTTTCCACCTCTTGGAAGCCAGTGGTTTTTGGAGAGATTGAGCTTTATCCCTACGCTAGGGGATTCTTTATAGCAACCTTTGCCTCCTCCATGGAGCGTGATTGTGTGCTGGATAGGGGGTGGATGTGGGGGATTCATTCACTGTCCATCAGACCTTGGTCTCGTTCTTTCAATCCCCTTACAGAGCCTCTGAATACTAGACCAGTCTGGGTCCGACTGTCAAATCTCCCTCTCTAGTTTTGGGAGGACTCTTGTTATGAAGCTATTGGCAACACCATTCGATGCTTTTTGATGGTGGACACTGCGACTCTGGAGCTTGTACACACTAGGGTTGCCCAAATTTTAGTTGATTTGGACATCTCAAAACCCCTCCATGGTGACGTAGTCTTGTTGGTGGAGGACAGACCTTGGAAGTAGCTCCTGGACTATGAGGGTCTCCATTTTCAATGTAGGAGATGTTCTTTTGTGGGTCATTTGGCCTCTGGTTTCCCACTTTCCCGCCACAAGGGCACTGCTACTTGGTGGAAGGATGCTCTCTTAGGTCATCTCACGATGGGTTCTCCTCCTTTGGAGGTTTCTTCTACGAAGGTTGACCCTCTTGTGTCTTCTCGTGAGCATGTGTCTTGCTCGAATCCTCTTCTGAGTATACCTTTCACAGAGCCTTTTTCAGCTCAATCTGCTAACACTATTTTGTCTGAGCTTGCTCAAACTTTGTTGGATGCCTCTGTTGGTTCCCGCCGCAAGGGCGCTGCTACTTGGTGGAAGGATGCTCTCTCAGTTCATCTCACGATGGGTTCTCCTCCTTTGGAGGTTTCTTCTACGAAGGTTGACCCTCTCGTGTCTTCTCGTGAGCCTGTGTCTTGCTCGAATCCTCTTCTAACTATACCTTTCACGGAGCCTTTTTCAGCTCGATCTGCTGACACTATTTTGTTTGAGCTTGCTCAAACTTTGTTGGATGCCTCTGTTGGTCCTTCGACCAATTTTGTCTCCTCTCATGTGTTGTCGTCTCCCCTGTGTGATGGCTCTTTTCCCTTGGTGGCTTCTATGGATCAGCTACTCTCTCCTCGTTCGATGCATGATTCTGAGTTCTCCTGGTCGGTTGTGTTGCGTAAGAAGAAGGGACTCCCTTGATTTGTTTCTGCTTCGCGGCCTCGAGTTAAGGAGGTCAATTTGGTCCCCTCTAATTTTGGGGGTGTCCAGTCCTTGTTTGTTTTTGACAGATGTTTGTCAATTGTTTCTGTGTGAGGTCTATCCTCTTTTCCCAGTTCATTTTGGGCTTGTTCTAACTTCTTGTGGCCCTTTGGGCTCTCTGTTTGAAGGGTACGGCACCCTGAAAATGTTGTTTATCTTATCAAAAACATTGTTACTAACCCATATACAACATCCTTATACTTGCATCAACAATTTACAATATTCCATGAAGAAGTCTTAGAGAATCTCTTTTGTGCAATATACTATTGGTATAGATATGAGTGGAAACATCGAGGGTTTGCACATGTACATGGATTCCTTTGGCTTGAAGGTGCATCGAACATGGACAAACTTGACTGGAGCAATCATGCAAATATATACATAGAAAATTTGTTCTTTGACAAATATGTTAGTGCCTGGAATCCTCGTAATCGAGGAGACAGGAACAACACACGCCATCGGTCTTTGCAAGATGATCCATGTTTACTAACAACACATGAAATCTTCGCTACAAATAAACTTGTTGACTATGAGGAGTTACTCAACCGTGTCCAAAGACACACCAAATGTTCATAATCAACCTACCTTCGCAAGAAAGGCAACAACATGGAGTGTCGGTATAGGGCGCCCTCACTTGAATGTGCTACCTCTTCCTTGTGCAATGATGAAAATGGTAAAAAAAACCTTTTCCCATGCACGTAATGATGATAAGTTGAATATACATAGTCCAGAAATGTTTTCCATATGGAGAGCCAATATGGATTGTCAACCTGTGCTTTCAAAAACACTTTTTTTAAAGTACATTGCAAAAAATGCCACAAAGGTAGAAATAAAATCTAAAAGTTGTATTGATATGTTGACACGCATATATAGAAATCAAGCACCGGAAGACAAAACTCTTGTGGCATACAGAATATTAATGTCTAAGATTATTGTTGACCATGATATAGGTGCACAAGAAATGTGCCATATGCTACAAAAGTTTCCCCTTGTTGTTTGCAATCATGAATCTATGGCACTTAATGTTGGGAAAAAAGTTTTCAATCGAATTAAGACAAACCCAAATGAAAATACGTTGCAGTTGAATTATCTCCAATTGTACACACAATGTCCTCCTCAAATGGAGATAGTAACACTTCTTGAATCTGCACAATCATTCTCATTTTCATCAAGTCACAAAGGCTACAAGTGGAAAGAAAGGAAAAAAAAAAGGCAATTATTAGTGTCTTCCCACTATTTAGTGCTATTCCAAAGGAGGATTCCGAACATTTTGAGACATTTTGTTGGAGTGAACTACTTCTTTACAATCAATTTCATAACATTGTCGCAAACATTGGTATCAAGAAAGAGACAATTGTTGCGAATTGGAAGGAATGAATATACTTAAATATTATATATGGCATATTGACTGTGTAACTGATGAAGAGGTCAATCAAGAAGAGGTAGAGGAAATAGAGAATGAAAGCAATATATGAAATACAGTACAATTGAATGAATGGGAGTTCTTATCACAACTGGATCTTGGTACTAGTGGAAATCTTAATTCCCTTGATATGCTTTGAAGACGTGACTTTGACAATTGCAACAAGTGGAATGAGCGTACAATACCTCAAGCTTTACATGAAACTGCAGAGCATTTCGTAAGCACAAACAAGGTGTACCAACATGATGGCCAAACACCATTTGAGTTTAACGACCTCCCATATCCACTCTCTCCCAAATAACAACTCACTCTTACACTTGTTTTGGACCATTATAGTGTTGGTGCATTCAATAAACCCTTGCACATGATCATACAAGGCACAACGGGAACAGGGAAATCCTATCTTATTCATTGCATTAAACACTCTCTTTCCAGTTTAGTATTGCAACAACATAGCCCATTCCTTGTTGTTGCTCCTACAGGAATTGCAACATTCAACTTACATGCCTCGACTATAAATTCAGCCCTGAAGATTCCAGTCAAGGAAATGCAACCATTGAAGGGTCAATCACTTGTAGTGTTTCAACAGAACATGACACATAAAATACCTCCTAATTGATGAGATGAGCTTTATAGGCCCAAAATTACTCTTGAAATTTGATACTGGTTACGTGAGGCTTTCCCCCACCAACAACACTTGTGCTTTGGTGGAACATTTATCATTCTTGTAGGCGACTTTACACAACTACACCCTGTTGTGGAAAAACCTATCTATGCCTCCCACACAAATGCAAAAGCCCTATGGGAACAATTCACTATGATTGTCACACTAGAAAAAATATTACGACAACATGGGGACACTCAAGCTCAAATTGACTTCTAAAGAACTCTACAAAACATTCGTAATGCAAAACCAAATGAAAAAGGTTGGGAGCTACTAATGAATTGCACAAACACAATGCTATCAAACAATAAAAAAAAGTCTTTTGACCAAGCAATGTACCTATTTCCGACCAATGACTTAGTTGGAACGCACTACAAAAAAATTGCTACAATTGTTAAATCTTCCTATTGCACTCAGTATTGCAATAAAAACAAACACAAAATCAAACATCGATAATGATTCTGACCAACTTCCCCATGAACTCCTGCTATGTAGAGGCCAATGCATCATGCTAACTACAAACCTATGGATTCAGGAAGGCCTTGTCAATGGTTCTCTTGGAGAGGTCTTAGATATTGTCTACACAAATAGCTCTAAACCACCAAATTTACCATTATATGTAGTAGTAAAATTTGATACTTACAATGGCCCACCTTGGAATGTACATGCTCCAACAACTATTCCAATAGCACCTATATCTCTAGGTACTCACAGATAGTTGCCACTATGCATGGCATGGGAAATTACAATACATAAATCCCAAGGATTAACAATCAAAAGAGCAACAATTGATATAGGTAAAAAAGAAAGACATGGCTTGACTTTTATAGCTATATCTAGAGTTAAATTGGTACATGGACTTAGGATAGATCCACTATTTTCCTTTGATCAATACTCAAGAATGAAGAATAATCATTACACAATTATCAAGAAAAAAGAAGAGTTTCAACTACATCTTCTCTCATTATGATGAGTACAAGTACACATACATAAACACACCTCTCTCAATAAACTGTATTTGTTCAATTTTCTCCTTAACATATTCATACAATACATATTTTTGTTTCTATATTTACACCACATTTTAAATCACGTACAAGTGGATGTTCCACATTCGTATACTCCTACAGCAGTTGCTTCGATCTAGCTATTGATATTTTTTTTCCACCCAGAACAAAAACTTTCACCCTTTATCCAAGTTTTACAGTTTGCATAAAGTCATCTTTGCATTAACGAATTGGGTTGATTAACCTATTCTTTTATTGTGTAGGATAGTATAACAAAAAATAGCACAACAATTATATGCCAGATCTTCCAGTGCGAACAAATGGAATCACCAAATACAAAAAATCAACATATTTGAAATATTTGCAGAACTTTCATTCATTTTTCAATATCCAAGTATGTAATAAACACGTAAATTTTCCATAGCATAATTAAAGTTGCTGCAAATATTGCTTTATTTAGTATTAGGTTGTATATAAATTGATTCAAGTGTTTTAATTTTCTCCAGAGGTAGCTTCTTATGAGTATATACAGCATTGTGATCTCCATAGTAAAAAATGGCAAGGACAAAGATCATGTTTTTTAGCAACTAACTTTCTACTACAACGATTTTCCTTCAAGTGGGCCTCTTGCAAAGAATGTGTTTTTGCAACTCATTCATCACACTCTGCTTTACAAGTCAAGAAAACGTCTGGGCATGATTCAATCAAAAAAGATGACATTAAACCTCATAAAGCTCATGCTCACCAGATTCTTTCCTTACATCTGGAACAAAGACACATAATTTTTTCTTAGAAAAATTCATCTTCTTCACCATCATCCTCATCCTCCTCCGCTTCATCTTCCTCTCATTGATGTTGCACAGTGTGTGAAAGAAGATTTCATGAGAAAATTAATGAAGTGTTGTACTGCTCTCTTGAATGCAACTAAGCTCCTCAAGTAATTGTACTTACAATATGTTTTGTCATCTATGGCCTAAAATTATTTCACCATTCAACCCAAACATTGAACAAATTGTATGTTTAATTCTTTATTCTATGAAAGAGATGGTTATACAAACATTATCTTTTGGTAACATCTATTTTTTGTTGTGAGATTAAAGCTTTGTTTGTTGTGGTACTAGTGTCTGGCTATATGTCCAAATATGTATTACAAACATTTTGTAAAAATATACAGATAATATTGCACAAGTTTTAAACTGCACTTCACTCCCATGCTTATTCTATATATTTTTCTATCAGTGTAACCCTTGCACCCCCTCTGGTGCAAGTGCTAGTAAAGGTAGATTTTGGTGTAGTCAGCAAATTTATGAAGGTGATTTAGGGTAGATCTAAGAAGAAGTTGCAAATAAATTATTATATTGTTCATTAGGAGGTCGGTGCCTTTAATTAAGGGGATCGAGAGGTTGGTGCCTCTCATTAGAAGAGATTGGTGTCTCTTGCTAAGTTGGTGCTCAGTTGTGGGATTGGTGTCTCCTGTGGGTTGGTGCCTATGAAAGAAGCTTTGCTAATGAAGTAGGTTGGTTCCTACAACAAGATCTATATAAGCAATATTTTGTTGTGGTTTTCTGCCATAAGGGTTTCCATGTAAATCGTGTGTTCATCTTGTGTTCCTTATTGCTAGATCTTGCATGTGTCTTATTGTTGTGGATGATTAAGTTTTGAAGTATTATTGTTGTGGTTAATTAAGTTTTGAAAAAGTAAAAGATTGTTGTTATATTGATTCACCACCCCCCCGCCCCCCCTTAGTATAATTGAGTGATTTTCAATGGCGATCCTTGCATGATTCTTCATTATATACTTTTTGCTTGTGTATCAAAATTGCCTCCAAAGGCAATGGTGTAGTCACATGGTGAGAGACTGTCTTGATATCCCATGAGGTGGGTGATGGCTCTATCATGTTTGAATAATTACAATGAAGTGTACAATTGTTGATCATGATTGGGGATTGTATAGTGGCAGGATTGTTGTTCCTTATTGCTAGATCTTGCATGTGTGTTACTGTTGTGGATGATTAAGTTTTGAAGTATTATTGTTGTGGTTAATTAAGTTTTGAAAAAGTAAAAGATTGTTGTTATATTGATTCACCCCCCCTCAGTATAATTGAGTGTTTTTCAGTGGCATGGTGATCCTTGCATGATTCTTCATTATATACTTTTGCTTGTGCATCAAAATTGCCTCCAAAGGCAATGGTGTAATCACATGGTGAGAGACTATCTTGATATCCCATGAGGTGGGTGATGGTTCTATCATGTTTGAATAATTCCAATGAAGTGTACAATTGTTGATCGTGATTGGGAATTGTAGAGTGGCAAGATTAGGGGATTTTGGGATAGAAGTGATGGGGGTGATGGGGGGATTGGTGGTAGCAAGCTTGTGAGAGGAGTGGAGGGAGGAACATATTTGGATGTTGGAAAAAGTTTCTTTAGGATTTGTGAAGGTGTTACCAACCTCTTTGTTGTGAGAGTTATAGCCAAGGCCCTAAAATCTTGAATTTAATTTTATTTGGATGGGTTCCAAGATGTGCTCATGAAGGCCTAATCCTTTGTCATGATAGTTCATGTTCTGATAAATCTAATCGCCAATGGGATGCATGTTATTGTGGAAATTGGATAAAAATCCATTTTTAGATGGATAGGTAGTGGTGGTAGTTGTAGTTTGCTCAGTTGGGGGAAGACCATATTGATTTAAGGTGGAGAAACTAAGGGGATAGGATTGTGGTTAATGGATGGGTTTGATATGGATTATTGGATCTTGAGAGGCTATGGGATCATGAATGGATTAGTAGGGATGCTTAGACCTTGAGATGGTAAGGGATCATGAGAGGGATTAGTAGGGATGCTTCAATCTTGATAGGGTAGGGGATAGGTTTGGGCATGCTTTGGAACAAGCTTTTTTTAGATTTGTTTAGAGGATATGAGAAGGGATGATGTTTTGTGTTAGCAATTAGTGCATGTATGGATTCTTTCAGTTGAACACATGGATGAGGGAAGCATCTTCAATGTTTATATATAGGGTGTTTGATGGGTGTGAGCCCTTGGAGAAAATACTTAAGGGATGATTTGGTTCATTGGTGCTTGGATTGGTATGGCTTGGATAGTGAAGTTTTTTGAGGATGAGGGATTGGCATAGGATGTGGAGGCTATAAGGTGCTTGTATAAGGTGGGGATTTGGGATATGGATGAGCAATGAGGGGATTGGTTTAGAGAGGTTGTTTTGTCTTCAAATGTGGCATAAGGATGACTAATGGATATGTCTTTAGGATTAATTGAAGCTTGTGGCAAGCTTGCTTAAGGCAATGTCATCTAAGGCATATTCATCTTGGTCCACAAGACTATGCTCATCGTCATGGGTATGTTCAAAGGGATCATATTTGTCTTGATCAACAAGACTACCATCATCATCAAAGAAGGGATTTCGAGATTGGCAAGGGGACTCATCAAAGAAAAATGGATTCATGATAGAGGTTTGGATGATGTGATGAGTTATGGGATTGGATAGAAGACTTGTTTTGGGTGGTGATTTAGGATTGAATCATTAAGGTCAAATTTGGGATAAGTTTGAAAGCTTTAATTTTGGATAAGGTTAGATTTTGGTATTTAATTAGTGGAATGGATTGGAATTGGATTGGATAAAGAATGAAGGGTCAAGACCTTAAGGTGAGTTGATTTGATTGATGTTTTCCTACACTTAGGATTGGAAAATTTCTTAAGCAAGAGGTTGATGTTGGATTGGATCACTATACTTAGAATAGGCAAGTTCCTTGGAAAATTTAATTTTGATTGGATTTTTTATTGCTAACTTAAGATTGGCCAAGGTCTTAAGCAAGCTTGATTAAGATTGGATTAGGGGATTATTGATTTGAGGATAGATGATGGACTAGGATTCAAATAGGATATGTAGATGGGAGGATTGATTAAGATTGTCTAGGGTTTTAGATTTTGCTTTATTTGGCTTTGATTGTCTAGGGTTTTAAATTAGGTTTTAAGATTTGGTTAAGATTTTGACAATTGGCTTGGGATGAGAATTTGGATGAAGGGGTTGATTAGGATGTTTGGTTGATGTGGATAAAAGTTGAGATTTTAATTAGATGATGGAATGGAAGGCCTCAACCTTTACAATTCATTTGCTTTGTAAGAGGAGTTAGACTTTGATTATGGTTTTTTTTTAAGGTTGGGGGTTCAATTAGAATTTTGGGGGGAAGAGATGTTTGATGGAGACTAGGATAGCGGATTATCTGAGGATTGGAGTTGGAGTGAGTTTATGTGGGATTAGGAATTAGATTTAGGATTATGGAGTGATTAGGATCAAGGGCCAAGATCTTAAGATGGTTGATTGTGATTAATTTTATTTTATTTACTTAGAAGAGGCTAAATTCCTAAATGTGGATTAAACTTTGGTTTTGGATTTGGTTTTTAGATTTAAAGTCTTCATCTTGATTATTGTTTGGTTTTGGATTATGGATTGGAATGAAGGATTGTATTGTGGATCAAATGGGAATATATTTGATTAGGGCTTAAGGATTTGGATGATGAGAAAGATTAGGATTAGGGTGATTGTGATTAAGATGGGGAATTTGATGGTTTCGATTAAGATGAGAAGGATGAGAAAATCAACCTTCGATTTAAGATTTGAGCTTGATCTTGATGGATTTTGATTCAAAGGTTGGAGATTGATTTTAGATGGGGATGGAAGATGTGATTTTGGATGGGTCAAAGGAAAAGATTTGATGTTTAATGGTTTTGGCAGTTTTGAAGAGGTGAATTCATAGTTTTCAATGAGAAGGCATGCCAAAATATGAACATCTTAAAATTATTCAAGTGGGTGTGTACAATGGACACAACCCCACGTATATCCCGTGTCCAAGCATAATGTGTAGGGCCTATGTTGAGTCACTAACAGCTTTTGATCACCCAATATCACTCTTATGGCACAAGGGGAGAGTGTGCATAGCACACTCATTTTTAGCACATTGTAAGGAACTTCCCAACACAATATGTGATCGATGCATCACATCCAAGTACACTTGAATAGTCTTAAACTAGGCTTTACAAGGTGACTAAGGGTATCATCTATATACCACAAAGGTGCACAATGCCTAAATCTTTGAACAAGAGCCCATCTACAAGCATGTGTTCATGGACAAGTCCAATCACACTTCACCTTGGCTCCTTATGAAAAGAGGCCCAATGTGTCTCTTATGTATCAACTTTTCTAAACTTATTTTGGTTGCTCATAAATGCCCAAACTAATCTGTGCAAAGATCCTTCCAAGGACTTCTTCGTAACTGAACTGATTTCCACTTAGTATAAGACACTATAAAAAAATCCATTTTTTTAATCTCAGCTCGGATGGGGATGATAAGAAATCGCAAAATATTAACTTGCAATTGGAAGACTTCGATCAATCAAAAGCATCATTGAGATATTTGTTGAGCTCTCTTAAGAAAATTAAGGATGTTAGGGAGTTGTGTACAATAAAATAGTGTGTTCTAGAACAAATATCGATTGTAGTTGTAATACCATTAATAATACTTAATGAATTGTCAGTGATACTATGTGTGAATAATAAATACAACTGTCTAAGAAACAAACTAGGGATGGTTTAAATACAATATCAATTGTTTTTCATAGCCCTCATATGTTCCTTTGAAATAATCTATCATGGAATGATTGCTAAGTGGGGAAAATATGCATTTATGCAAAAGACTAATGCAGATGTAATGTGTGTACAGCCAGTTTGAGCAATATATAAGGTATATGAAACGACAATCCCTTATTGTGCTTCCCCAAGGGGATCTCATATGCCAAATTGGTGTCTTGTTGGTTAACCATATATGGATAGCTTTGGATTATCATTTATGTTTACAAAGCTTTTGTTGTACATGTGTTTTCATTCAATAGAATATTTAAGAACATTTTACATGGGTAAGTAATCTCTAAATGAATACCTGTAACGCTAGGTATTTGCCTCTTCTTGAGATGAGAGACACCATCTACAAGTCCATATTCAAAGGATAGTCATCTGAACCCAATTGAGGGCAGCCACAACCAATAGTAGCAGTCCAAAATTCAAATTAACAGTCATGCATGAAATCAGACAAAACTCGAGCCAAGCACAGACCACCACTTGACAAGCATTAAAAGATTTTTGGTACTAAAGCTTTAGTATGTTTACAGTTAACCGTGCACATATTCAGCTACCATTATGTAAAAATAGTCTATCGTACACAAAAATAATGATCAATCCCCTTTCTTAAATGCAAAATTTACTGGTAAAGCAGTATGCCCATGAACATGTCTTCAACATTTCTCAAAATTCACAGAATTGAGCATCAAAACTTAAAGCTGACCTGGATTCAAATTCCACACATCAAAGATATCATCAAATCAAAGGATGTCAAGTCTAAGAACCTAAGTATAATTAAACTTCCCAGTTTATCTCATGCTTGTACTGAAAGAACCTTGATTGAGAAAGCATCTGATTTCTGATTACTCGGGTTCCAGTCCAGGTTAGAATTTGAATTTGAATTGTTGCACCAAGTGACAATTGACCTTAACCTGTGCAGTGCCTCACAGACATGTTTGCTCTTTGTATCCATGATTTATTACCAAGTCATATACAGACTGACTTTAGCTTATGACAAATTAGCTGCATTCAGCTACTCCTGTCTTCAAGCAGTGACATCAAAACCACCTCGGTAAATTTTTATACCACTAAAAGACTCTAAGCAGATACTTCAGTTATATTTTCACTTGTAAAAGGTATGGGGGTGGTTGGAGCAGGTAGACGACCGATACTATCAACCTTAAGCCGCAGCTTTGGTGGAGGGCGTGCAGGCCGTGGCAATAGCCGGCCCTTCTTTTCAAACCATTCTGGTTTCAATAGAGCCCGCAATCCAAGTCGATTGTAATGTACCCTCCTAACACTTCCACCAGCAGATTCAACAGCCTCCTTTGCCCTTTGAGTCACTCGGCTTACCTGTAAACAGTGTGCTGTGTCAAATAATGATTCTCAGATCATATATAGAAACTCTGCTTCAAGTTTATATAGAACCACATCTTACCATCATATATGTTTGGCAAAACTAGTACACCGTATGATATACACCATGTAGAAAAATGAGGAAAGAAATATTTACAATGCATGTTTTGGTTTGGTAATGCGTATTACAGAAAAAATGAAGAAAACACAACTTTAAAAAATGAAAGTAAATAGTCACTGTTATTTTTAAGTGCAGCCAGAAAGAAGCAATAAGTGGCTTATAGCAGTGAATTCAAGATAACAAAACAGATACATAAACTAACCATTAGTTAACATGTTTTACTTGCTTGAACCTGATGTTAAAGGGAGATAATACCTCAATATGAATGGGCCAACGAATTTCCTCTACCCCACCACCAAGCAGCCTTACACCATCCTCCACCTTTTTTCCTAAAGCTCCAGCATCCTGGAATAGCTTCATGATTAAAAAGTAAATGGATCCAGGAAAAAGATTTGACTTGAACTTTGACACATTAAAAAATTTCCAAGACTGCATGAGTGATGCAGGATGAAGACCGACATAAATTATTATCAGCTTCACCACCAATTAGAAAATTACCTTCAGTGTTTTCATTGTAATCAATTCAGAAGAATCAATCCGACCCGCATTTATATATTTTGCAAGCTTCTTCAAGCTTATAGGCTGCACCTCACAAAAAGCCATATGAGACCAGTGTAAGCAAGTTCATAAGAAATTTACATTAGCCATAAATTAAATATGTCTATAATAATATTGCAATCATATTAACATTCATGTTTCAGTGACAGTTTATATCCATCTCGTGATAGAAAAGTTTACTGGAATAACTTGATCTAAATCTCCCCTAAAGTTTGTTTGAACATAAAGTTTAATTTCAGATCCACGGTAAAATTCTGCAAATATAAAAATAAAAAGCAAAAACTCTGTTGAACACTTCACAAGGTGAAACTAGACTTGTTCCAAATGTAGAGTAAGTTCAACTACCAGATGGTTTCGCTATATACATTAAAAGAATTTGAAGAGCTGTTTAGACCTCAAATACCTCCCAAAGAAATGAATTGTCCAACCAAATATGAGCTTGATCTTTGTTATATATACCCTGAAAGAGAAGGCCTCTGAAAGCTTCTCAGGCTGAAAAATTTTCATTTTTATATAGCATGCAAAATCGAACTCAACCCTTCTTTCACTAAATATGATGCTACAGCTACCAGGTTTTGTTGAACTTCACATTTCTAGATGATGGAACTGAAAGATCTTACATCTCAAGCCCAAATATCCAAATTGCAGACTTGATGCTTTTACAGCTACGCTGTCCTTTTTGAGATATCCTCCCAACAGCAGAATATGTCAAGATCTAGACCTTCTATAGTCAGTTTTATGGAGTACACCATAGAAACCGAACCAGCCATTTTGTTAAAATCATATAATTTAGCTAATTCTTATTTTCTCTTGCCTCGGTGTAAAAGGTAATATGACTTTGAAAGTTAGATCAATACATAATCATTACAAAACCTACATGTTCTTCGATATATAAACCACAACAAAAATTGCAAACATTCACTGGAGATCATGGACTTGATGGAGACATGTAAACAGATATTCTTTGTCGGTGTCTGGGTGTGTATGTACCAGTAACAATTCAACTGCAATAACTTTTTCATTTGATGTAATTGTTGAATATAATATACAATGCAACATTAACACTAGTTCATCTTTAAACATATATCCGAATGACTAAGTTGCTGGTCCAGCAAAAATATTGGGGTTGGGTTCATTTTGGGTACGTTCATAGAAAAAGCATATAAAAATCATCAATATATACAAATTTGCAGCCTAAAAACAGGAAATAAATTCAGAATACTACATTGCATGCATATAAAAGTGGTAATACATATAATAGCTAATAACTAATAATAGTTAAAAGTTAACCATGTATTGGAAACTGTGAGTCAATTGTCTATGGGATACTGTACACCTGCCATTCTTCTCTAGGAAATAAATTGGCAATGTTGTGGAGAAAAATTGTTTCAAATGGAATAGAGTTACTCCAAATATTAGAGAGAGAAACCCCAACTATGGTGTAGTTTTAACCTTGATCAGACCCTGCAGCTGACTATATAAAATCATCCGTATATTTTGAGCTCACTGTAGATGTGGATCTAAGCCAATAAAACAAAAAATAGAGGCAGATGCAGCATAAATTAAAGACCTGCAACGGCTAACAGATTGTATTTGTCAGATCTAAAAGCTTGAGCAGTATAAAACCCCTACTACTTACCAATCCACTACACCCCTTCCACAGCAGACATTTTCCATAGATTGAAACCCCAACCTCCACATTGTCTTTCCCAGATTAAAAGATCAGATCGAGAACCTACAGGCACTACACAAAGTGGGAGGACCATTCTGAAAATCCTTCAATTCCTTGACAAACCACTTTGAAGCTGTCAATAAATACAAGAAAGCCCGTGGTCACATAAAGATAAAGAAGAAGTGAGGGCATTAGGCTTATCTTGTGAAGGCGAAGAGGAAGCAACAGCAGCAGAGGAATACGAATACAAATAGCAAGCAAGATCCGACCCAGATTTGTGTGGGTCCCCTGCAGAGTGAACTGGGTATTTTGCAGGACCCTAGCTGGCTCCACAGGGGATCTGGACCGGGTATGAACTGGACCCAGATCCAAAGGTTCTCTTGAGCGAACCAAGCATAGCACTGGAATGATGAAACAATCACTCTTAACAAGTTTCTGGGGCCTGCAAAGGCTATGTATGATAAAACTAAATAAAAATGCAAGCATCTCTACGCAGCAACAGTTTAGCTCTCAAACTAAATAAAATTCAGTCCAGGGGCCATGCAGGGGTTTATTTCGTTTCTCTCTCTTCATGCCCAAATCTATCTAAGTTTCAGGCCGTAAAAGCAAGTTTTGTTATTCTGGATATTTTGTGTAATCAGCCCATCTTCAGTAGCAAACTAGGGCTGGCAGATAGTTTATCGTTGTAAAGGCGTTTTTGGGACCACATAAGCTATTACCTATTGTAAATTTGATTATTATTAATATATCTACAGGCCCTCCGCCTTTTGCTTAAAGAAAAAAAACAGTTTAGCTCTCAAGAAAGAATAGTTATGTACACTTTTTTATCATGTGTTGTTAGTGTATCAAAACTCATAATTTTTATACAAGCAAACCAACTCAAAAGTCATTGAATTGAGATGTGCCCATAAAATGGCCATCCAGAATTTAAAATGTGGAGTTTCAAACATGTTATGGTGTTCCTTCTGACAGATGTGTCACAATTATATGATTTTCCAACTACTAGGATCAGTTGGTATAAGTTGTTCTTGACAACGAAACTTATGCTCTTGGATTATAGGGCATCAATGCAAGTACAAGTTTGATGAAGTTTTTTTTTTCCCAAAAGAGTCCATTGTATATTACTTCAAATACAGATAAATTATATACCAAAAATCCATTTCTGCTCTCCTAGGAGAAATTAAAATATGAATTATTATCAAAAATCTTTGGTGGCTATTATTTTGAAAGGGGACTTGCCACATTGCTAATCAGATTGATTCATTAAATTATACCAATCTTTCTGATCATGAAAGACAGTTCCTTCAAATGCACCTGCTAACTCCCATGCCATCTCTTAAAAGAATGCAAAATTCGCTCTCACCTTTTCATTCAATTCTCTGCTCTCACCTTTTCATTCAATTCTCTACTCCTGCATCCTATATTTTCATCATCTTGGCTTTCTTTGGTGTGCTGGGAAGTTTTTCTGCTGAAATTGATGCTAGTGGGCACAACAATCATATTCTTGTAGGCTTGCCTTTAAATTGCAGAAAGTTGTGGGTTAGAAACAGAGGCAGCCATGAGAAGAGAGGGATGCACTGACAGAGACAAGTGTTATGCATAGAAGAGCTCTCAACAGTGACCATCATCTTTCCTTCACTAAACTGACTATTAGTGAGATCTCAGTGATCATAAAAAATTCCTACACACTAAGTCATGTGGTAAGAAGTGAGTGCAGAATGCTGCAAGGAACATATCCTTCAGTTTTTCTTAAACCCTTCACCATGTAACCTCCAGGTTCATCTTTTATTTCCATGCATGTGTGTTTTCTTTGCAGGTGTTGGAGAAGGGAGGATTTGACATGAGTTTATGTATTAAGGAGCATGCACAAGTCCACCTTTCTGCTATTTCTTTATCTGCTGTGGGAAGCAAAAATTCTAGAAAACACTTCACCCCCTTGGCCTTTGAGCAGGCTTAAAAACCAAGGGTTTACAACTTGACAGTGCAAAGCAATTTTGTGAATGGTTTGAGAACAAGATCTCCAATGTACTATGGTAGTTTTTGAAGAACATGAAATCGAGTGCGTTTGACAAGATCAAAATTCCTAATGTTGCTAGCACCCATCCTGTTAGTATTTCCCTCTCTGACTGACCCCAGGCAATCCCAGTCAAGGAGTTCTGTGTTCAACAACATTGAGGCTGTTCCTGAGCCAAATCTCAATTTAATCACTAGAAATGTGAGGATCAAATTATTGAACGTTAGAAACACCATTCTTGATGAACTGAAGCCAGTTATGGAGGATGTGGCCTGCATTAATCCACTCTTCTTCCATGATGATTCCAATTTTGCTTATGTTTAAGCCTCCCCCTGTCCCTTTGGACCTGAAACTCCTATCTCCCACTATGGTTTCTATTCCCAACAACCAGTATCTCTGGACCCTGAAACTCCTCTCCTCACTAAGGTTTCTATTCCAATCAGTGATTTCCTGAAGATGAAGGATTCAAATGATTTTAAGGACGTGGTTAAGGTTCAGCAATTATAGTTAAATGCTCTTTCCTCAAATCCCAAAACAAGTCTGCTGTCATGAATAATCTTCCTGAGAGGCACGTGGGTGGTTTGGATGATTTGCATGAAGATGCAGTCTTATTATTTACATAACCTTTAGTCACTGTTTCAGGACAGGTAGTGTCCCGTTTTGGGTTATCTAAGTTATCCTACTTATCAAACTCTCTTGCTCTGCTGCTTGTTGGAAGGCAGCTAGATTATCAAGTGGTGTAATTTTCTGTTTTTGATACTCTTTTAGTATATCTTTTTGCCTTCTTTCCAAAAAAGAATTGCATAGGGCAGATACAGAATCACATGAAGCAAAGGAGCTTTCATGTCATTCTTCTTAATTGAATCATGTCATCTACTAGTAGTAGGCATTACTTTGCATGTGACATACAACTGAACTAGTATTTCTGTGCCTTCTTATCAGTGCATCGAAAAAGATGTTTTGAACTTTTGTTAACTCTTCCTTCCATGAATTTTGGATGTGGGAATTTCAAATTCTAGCAAGCTGGTTTCATCAGACATCCCCATTGATTTTTGTAAAAAGGAATCGATGGAGAGGCCTTGAACCTTCAAAACATTAACAGGAAGACTGTATATGCCAAATTTATTAACAGTGACCAATTTTTCTACTGTTTATGGTAACAGTTCAAGAACTGAAAGTGAAGGTCTGTAACAGGTGCCATCGCCATCTTGCGATCCTGTGCTTTGCAAATTTTTCATCTGAGTTCTATTCACAATAAATAATCATGTCTAATTTGCATATTACTGATTAGTGATTGACTAACCTGTTCAGGCAGCAAGATATTCCAAATCACACATGACTTTGAACTGTAAGATATTTTGCAGATATTTTGCCCCAGCTTTAAAACACATTCTTTGCAGGGTTTCCTTCTAGTTTATACACAAAATTCAATATAAAGAACAGAGACTAAGATGCAAACAGAAAGACTGTTCTACATGCATTCCATTTGAGTAGCTTTTGTGAATGAGAACACAGCATTGCATGTTGATTCTTGTGAAGCATGTGTGACAATTTAAGAGATCAAGTCTTTTATTAAAAGAAGTACATTAACAAGGGATTCAGGTATGGTGTCCCAATCAAAGCATGTGATCTACAGATCATATGGATAGCAATGAAAAGCAGTCAGAATTCTTAGAATGCATGGAGATAACGACTGTTTTCAGATCACATCCTAGCCAGCACACCAACTTCCCATATGTGAACAAGGGACTTTTTCACTTCACTCATACATGTTGTCAAAGAATAAATCAAGCCTTGCCTATCTTCCAATACCAGAAGAACCAAATCTTAAAAAAGATCCTCTAAGTTGCCTTAAATGTAAATATTCCGTATGATGCCCATACATTGTCATCCTTTCACAAGTACTACATCATCAGCAAATATTGTTACACCCTACTGTGTTGTTACCTATTTACTATTACCTTGATGGGTCAAAATGCTTATGATTGTATTTTGTATATGAATCTTGATGGAAATATGATGAATGAATGTTTAATTCAATTTGATAATTTATAATGTTCTAAAGATGAAAATATATGATGCATGTGAATGTAATGTTATCAGCTAACTATTGTTGTGATGTACTAAGCTGGATATAGGAACAGATTTGAGCCTCCAAAAGAGAGGGGGAGTACCACTCGGGAGAAGAACTTCGTCTAGTAACCCCGATGAGCCTAATTGAACATACACACACTCACTTCCTAGTTGGTCTAGTTGAATTAAGATAGTTCCGGAAATGGTAAGTAACCTTCTATCAAGGTTTGAGTATGTTTTGTATTGGTATGTGGTTTAAGTCTTTGAATGTTCCTGTTTGTGGATATGTGATTGAATCTTTATGTTGGGTGAAAGTTCTTCCTCGTATGTTCATATTTTAATCGATGAAGTATATATATAGAATGTATATAGGCATATATGTACATGTCTACGATAACTCATGCATGTGAGTATATGGGTGCACGAGTATACGTAAATAGACATATCTACGCATGCTCATGAACAAATAATCCATATGCATGGGAATACCGATTGGACAAATGCAACATATATATATACACACTTCACGTATATACATTGATCAATGAATATGAGAATATATGTGTTTAATGGATATTAAAATCATATTATATATATATTAATATACGTATATATGCATGTATATATATATATATATATATAATTATATCCACAAGATTGCTAAATACATTACTATATATATATATATATATTGTTTGATATATATTAAAAAGTGTTTTGTAATAAACATAGCACTACCATATATGTTACAATGGCCAAAGCTTAATGCTGCGCATAAAGCGCGTGAGGACTTATGCACAGTGCATAAGTGAAAGTAAATACTATTCAAACGTTGCAAGTGAAAACAAATACAATTTCAAACATTGCTGACTTAGTCTTACCCGCGCTTGAATAAAGGGTGCTTAAGTATGAAAGGTGGCACCAAAATCTGTAGTGAGTGGGAACCAACAAAAATCTATGACCTGCGCCATATCCAGTCAAAGCCATATGATAAACATGAAACTTAGTCAATGCAAAGATGGTAGAAGTTTGTAGGGGTAGTCGACTTGCAAATCAAATAGGAAACCTGTAGTAATGCGTCATTGTGCCTTGACTCAGTAAAAGAGTCATGTTGTCACAAGAAAGGAGTCAACTCATCCATTCTATGAAATTGGAAATAAGAGGATTATTATGTTTTGCAATCTGAAAGTTTAAATCAGCCACATATTAATTGAGTTGATGCATTTTTTGTTTGTTGTTAGAGTGGTGGCGGATTTTATAGCTTATTTGTAGTATTATGATGCTCATATTTTAGTATAAATAGAGGTGTTCTCTCTACCATTTGTTACACTTTTCCATTCGGAATTCTTCATTGCTATCCTGTTGTAGTTTTTTGTGCAAGCATTATTTTGAGAATTTTTGGTGAGAGAGAGAGTTGTTTGTGAATTTGTGTTTATTGAGAGTTCTTGATAGGAGGCTGGAGTTTGGAGATTAGTTGAACATTGAAGAAGTAGCAATCGAGGTTGTGGAGGTTGAGGTTGGAAATTAGTATTATCAATTGGAACTTTAAATCCAAGCATGCTGATTTCTATTCCTTTATTATTTATGTTTGAAAGATTATTTGTTTATAAATGCCTTTGTTTGGGAAAGATTGTTTTTGGAATGCATGATATGCTTGTTTTTATGAACTTAGTTATTTCCTAGTTTGGAATAATCTTGTGTGATTCTTGGTTGAGTCTTGAATTGGTGAAACCCTCTTATTTGGAAATACATTTATATTATGTTGAAGTATGTGTGGCTTTAATGCTATTAGAACTATACTTAGTTCATTAAGACTATATGGATATTGCATGAAAAGGGAAATGTGGAATTTGTTGCTATCTTATAGTACTTTTATGAAAATATCATTTTGAACATGAGAGGTTAGCATGGTTATTCTTGGGGTTAGAGTAATCCGTGGGAAAGGGGGTAACCTAGCTGGTCACTAGTATGTGTGCATGTATGATTAGCATGGTTATACCTAGGGTTAGAGTAATCCATGGGAGAGTGTGTATCCTAGTTAATCAATTTGTTAAAGACTTGGTTATTCCTAGGATTAGGGTAATCCATGGTAAAGGGAATAACCTTGTTGGACAATTTGTTATGTCATCACCTTAAATTGAATGTGTGATATGTATATGGTCAATACCAAATCGAGCTAAAGGGTGGGTGTACAGATGACTCACACTCGAAGTACTGGGTGTTGAATTCTTTGGCCAAAGTAGTGTAAGTAGCCACTATTTACACTGTCAGATCACTGTGATCCATGATTGCATTCTAGGTAGGGAAGTCATACATATAGGTTATAGCCAATGTATGGTAGCTCTAGATATGTAGGACACAACACTATGCTCAGGAAGATCAAAATTATGGGGTTACCAAACCAATCTCTTCGTCGAAGGGTAGGGCTATCTTATCAGTTAGGTAAATATGCGGGGGACCACAGTAAGTCCATGGTTGGCGGAAAAGCGCTTGAGTGATGCTCTCCCTCATACAGTTGGCGGCCGGGATTTGAGGATATAGCGCCAGTTTGGGGACACCTAGAATGTATGCACCAGTGATGGGGACATCTAGGAGGTATGCACCAACATTGGGGACATCTAGATCATTGTATTTTGTTTGTATATCTATGTCATTGAGCTCATGGAAGCTATGAATGTAAACATGTATCTCTACTCTTCTATGAGAAATTGAAATGGGAAATATCATCATGAAATTAGGTAATGTGAAATCGTTACTTGAATTATTGAAATGAATTGTTATGCAATGGGAAAGTTTGAAATGGTTATGTTTCAAATGTGCATCTTGTATTCAAAATGAAAAGAAAAATTTTATTGCTCATAATGTTAGTACTTAGTAGCATAAACTGTTCACTTGTGGGTAAAACATAGTAAAAACAATGGGTAGAACAATGGGCATGTTACAAATATGTACTCAAATATTACTGCTTTCTCTCAATCAATTAGAGATCTCTCCAGAATTTCTTATGAATTGCAATGTTACATGGATAAATTGATATTACGTCTGCACAACAAGAATTGCGGCAAAAATATTTCCAAGAAGTTTTTTGTTTGCTATGCGTATCTTATCTCAATTGTATTATTATTCACATATATAAGTTTTATGTTTTCACTTGCACCCATTGCAATATGTCAGGATCATGCACAAGAGTGTGGTCTACAGACTGTGTTACAGTCCATCATGAACAATGTTTTATACTATTATAAAAAGGTCCAAGCATACTCGATATCACGTTACAGGTCACCCAGATTTAATATCACCTTAGATTTACCAAACAAATAGCATATAATATTTAACTTCAACAAGTTTTGAAGCTTGATAGCATAATGCCATGCTTTACCAGTTTAGACTATTGTGGGAGTTCAAAAACATTATTCTTTAAAAGCTTGACCTTAAGATCTCACAATTCTGCCATTTAACATTTTAATGATGGTACTTGCAGATAACGTGTATTTGCAAGACCCAATGCATTTTTAATGTTATGAAGGCCCTTTAATTCCCCAAGTTGGCATATACTTAGCGACTAACTGTAAATAAGAGTGCAGTGGGTTGTAGAAAAATAGTAATGGGGGGCGGTGATAATGGAGGGCACTGGTAAACATGTGTTATGGCATTGTTGAGGGTCAAAATCAAGTAACAAGCGATCACACAGTCAATGCAGAGTACCCAGATACAAATTGAAGTAAGAGAGGACTCTAAACAGCTTCAATTTAGTTTACTTGGCAAAAAAAGAAAAGTTAATCAAAGTTTCCAGACTTGACACAAAAGTGGCAAGTCTACTGAATTGCAGTCTGGACAGGCCTAAACAAGGCTCACCCACAAATTTTTCAAAATCCGGTGAGTCTGGCTAACTCACCAATTTCTTCTAGACTTGCAGGTCCCACTATTAAGACTTGACCAGTACATAAGACCTAAGTTACTATGTTCATGTTCATGTTCATGTTCATGTTCAATGAAGATAAAATTTGGATCAAGTTTGATGACTCATAAAATAAGGGAAAAAAAATTGTAATTAAATTTGAAGTTTGAACAATATGAATATATTATTTTCAATTTAAAAAATTAAATTTTAATTTTAATTTACTACAATTAAAATAAATTTTTAAAAACCAAAATTTGAATAAATTTTAAAATCTATGTTCCATGGAGTCTCGAAGCAGGAGGATGGGGGGACAGCAGGGTACATCAGTACAAAGAACTAGGCTCATGCATAGTCCACCACAGAATTAGGTCCTCTTGTGCCATAGTCACCCTATCCAACTTGACCTATTCTAGATATCTCCTAAGAGTGGCAAATTTTGTCCACTCAATAAGAATGATGTTGGCATTTTTAGTATCATACATCTTCCAAATAGCCTTCACGAACCCTGCCTTCTCCGTAGCATCTTGTATAGAGGTAACTCTACCACACCTTTACAAGTACCACTTTGAGTTCAATGCATAGGCAGCCATGTGGAAGGCAGTGTTGAGCTTCTCCCATCTATGATGAATGATTGGCTAAATATGTTCATTGTTGAACTGCAATGTGAAATCTTCCTCTTGTACAATGGCCAAGTGCACTCATACACCTCTTTAAGGCCAGGTGCATTTGTGCCCCATATCTAATGGCTTTGAAGATTGGAATAATGATGGCAACAATATATCTCGCATCAGCCCAATATATGTCACTCTTCACCACCTCCTTCACCCTCCTCCCCTACTTTGACTTAGAATTGAGCCACCGATTCAACTCTATTGTCATGACCATAAGTGGCAATGTCTCTTGCAACTCAAGTATCCTCTCCAAGAGAATGAAGTACAATGCATATCTAGTCTCTAGATATTTCAAAAACTCATCCTTGGAGAAGGTCTTGAAGAGTGCATGTCAAGTGTGGTGTTTGTACATAAACCTCTAGCATCATTAACTACCTCTTTGATTGAGACGATTTTGCCCATGTCCTTTAGTGAATTATTCATGGCATGCATACAAGGAGTCCACCAACTATGCTTGTAGGCCACCTCAATCAATTTTCCTACAACTTTCCACACATATGTTGCATCTATCACTACTTGCACCACATTCTCTAGTCCAAACTCCTCAACATCCTTGGGGTCCTTGAACAATCAATTGCCCTAAGGAAGTAAGGACCCTCTATACATGTGACCATGATGTTCATGAGTCGACAATGTCTTATATAATTATATTTTTCCACCCATTCCATGACTATGTTGCATCCACTAGTGACCTAGGTAGCCTTCATTTTCTCCATTAGAATATTAATCATGAAATAGTTCTTATCCAAGATGGTTGTCTTTAATTTTGTCTCCCCTAGTGGCACATATGATGGTAGTGCTCTTATTAACTTTGCAACAACCTCCTTATAATAAGGAGAGCAAGCCACCTCATCATCAATGGAATGCCATTAGCAAAGAAGATTTTGGGCAATGGTGCATCTACCTCATCCTTATTTTCCACATTGAATAACTCTAACACCATATTTGCAACATAATTACTAGTAGTCATTCTACATTTCCTCTTAGGCTATGTTGCCCTTCTACAAGATGGAAAAGTACAAAGTCGTAGCTCTTGGGAAGTTCTAGTACTATTAGTAAGACATGGCAAAGTACCAGGTACAAGTGGTTTGGTCTTCACCACAATCCCACAATCTATTTATTACAGCTCTTTTTTTAAGTGACAATTCCTTACATCCATCTACACCTTTGCCTCAAATGTGAAGGTGTGTATTAACTCTTGTAATGCTGCCTTGAAATTCAAGTTTATAGAAATGACATCTCCACAGCCTTGTGTCTTGTTGCCCCAAGTTTCACTTGTAACTTGGTTACAAATTGTCTTAAAGGGAACTTCTTATTGAAGAGACCCTTGGCAAATTCTTCTAATAACTTGGGTAATTAAAAAGTGCATTGCCAATAGAGCTAGTTGCCTCAATGCACCCCTCCCCGCTCTCCCATCTCAATGCTCAAAGTCTTAGATTCAACCCCCATAGGCTCTTCTTGACCCTCTTCATCACTCATGCTATGAGAAGGAGAACTAGAAATTATGCATGGGTCCAAAACACAAGGATTTTGTTTTTGTTTTCTTACTTTAGGTCACACAAAGCACAAAATCAAAGGATACACAAAAATAGGAATCCTTGTTCTTCAATCTTCGTCAAACAAGGATTCCATTTTTGTTTTTCTTACTTCAAGTCACACAAAGCACAGAAGCAGAGGATACACAAAAAACAAAATCCTAATTTGACTAGTATTAAAAAATTAAATCTTGATCAACTATTCAATAATTGATGCAAATTTGCAAATAAACATTTCAAAATTAATTAATTTTAATTTAATTTAACAAAAAAGTCTTTTTAGGCCTGTAAAGACCATACTAAAAGCCTAGCCCAAAAAGCCCCAAACAAGATTTACCACAATCCACATATCCCAATATCTAATGCTAATATGAATCCACGTGATACCCAACGTGTGGATTTCAAGTGATATGCATATTGTTGGATAAAGAATCCAATTCAATGAATCATAAGTCCCTTAGAGATTTTTTAAACCTTTCAATGGCCAAAAGGCTATAGATCAAATTTGATCAAGTAGTGTTGATTCTTCCTCACAAATAACTGGACACTAAAGATCTTTTAACATTCGGAATGCCTAAGAGATCATTGATCAATATTGATCCAACAACTCTCAAACCACTTCACAAATATAGGGTATCCAAAGCTTCCCTTAACTTCTAAAAGCACAAAAGGCACTTGGAATAGATTGATCCAAGAACTTTCAACAAATTTTGAAAACAAAAGGAACCAAGAATAATGCACTCTATTAAGCCTTCAAAAATGCTCCTCAATCATTGATCTTACTGAATCAATAGCCCCCATGCAAAGGCAAATTGATCTTCGAAGGATGTTTTGGCATCAAAATCCTTGAGAATGTTTGATTGTGGGCATGATGTTCACAATTACAAATGGCTGACCAATTTGACCAGGTTAGGCTTCTAAAATCCATGAAACTTCTTTGGGCTCTTTTCCCTTCCAATGAACCAAGAATTCTTTATAATCACAATGCCTAGTTTTCTTAATAATCAACTTCAACTTCATCACTTCAATGATATGAACGAAAGTCTGAGACCTCGAAAATAGGTCAAATGTGCAAACTTTCAAGTAACTCTACATTTTGAAAGGCCCAATTTCTTCTATTTTAATTTGTTATAAGTTCCTTTTCTCAAATGCACCAACACTAAATCTTCTTCACCAAATGGCTTTTCTCTATTATATTCATCTACCTTCTCCTGCTATTTCCCACTATCCTTTTGCAATTGCTTCCTCATCTCTTCATGCAATTCATGCATATCTTTTCTTTCTACTAGCACACTCATTGGTGACATCAATATACAATTTGAACTGGTATCTTCTAGAGGATCTATTACTGGATTATAACACAAAAAAAATCTTGAGCTAATACTAAATCCGACCACTCATTCATTTCTTGCTAAACCATTAAGCATGTTTTTCAAACTTCTAGTAACTATTTTTGTCAACCCATCTATTTGTTGATGATATGCAAAAGTCTACTACAACTTGTGCCAAATGTCTGTTAAAGGGTTCTCCAAAAGTGAACCAAAACTTGTGCATCTCTATATGATGTTATGCTCTTTGAGAAACCATGCAATTTAACAACTTTACAAAAACAGATTTTTTATGCTTGTAGCATCACTAATCTTCTTGAATGGAATAGAAATTGCCCATTTTTTAAAATCTATCAACAAAAACAAATAAAGAATCATTACTTCTTTGTATCCTTAGCAATCTATCAACAAAATACATAGTTGTAATAAACACCCCTAAATTTTTTTGAAAATTTTTCCAACTAAAATTGAGCTGCAATGCAATGTCCTTATACCCAATTCCTGAGATAGGCAAGGTGAGAGCATATGGTATATAGGACCGCACCAGATTAACTTAGATGAAGCATCATGAAATAATCTAATCAACTGAGCACACAAGGCGGCATAGCCAGCCAAAACTTCACTTCTTCAATGGAGTGTGCTTGAAGCAAGAACTGAAAAGAAACACTTGCACTTATTCAACAGAGTGTGCAATTACAAAGATCAGGCACTTCTCACTTATTTAGCAGAGTGCAACTACAATAAGCACAATCACTTCTCACTAATTCAGTGGAGTGCAATTACACAACATAGTCACTTCTTGCTTATTTAGCGGAGTACAATTACACAACACAGCTACTTCCACTTATTCAGTGGGGTAAGCAAATAAATTAGAGTGCAAGATGAAACCACTGGTGGTACTGTCATCCAGGGTATTACAAGATAATATGAAATGCATTACAAATCATCATTAGAGAACATAAACTTGCTGATGACCACAAAACTTGATTGCTGCAACCTCCAAACTGAAACCAAAAAAGCATAGATAAACAAGTATTAAAGTAACCAACATAAAGTACACCTCTGATAGATGAATCAAGGGCTGATGAAGGTCTGATATCACTCTACAACCACTGGCATTCTGTCAAACATGTCTGATGCAGTCTGAAAACACTGTATGATGATGCAACACTTTGGAAATGAAGGAAATACACCCAACCATTGACATAACAAATAAATAGCATTCTAAACTACTCCAAAGTTCCAAACCACACCCAAAACATGCCAAACAATTGTTACCAAACTGGGAATGACAGCAGATCTATTGCAGGTCTCAAAATGATTTTTATTGCTACTGATGCAAAATGAACAGCAGAGGCAAAAGTCATGAAACCTCCAACAATATGTAATAAATTCAACTCAAAGTAACTTGGACTGATCTCCAAGAGTCTAGGTGCCAACAAACAGATTGGACAACACCCCCAAAAGTCAGTGCTTCAATGACCAGCCCACACACCTCCCTTAGTAAATGGTACAACCTCGTTATTTGGTATGGCCTCCTTAGGCTGCACAAACTTCAATAGAATGAACGGTCTGCAAATACAATCATTAACTGCAATGTTAAACAGCAAGAGATTACTAAACACCAAACATGAAGCTTTCCCAATGGTACAGCCAGATGGAGGGTACAGCCTGTTGAAATGGTACAGCTATCATGGGTAGTACGGCCCCTTTCAAGTCACCCCTCAAAAACTCTTAAAACTGTATACTCTCAAACACAGCATTAGCAAACCAAAATAACTTGTCAAAAGACATCAAATACCTCCATTCTTGAAGCAACAAACTGGAACTTCACTTGCAAGCGCAGCCGTGGCTCCTATATGAAACCACTAAGTCTAGCAAGGGGGGAGGGCGGGGGTTCGTCCCCGAAACCAGTATTTTCAAGAGGGTTTCCGTCCTCAAGAAAATTAGAGATGAACACAAGTTCTCTCAGAACATAAGCAAATATCATATCATGTCTAACCTCAACAGTGAGCTCTCAACCTCCTTTTACAACATTCGAGAGAAAATAATAATAATATCCCTTTCTCCTCCACAAACTCTCTTTTCAAATTAAATAATTCATTATGTGCAAAAGACCCCCTTGTGCCTAGGCGTTCCCCTGTAGGCACAACTTAAAAACCTTTTAAGTAAATAATTACACCTTAGTTGTCTTTTTTAAAATTCCTCCTTAAGACAACTTAAGTTATAATTAATTAATTAAATAAATAAATCACCCAAGTTGTGGAAAGCATCAAAATGAGACAAATATGAAATTCTGATCATACCAATATGTCACTGAGGACTTAGGATGATGAACTGAAGTAACTTGGCAACTATCTAAAAATAGCATGCTTCTCCAAGAAGTTTGGAGAATTCCCAAAAGGCCCGAAATTGCATTTTGAAAGCATCATGAGGCTCAACAAGACCATTTGAACTCACTGCCATGAACACACTTAACTAATCCTATGCTCTCCAAAAACTTTGGAATTCTCCCTTGCTCACCAATTAGCCTATGGGACAACTCGAAGAATAAACTAATTGTTCACAAACCAATTATTTTTGAAAAGGGGCCATTAGAATAGTCAATACTTCACAAAGTCCCTTAGGTAGTGATACCTCGCTTCTATGATCCTATATTCTAACTTACCCCTTTTGTTAACTGGCAAATTATGCACCTTCCCACATGTTGCTTAACATATTTATACATAAAAGCCAAAAAATTACTTTCTTCGAGCAATGTTCACACTTTATCCCATCCAAACCAACCACCCAATCCACCACTATATAATTCTTTGATTAACATCTTCCTCATTATCCTCTAGGAATGCAGAGCACTACTGTTTCCTAAATAAATACCCCTTTCAAATGAAATAATGCAATTTCTAGAACAACAAATGGTTCCTTGCAAGCCTTCCAAGTTTCTACCAAATCTTAATCATCTACATACATTTCCTCATGCTTTACAGTCCTTTTACTTCTCCAAATTAATCCCATTGCAATAAAAAGGTTTCATTAAAAAGTTAATTGAATGTCATTTGGTATCCTACATTCATCCCATCATAAGGTGGGTAGATGATATATAAAATTCAACACACACAATAAGCCATGCCAATTGGAAAAGAGGCTTGAGGGTGGAAACCTAGAAATAGTTTAGTTCTTACACTAACTATTGCTCCATCATATTAATATATGCTTCATGATGTTGAGAATAACATAAATCATTGCTCACCTTGTACTGCTCCAATTTAATCCCATTGCAATAAAAAAATTTAATTAAAATGCTGACCACATGCCACTTGGTTTGAGCAATTATCCCACATTCATCTTGTCATGGAGTGGATAGGTGATTTATAAAGTTCAACACACACAATAAGCTATGTCAATAAAGAGGCTTGACAGTGAAATGTCCAAAATAATTTAGTTTCTTACACTATCTTTTCTTCCCCATAATAATATGTGCTTCATGGTGTTGAGAATAATATAAAGCATTGCTCACCTTGTACTTCTCTGATTTAGTCTCATTGCAATAAGAACGCAAGTCTTCTACTCAATCATTGGTTGCTTTATTGGACTGCTCAAATCTATACTTGATAACAAATAAGCTTTGCAAATATTCCATCTGCTACATATACCTTTGGTTCAATTTTGTTTGATTCCTTACAAACTTCCATGAAAGATGACTAGTTTAAAATAAAATTCACGAGCAGCAAATAATATTTCCATTTCTTCCATATTTGAACTATATGCAAAAAATTCTTGATCATATACTAAATATATCTATTTTGCTTAGTTCAACTTCTCGCTGAAATATGCAATTGTACATCCTTGAATTCGCACTGCCTCAATTTTGTTCCACTTGCATCATAATCTGCTTGAAACACTTCATAAAAATCTAGCCAAGGCTAACACCAGCTTTTCTATAACCTTCCTTTTCAAAAGCTCAAAGATTTTTTCAACTGCCATTGCCCATGGAAACAACCTTTCATACATTTAGTTAAAGGTGCACAAACTCCACCAAATTTTTAAAACTTTCTATAAGAACTTGCTAAACCATTAAAACTTTTCATCTTTACGGTGCTCCTTAGAGTAGGACATTCCACTATAGCCTTTATCTTTTATAGATCCATATTCAATCCTTCTTGAGAAATCACAAGCCCAAAATCTACAAGCTATTCCTTCATGAATGTACCCTTTCTCAAATTAATCAGTAATTTCTCTTGCTTCAACTACTCCAATATCAGTTTTAAATGATACCACTCTTTGGTCTAGTTGAAATTTAGTACATCACCATCAAAACAAACCAGAAAAAAATTACCCAAAAATGGCTTCACAACCTCATTCATCAATCTCACAAAAGCACAAGGGCATCATTACTCCAAACCACATGACCAACCACTCATACAACCCTAAAACAATGTTAAATTCATCTCCTCTTATTTCAATTTGATAATAACCACTCTTCAAATCAATCTTTTGCACCACTCAAATAATTAATCAATTCATCCCTACTTGGATATGAAATTTAAAATTAATCGTAATTTTATTTATTCTTTTTGAATTTTTACACATCCTCCATTCTCCACCCTTCCTTGGCATAAGAAATATTGATATTGCATATGGGCTGAAACTTTTTTTAATTAAAACCCCATTCAATTATACAATCATTGATGAACATGTGGAGCTTTAATAGACCAACTAGTTATTGGCATTAAATCCATATGATAAGTGTAGAAGTTGAGAAATCCAACTTCACAGTCCCCAAGAATCACCTGCATGCAAATACCTATCACATACAAAAGACATTCAGAACCAAAGAAGATGTTCTGTAAACCTCAAAGTAAAAATGCATTATTGAAAATCAATTATTACAAAGAGATCAATCCTTATGAAGGAGATCAAGAAACCCTAAAATAAACCTAAAAGGGAAACCCTAGTGTGCACACTTAATAATTAATCAATTATTAATGTGCCTAAGTTTAGCTTAAGTAACTAAAGGAATAAGTGACTTAATTAATTAACCAATATGATATAATTAATTAAGTGTAATAACTTATTACTCTAACACCCCCCCTTAAAATGAACTTAGGAAGTAACTAAAACACTAGAAAAAAAATGCATAAAAGCAAAAATGGGTCCCGACAACTAGAATTGATCAGGTACCCATTTACAAATGCAAGAATGAGGTAGAGAAGAAAAACCCAGTGGAACAAAACCCCCCTACAATGAGATGACATGTTGCAAAGAAGCACTGGAAGAACACTGTGGAGTAACACTGGAACCGAAATCTGGCAAGCAAGGAAGGATACTTCTATTTACTACTGAAACCAAATGAGAGTCACTGATTGACTCAAGGAATCATGAAAAAGCAACAACAGACCCGATGCCACGGAACACTCGAAAACTCCAAACGGGAACAACCCTGGAATCTATGGAGCAGCAGTCGATTATTGAATGATGTATTATGGAAAATGAAGTGCAAAGATGCAAGTTTCACCCTTCCAACTGCCAAAACATCCAAGTAATCTCCAAACAACCCATCGGGCCAAATCTGGACTAAACGATCAACCTGGGACAGATACAGAAAAAATGTATGGATAGCAACTTAGAGCTCCTCAATACCTTTCCAACGCCGCAAAGATAGCGAAAATCGAAGATCGTGGCAAAAAGTTATGAGCTCGGAAGCAATAAATGAGCATCTGACTTCAAACAGCAATAAATGCAGCTAAACAGAAAATTACTGAAAAATAAACTGCACCACAGAATAGTGCTCAGAACCAGCTTTCCAGCGATATCTCGTTTGCCCGATTTCAATACCGTATGCCCAAGTTATGCCAAAAAGAAAAAAATTGCTCCTTTAGGGCAAACTGGGTTTAGGAGGGGGCAAAGAGGGTCGTACGGCCGATGACATCATGCTGACGTCAACACTTCACGGGAAAAAAATTGACGGCCATCTAGCTGTTGCTGCAAAAAATCGACCCCCCTGCAAAAAAATTTGGGCCCCTGGTCATCCATGTGACCGGTGCCGAGTGCAGAAGGGGCCCCCAGGGGCTGGAAGGGCCAACCGCCGGTTGGCGGTGGAGGCCAACGGCAGTGGCTTTTGAATTGTGAGCGCCGGCCCGAAAACCCAAAAAACCTTATTTTAATTTTTTTTTCGAGTTTCGTGCTTCGGGAAGCGTGTCAAGGAGGTCGTACGGCCTCTAGCAAAAAAAAATTGCCTTCCGGACCAACTGCTCAAAAATCGACCAAACGACAAGTGTTCTTAAGGTTCTTGGCCGCTACGAATGCGATGGTGACCTCCATTTGAACCCTAAGTGTCCCGAAAAAACGGCTACCCCCAGATCTTGCAAAAAAAATGCCTGTGGAAACCCTTGCACTTGAAACTCACTGAAAGGCCATATCTTTAGAAGACGAACAGGTAGCTGCAGGTCTAGAGCTCTAATACCATGTAGAAGTTGAGAAATCCAATTTCACAATCCCCAAGAATCACCTGCATGCAAATACCTATCACATACAAAAGACATTCAGAACCAAAAATCCATATGATAAGAAATCTTTCTAGTGCCAATTGGCAACTCACTTGAAATAATCTCCTTGTATTCTTCCAACAATTTGTTTTCTTTTTTTGGCACCTCTTGCTCTTCTACACTTAATTATGGCTTTTAAATCAAAGCAAAACACACTTTTTACTCTGCCTCCTTTAAGTACTCTTTGGCTGAAAGTAAAGCTGCAACTATCCCCCTTTTCTTCTCACCTAGATAGCAACTCAAATCTCTATCTTTGGTGATTTTAAACAGGTCTTTTCTCCCATCCTATATAGCATTTATGTCATATTACCCAGATCTACCCACCAACACACAATATCACATCCATAAGTATCACATCACATCATACTTCATCATGGTAATTTTAAATATAGAAATTAACATTGCATTAAAAAAAAGTTAATGGTCATTGTAAACCAAGAATTTTTTTATGGGTTTGGATGCGAAGAACACTTTAAACCTAATTTTTGAGCCATTTCAATAGTTGCAAAATTGACTCTAAATTTATTTTGCATTTGGTTATGAAAAAGCTCTTTCTTCGTAATGGGCCTTCTTCCTTTCTAAATTCAACAAAACCTACATAGCATTAGATTTTCACCATGTCTAGGCTCTACTAGAACCATCATTTTCACTTTTCCTTCATCTTGAGCCACATCCAATCTTGGCTCACTTTACACCATACTCCATCATGGTAATTCTAAATATGGCAATTACCGTTGCATTGAAAAAATCAACCTAATGACCATTCTATTATCAAAAAAATTAATGGGTTTGGATGGGGAGAACATTTTAAACCTACTTTTTGTGTCATTACAATAAAAACCAAGTTGTCTCTACTTGAAATTTGCAAGTGGTTATGAAAATTCTCTTTCTTTGTTGTGACCCTTCTTCCTTCCTCTTTGGATTCAACAAAACTTTGCATAGCATTAGATTTCCATCATATCTAAAGTCTACTACGGCCATCTCTTTCACTTGGCTAATGCAAATGTCATGTCACACTCCTCATCGCTAGAATTTTAGACTCATCTAGCTCTTGCAATTGGACACCAACCAACCTTGTATGTGTAGCCTAATCCTCATCAATTTGTGTCAACTTCTCTAGCTCAACACTATGTACAACCACAAGCTTTTTCACTATTCTATATGTAAAGATCCTTCCTCTTGATAGACTGGATAAAGTTGTATGTAGACCAATTCTTCTTAGCGTTGAGTAACTACAAACCTACAATAAGAGTTGAATGGCCAACATGCATAGCAATGATATACAACCGCCACCAACTCACTAGGTTCTCTTTTTCCAAAGTCTTCCTATCTATCTTTGTTGAACTCAAATAGCCCCTTAGTTTGGCAAATTTGGTCCACTCATTTCAAAACAATGCAGCCTCCTATATATTATACATCTTAATGGCATTCATGAAGCCTATGTTTACCTCCACATCTTCTATAACAACTCTACCAGCCCTCTACAAATACCACTTCAAATTCAATGCATAGGCAACCATATCGAAGAGGTGTTCAGCTTCTCCCTCATCCATTGAATTATAGGTTGAATGAGGTTGAATGCACTAAATTTAGAACTACAAAGTGGTATCTCTATGTCGTACAACTTTCATATCAAGCATGTTATTGATGCACTCATATATCTCCCCAAGGCTAAGAGTGTTGAGGTCCCCATACTTATTCACTGTGAAAACTAAGGATATGATGGAGGTGGTAAATTTGGCATTTAAACCAAAAAATGTCACTTTTCGCCACTTCCTTCACCCTCAAAATCTAGTCTACCTTTGACTTGCCCACCGATTCCACTCCCATGTAATTATCAATAATTGATAGGGCTCTTGCAACTCAATCATTCTCTCCAAGATAATGAAGTAGGATGCATATCTACTTTCCACAAGTTTGATAAATTCCTTCTTAGAGAAGGAACAAAATAGTGCATGTGGCATGTGGTGATTGTAAATAAACATCTGCATAGCTCTTGCATAAACGACAACCTAATTGATCCACTCAATTTTGTCAACACCCTTGAGTGCATTATTAATGGCATGCACAAAACAAGAGTTCCAATAGATATGCTTGTAGGCAATTTCAACCAACTTCCTTGCTGCCTTACACACATATAATGCATCTATCAGGACTTGCAACACATTGTTAGTGCCAATCTTCTCAATAAACATTTGAAATTGAAAGTCTACATCCTTGATATTCCCCAAACAATCATTTGCCCTTAGTATGGACCCTTTGTACATGTGACCATGATATTGATGAGTGGATCTTGTCTACTGTTCATCCACTCATGCAACCTCCCCTTTTGGTGATTGCTATAGAGCATGGGCTAGGATCTTTACAAAAAATTAAGGTTGAGGGGCTTTTGTGGGCCTTTCTTTTAGGTTTAGGGTTAAAAAATTTAAATTTTTTTCTCTTTTTTAGTTGCAGGGGTCTAAATTTTGGAAAGACATTCCCCACTTGCCACAAGCATGGGCCCCTATGAAGGTTCAAACCATGGGGGCCTTTCATCTTTATTCTGCCACCTTGTGAACATCCCCAATCTAAGGAACAAGGTAAGAACCCTAAGGCTGCCTGTAGGGAACACTAGCCTCAACATAGTATTTTACACTCATCTTTTTATCTTAAGTTCTACAACCCTAAACCCTAAACTCAATTAATCAACTAGCGGAAATTTCCCATTCTAACTACACATGATCCCACTAAAGAGATTTATGTCCCTTCAACTTCGAAGCATGAAATCTTCAACATGATAAGATCCTATATTTTCTCATAATGAGCATATTTTTCTAACATTCTAAGCAAGTTTAACAAATCTTCAAGATTCAAACTTCCCAAAAAGGTTGGGGTGTCAATCTTTGGCTTACCTCCCATTCCCGCCATTGCATGGACAATCTCTTCTTTGGGTCCAGACTCTACCTACAAGTGTTGCAATTGGTCTTCAAGGGCTTCCACTTCATTCGCTTCTACAAAACCTCCACTTCATTGTGTTGTCTTTGTAGCTTTCAATCTAGGTTGTGTGGCTCTTGTTCATAGTAGCCAAACTTAGACACTTTTTGAAAAGCGCTATAAAAATATTTAACAAAAAACATGAACTTTTGAAAAACTTGGCCCAAACTGGCCAAATCTCTCAAACAGATCTGCAAGCATCATTTAGACCTCCACAACCATAACTGTGCAGTTCTGTTGCAGATCCTAAAAGACCAATCAAATGGAATCCAAAGTTCAATATATTTGTGTATCAGATTCCTCTAAGAATGCTATGCAATCTCAAAAAAATTGGCATTGCATTTCAAGTCTATCTAAGGAAGTTGCTGCCAAAAATACACAATTGCTGCTGAAGTTCATGGAACATTTTTTCAAACCTTCAATTTTAATGATGGGTTAACTTGGTGACTTATACAAGTGACATAACCACTGTTTGTAGCAAAATAGGCATCATACATGCTGCCAAAGCATAACAACAGTTGTATGGAAGACAAAAAGGCCCATTTTAACAAAAATAGCCCAAGAAGTGTGACTTTTGGTGTTAAAAGTATGTGACACTTTGGTTCTCTTCATGGTGGTCTTCCATTTGGCTAAGGGAAAGTTTTTTTAGGAATCTCATGCCTAGAAGTGAGAGGATCTCATTCTATTGTTGGTTTTAGTCCAACATAGGCCCATTGCATGTTTATTTAGTGGTTTCCCTTGAAGTAGAGAGTAGTTGCAGGTGTGTGAGAGAGGGACCAATGAATGCCAAAAGGGCATGTTTACCTGTATTCAGCCTTAGATTTCTCTAATTTGTAATGAAGGATGTGGGAATTTGTCATTCTCGGAATTGGGGGTTAACTTCTTCTCTCTATTTGAAGGTTATAGTCCTTTTTGTTGTTGTAGCAGGAGTCATTGCAGTCATAGCAGGAGTATTTTAAGGTTATAGTATGCAGGTTTGTGGGAGCTCATAATGTGAGGTGGAGCAGTGTAAAGCCAAGAGGGCAATTATAAACACTTGTAATAAGTACAGATTAGTGGCATGCGGAGCAAGTGCTCACTCTTACTAGAGTTTTCTACCCATCTGAGTGTTTCTCCAGTAGTATTTTGGGTGTTGTAATGCTTGTTTATTTCCACAAGTTTAAATTTGTTCTTTATTTTTCTTGATTTGCGCATCACAAAAATCGGCATCCATTATAGGTAGTGTTAGTGCATGTTGAGGTAGTTTTAGGGCATCTTATTAAATCCATTTGTTGTTTGACTAAAATGTAGCATTGCTGCCCCAATTAACAAATCAAGCTTTGATACCAAATGATAGGGTGGTCAAGGTTCAACTGAACAACAATTGTGGTCTGGCATGCTTCCTAGTAGTAAAGTATCTTCAACCGGCCATCTTCTCTTCCCAATCACTGAACAAGGCATTAGCAGATTCTATGCTAGTTTTGGTAATGCGGATTTCAGCAAAAATTTCCAGAGGTGGCTATGCTTTACTCCCCTGCTCCACTCCATGATCTCACATCTATGAGAGAAGGCCTGCTTGACAACTCTCTCGTGGCTGCACTAACTTCTTTGGACCTCCTTCAAAAGGACTTAGGTGAGGTTCTATTTCATCACGCCTCCAACTTGTTCAACTACCTACACTTTCTCCTTAAGCACGCAGTAAAATATTTTCATGGAATCAATGTCCCCCTCCAAATTGATGCCTTCAATGTTGCCAATTCAAGTGGTAGTTGCAATGTTTGATTGTTAGGCCATTGAGCCTATCCTTTTGGCTTTCAGGTTGGCAGTTGCTTTGTATGGTAGTTGGGCTGTTGTGCCTCTCCTCTTATTTTCCTTCAGCTTTCTTTGGATTTTCAATCCTCTTTTGTCTCTCGACCTATAATTACATCTTCTTGTTGTAATCTTTTACTTCTAATTTAATATTATTATGGTGAACTCATCCATCTCTTGATGAGTCAAAAAAATTCAATGCATGCAAATACAAATGAAAAGCAAAAGTGGACCCTCAAACAAACTTCAATTTTATTAATTCTCAAATAATATGTGAATAGATAACAACAAAAAACACACTTCACACTTCCTAGTTCTAGCTCGAAACTAAAATACATCACAACTTGCCCATTGGGTTTTCGTTTTTATTCTTCTCAATACCCTACCTTACAGACCTCAATCTCAAGTCTCATCTAGATTAGCATTTCAATTTTGAATTTATCTTTTTGGGACACCACAAAACATAAGTGTGTAAGATAAAACTCTTTTTGAAATATAAGATAAATCTCCCTTGCAAAAGAAAAACTTGAATAAAAACCCTAGAACATTAAACTATGGAGAAAATCTACAGAATTTTACATAATTCACAAGATTTTTCTCTGAGGTTTAAAAATGTGATGCAAACAAATTTAAACTGCCTATCTTTTGTTCTCAAGTACAAGCACAAAATGGCAATAATTGTTCCACACACACAAACAAGAGATTTTATCTTTTCTTACTTCTATTACCACATTTGGCACTCAATAATCACACTTTTTCACCCCTTGGCACTTTTTCTTTTCAAAGCCACAACTTTCTTGTTTAGACTCTGATTTTGCCCCGTTTGAATTATCAAAAGTTCATTATTAGCTATAAGATGAATTTGATTAGAGTTCAAAATATGCAAAAAACAAGTGAGCAGCATCAAAATTCATAATGAAGACCTGGATAACGGAAAGATCAACATTTGCACAAGAAAAATGACTAAGCATGAAAATTTTCATATAGGTACAACAAATCAGAAATCTCATTCGGCTTCCCACTTCCACTTGACCTATTAAACCTTATTTTTCATTGTTCTCACCAATCAATGTTACAAGGTAAAATTTTAATTCTCATCAACCATTTTCAACCCTTCAAGCTTAGACTACCCCCTTCTTACAACATTCTTTTCTCTTTTTACTTCCAAGAACTCATTATGATCCCTTCATAATGGAGATGGGGAATTCAAATCATCTTCTAATTATTACAATGCTACACATCCATAGCTCAATTTAAAAGCATCAATAAGCTGTTATAAGCCTAGATATATGTCATCGTTTCTATCGATTCTACAATGCTTTCAATTTTTTCTATAATGCAATAATCATCCACAATGTTGGTCTAACACATCTAGCATCCCAAAAGCTATTTTGAATCATTAAAGCTTTGAGTGGCTTCAAAGAAAAGTGCCTATTGTCAATCAAGATTTATCATTGTTATAAGGTTCCTATTAAATTCCTTTGTTTGCTTCAAGCCAAACAGTGCTCTAATCATTGTTGATCCCATCTGAATTAATGATTCTTAAGTCTTTTCAGGGCTTTCTCAAAGCCCTGGCCTCAAAAAGTCTCTTGAAAGGGTTTTATTGCTGTCCACATATCCATATACTCCATATTGTTATCTAGGTGGACTAAAAACATACCATTAGGATATGCTATGGTAACTACACCCTCAACAATGACAAAATTCTTTTTGGTACCCATTTTAACTAGACTCCTATTATTTTGCAGTGATTTAAAAAGTAGGGATAGTTATTAACTATCACTGGTTATAGTTATTAACTATTACATTGGTTTCTAAATAAGAAAAATAATTTCATTATGTTTCAGCCCTCAAGTTCCTTCATGGACTAAAGGGCCTTCTAGCTCTTTTGAGCATTTTGACAACTGAAATATTATACATCAAAATTGATCCAACAATGTTGATTCTTCCTCAAGAATTAAAGGACTTTAAAGCCTTTTTAGTACTTAGATGCTTAAAAGGTAGTTGAGCAAAACTGATTTGATGGCTCTCAAGCCACTTTACAAGTATAAAAGATCCAAAGCTTCCCTTAACTTCTAAAAGCACAAAAGGTTCTTGTTCTATATTGATCCAAAGACTCTCAAACCATTTCAAGAATAGGAGAAGCCAAAGAAATATACTCTAATAAACCTTCAAAACATTGCTCTCTCACTGATCCTATTGAATAAACAACATATACGCAAGAAACTTTATCTTGCAAGGATGCTCCTACATCAATGTGGCACAAGTTGAGTTTCCCCCCAATGCAACAAGGCAGCCCATAGCTCTGGCAGAGAATCATATTTAATATTGTGGTCCAATTTTACCTCATGCCACATTAAAGGAGACCCATAACCTTACTTAAAAAAGATCTAATCATCAATATTATGTTTTGATATTACTGAAACAAAGGATAGCTGTAAACAATTATGGTTTACAGTGTGGTTGACAGCTATAGGATTTTTATAGTAATCAAGATGTAAAACAATGTTTTAAGAGGACCCTTTCCCACTCAAACTAGGATATTTGAAGGCAATCATGCAAGAATTAGCATTATTTATCATAGGGAAACTCAGGAATAGCAACAAAAGTGCTGAGTCTTTGCCTCACAGAAAAGAAAAATATACTAATTGTGCTGCCATTTTGAGGAAGACAACTCCCATGTGACCCATTGTAATATTCATATAAGTTTGTTGTTCCTTGAAGTAATACAAGACAGATTTCTCAAGAAAAAGAAAAAAGAGTGGCACAAATTGAATTCTCCCTCTATGTGATAAGCATAACTCTTGATGACATGCAGTGACAATCAAGTGTAATAATTACGGGGTACATTTAAGGGTGACCAATGTTTACAAGTCATGAGAGTGTGGTCCAAGCTTACGAACACTAAACTGAATGGGACCCATAAAGTAATCATGAAAAGGGAGATGTTTTGCCAATCAGAAAAGGGCTAAATGGACAAGAGGTGTGCCTAGAAGTGAGAGGAGTGAGGAGTCTCAAAACATATTTCAAGTAAATGCACTATAGTAAATCAAAAATATTATTCTTTGCTGTCAGGTCCCCTTTTTTGGACTATATACCATATTTTTAGACTAAAATAATTAAAAATATTAATCTAAGTTGAGCTCGATCACTTTTATTTTGATGCAACTCAAATTATATTATTTTAGTAAATTAAAAAATGTTTTTAATCACTTCAATTTTTTTTAAAGTATTTTCCAATACTTGGATGGAAATTTAAGTCCAAGGACCCAAATTGAAAAGTAATAAAAAGAGGGTATTTGTCTCATTTGATAATCAAGTTTCATTTTTGGCATCCTTCATTTTGGACCTTCGTGTTTGAATTGGCATCCAAGAATGAAAACCCTTGACTGTTTCAAAGATCTAAGAGGATGAAAACTTTCTTGGAATTCCATTTCCGGATTTGGAGATGAAAAACCTCATATCCACCTAGGGCATCTCCACACAAGAGTTGCATGTGAGCTGAACTTGGCGTTGCTTCTCAAGTTTTCAGAGTTGGCCAACTTATATTTGCAAGCAAATTGTTGATTTTCAAGGATTATGGGTTTTTACATTCATTTGGCAGTCGTACAACTAGGCAATCCACCTTTGACTATTATTTTGGGGCAATCAGAATTATTTTTGGGCAATCACCATTATGTTGGGTGATCTGCATTATTTTTTTGAGCAATCAGCAATCAACTTGTCATTTGTAAAGGGCATTCAGGTTTCCAGCATTAGTGACAATATTTCAGCAACATATTTTTGTCAGCAACCAGCAATTTTGACAACTTTAGGAGATGATCTATATGTTTCAGAGGGTTTGCATCATTTTTAGATTTGTTTCCAGCCATACAACTTACTGTCCAGCTCCTCCTGCAGCCATACAGCTCCTTCCAGCTAGCCACCGCTTACATCAGCTGCAACATCAGCAATTTTGGGGGTCATATCAATGCTGTACCAGGTATTTGGTGAGTTGTTCCAGCGCTAGGAATGTTGTACTAGCATTTGGTGGGTTAAATCAGTCACAACAGGCACTGTACCAGAATTTTAGAGAATTATATCAGTCACATGAGGTGCTGTACCAGTTATATCAGACAATTATAGTGCTGTACCTGACTTTGGGAAAATGTACCAGCAGTCATATTACACAAATTCCATCATTTGCACACTTGTGAGTTGATCTGAGAAAATTGTAATTATGAAAATTTGTTTCCAGCTTGCATACAAGTATTGTAACAATTTTCCCATATTGGAATTGAAAAACGTTAATGTTGTAGCTGCTGCCATATTGATTGCAAATTAGATCTGAATGTAGTTTAGGGCTATTTGAAGGCTTTGGTGAAATTTCCAGCTTGATAGTTGTAATCAACATTTACATTACAAGTTTCAGTTACTGTTCCAGTTTGTTTATTTTTCAAAATATCAAAGAACACAAAAAATCTGAAAAATTACAAAGGAAATAAACATTAGACTTGTATGCATGCATTGTCCAATGGGAGGGGCTTATGTGGTAAACAATTGAAGCTTTCATGGTTAAGTCCTAGTTGAGACTACCAGAGTGCTGTTGTGTAAAATATTATCTCCAACACTGAATGCAGCATATCCCAGAAAAGGCTGTGTGGAATGATTTTGACTGAAGAAATACGATACCCTTCAGCCGTGTGGGATCAAAGGTGAAGGCTACTCCCCAAGCCAAACTTATGAATAAAAAAGGTTCAGTGCAAGTGTAAAGTTGTGAAAGTACTCTTATAATTTAATTTGATATAAACTTAGCAACTAATCATGAAAAATGAGGTGTTTGTCAGACAACTTGTCAACGAAATATAATATGAATCATGAAGAATGATCCTAAAATATCAATAATTTAAAAAGCTTGCACTAAGGTTTTATCGAGAAACTTTCTTGCAACAAATGATGGACTGTGAAATAGTAAAATATGTAAAGGAGGATATTTTGATACCAATGAAAAAGGTAATGATAGGAAGCATAACTGGAAGCAAATAGTGATGGGGCTAACGATACATTCTTAGGATGGTGGCGTTTACAGGCAATGCATGTATAAAAGATCAGTTCAAGTGTTATCCAATGGAATGGACTTAACTTGTAAATCGTCAGAGCTATCATTACAAAGTCCATATTTAAGTACCCATAGAACATATTTTTAGTATTGTTGTGTATAAAACTACAACCTACATTGGGTGCAGCATAACCTCATATAATATTAAGTGTTGTTGAGTAAAATACTGCGACCAACATTGGTTGCAGCATACCCCAAGGGACTAGGTAGCGTGCAAGTCCCAGATGACATTGACTACAGAGGTGCCCCTCACTTTTAGAAGTTAAGTCGAAGCTCACTATGCAACCAAATTTATCAATAACAAAAAATCCACCGCATGTGCAATGTTGCTTGATCCCCTCAATCCCTTGATTTGAGATACGTTCAGCAACGAATACAAGGATAACTGTAAACAACATGATACACAGTGTGGTTGATGGCTGCAGGACTTTTGTGGAAGTCAAGAGGTACGGCTACGTTCTGAGCATACTCCTTTGGCCATTATCTAGACAGTGTATCAACGCCATGAGATACCAGCAATAATGTAAATCAGCGTCTCTGATGACAAAGACACCTGTGATCCGAGCTGGCACTTTTTTAGGAAGAAGTATTCCATATAAACATTTTGTAAGATTGATGTAACTTTTTTTTTGGAAATAGATTTATATATTATATCACAAATATTGTATAGTATATTCAAAAAATCAAAGAACTGAATGGCATCACATCCCAAAAGCTCCAAACCGAGCCAAACCCGGAATATACTTTTATGATCTTCAAAGTAAATAATATGCATATTTAAAAAAATTAAGAGACGAGAGGCATGCCTGGAAGTGAAGAGTGAAGGGATTCTTAAACCCTCGTTTTGGCAGTCTTCTTCGAAGAGGAGTTTGGCCACCTTCAAAGCCTAACTTAACACCACTTCTTGCCCTTTGCCCCTTGTGCCCTCTCCCTGCTGTTTTCCCCTTCCCTGACCCTATTCCCCTGCCCTTCCGCGTCTTCTTCTTCCTCGCCCCTTTGTTGTCACTCAAATCATTCAGCGCAAGAAGGGTTATATTCCTCCTACCATTGCTGATAATGTGATGGTACAATCCACTCCATCTAGGGTTTGTAAATGCTGCTGCTGGATGCAGACTCCTTACTCCATTGTAGAGCCCATTTGAAGAATAAATTGAAGACGATAGCAAAAGAGAAGAGGAAAAAGAAGAAGAATAAGCAGCTGGTGTTGCTGCCTTGGCCCAACGAGACAACCTTTTGACGAATAGTAATCTTGAGGCCATTTTTTACTGCTTTAAAGGGGTTGTTTAGGGTTTTAGCCGCTTAAATATTAGAATTTAGTCTGCCACAAGCAGCTGTGAGATGAAAAACCTGACTCATTCGACATACTCGATGAGAATTACTTAGATGCTGGCTGACGCTGGAGCTGATCTAAATACTACACGATGACAAACACCTGCTGTGCGTCGGCAAGTTCTATTCTGGCTGGGACATGGACGTGGTTTCTGCAATATGCATGTGAATTGGAGATAAAACTTCGACTAGAGTACATGTTTCTTGTTCACATAACGCCTTAAATTTTTATGATGAATAGAGCTATATTCTCATATTCAAATATTATACAATATTATACAATATTCACATTAATATTATACAATATTCACATAAAAATGGGTGGAATAGAATATCTGGAGAATTTTTGTTGAAGTTAAAAAATATTATACAATATTCACATAAATATTAAAAATATTATACAATATTCACATAAAAATAGGTGGAATAGAATAACATCTACATAATTCTATGTTGAAGCTAAAAAGATAAAAAATATTATACAATATTCACATAATTGGGTGGAATAGAATATCTAGAGAATTTTATGTTGAAGCTAAAAAGAAAAATAAGAAAACCACAAACTTGCCAAGGTTATATTAGCAAGAGAAGAAGGGATCACAATCAGGTGGGTGACCCCCCACATTCAAAAGGTTATGGTTGTCAACAATGGGCTTCTAGCCCATGAGGGTGTCTTCCTAATCTTTATGTTCAACTTATTGAAAAGTAACATGCATAGGAAAGATGGCAAGGTCTAAGTGGGGTCCACGCATGGAGCCAAGAATGTATGGTTGCAAGCTTGTGGATGCTCACATGGGAAAGAGGCATGCCCCTATGGTAGAGAAGCATCCCTACTAGCATGGGAAGGAGACACATGAGCAAACATACAAGGAGAATTAGTTCCAATGTTAAATTAGAGTTTATAAATGAGCAATCTTTAGGGCCACTCCATAAGCTTAGGCTTGGATCCATAACATTACATTAGAAAAGATTCAAGCTTTATCATGTATGGAAAAGTATTTGTCTATGGATGAATTGGTACAAAAGGCATAAATTTTATCTTTCCAAATTATAAATAGTATCTCCACTTTGAAATCATGTCATATATAGGTATATTTAGCTAGAATCATGGGCTAATCACCTAGACGCATCATATACCATGAAAAAGGTTTGAGGTAGAATGGTAGAGAATTCATGAATCCAACACCAAGTAGCTTCGGTCCAAGGACAAAATCAAAAGAGATGCTTAATGGTTTCCAAGTGGTCATAGAAATAACATTGTAGAGATCTCATTGGGAGACCTTGGTAAAGAAGACATCTTGCAAAGTGAGACTATGAAGATCATATTGGAAGACCCTGTTAGAAAAGACACCAAGCAAAGTGAGTCAATTTGGGCTCAACCATAGTGGCCCAAACACATGTGAAACCTATGTCTCCAATGAGAGGTAGATGATTGAAAATTCACCTTGCATTAAGCTTATAATCTATATGTAGGTGAGAACAAAGGCACAAATAACCATTACAATGTTTGTAAATCCTAAATAAGTGTTTAGAAACCACTTCCATTCCTGCAACCATGGATTTATACAATAAATTCCCCTTGTGAGTCATTTCAAGGCAACCAAAGCCAAGATAGTCTGATAAGACTCCATATCTTAATTACCAAGCTTGAATTTAGCTTTAAAATCTAGCTAAGGGAGCCAAATCCTAGTATATATGGAGAAAATATTTTTTAAAATAGTACAAACCCCATAGTTGTAGAATCTTAAGGCACAAACATAAGGAACTCTAGCTAGGGGTTGATCCTAGCAAGTGATCATAACAAAAAACCATAAAGAATGTTGGTTGATGCAAATCCTAACTATGAAGTTGTTCGCATTCCATATGAGCCACAATTAGATAACTTCTTGAACACATTAGGTGCTCTTGGCAACAAAACTGCCTTGAATTTATAATTTTTCCTTCATGATGAAGATGGTGTGGAAGCCCGAGCCATAACACGCATTCTACTAAAGGGAGTACAAAAAGTAATACAATAGAGAACAATTTTCCAAGCTTCTTGACCCTTCAAGGCATGAATGATATATTTCACATACAAAGCAAACCCCTACCTATAAGCATCAATTAAATTAAGGCCACCAAATTTTCATAGGAGGCAATAGAATTTCAAATAAACTTAATGAAATCCTTTATTGTGTTCCATCAAGGTCCAAAGAAAATCATTGAGGAGACACTCCAAGTTTTGGCAAGAGGCTTTGGAAGGGGCCCCATAAGATGGGTAGTAGATGTGGGTAGCAACAAGAACTTTGAAGTAAATTTGGAATTTCCCAACAAGGGAAAGGGGTTTGGCAATCCAATGGTATAACTTATTTTCAATGGAATCAAGAACGAATTTCCACAAGGCAATAGAGGAAGATTGGAAAGCAAATGGAATGCCTAGAAAATGAAAAATCTTCCCATTTTCAACCATAATTTTCAATCCATATTGGTTTAGTGAGAAAATACTAGTGATAGCATTGAATTTTTTGCTATTGTATGCCAACATCGAAAGCAAGACAAAAGGTTTGAAGGCATTACAAGTCATGATTGGCATTATTTGGTTCCTTAAGAAGAGTGAGGAATGAATCATCAACAAAATGGTCATTAACAAGTTGAGAGGAAGAGTTAGGAAGAGAAATACCCTTGATTCTTCATTGAGAGATTGACTAAGAAGTAGTCAAAATATTTTGTAGCCAAAACATAGAGGATTAGTGCCAAAGAGTTGCAACCCTACCTAATGTAGTGAAAAAACCCAAGTGATGAGGATCATTGGGAATCAATAGTAGGGAAACCAAAGGCATCTACAAAGAGCATTTGAACCAACCAAATGAAATTGAGACCAAGATCTAGCACTCGAAGCATGGCCAAAATTAAAGACCATTCAATGTGGTTGTTAGCTTTTGCAAAATAAATCTTGATAAAATGAATGTTTTGCTAATAATACCTAGCCCTTTCCATACCTTCCAAAACAACATTCATATAAGCAAGAACACAATATCCTTTGATAAAGCCAATTTTATCTATTCAAATGATAAGCAAAAGTAAATGATAAATGTAGAGCATGAGAGCTTTAGTTATGACCTCATAGGAAGTGTTTAAGAGAGTAGTCAACCACCAATCTCTTTGAAATATCCATATTTAGATATGAATTTTATATTATTTTTCTTTATGAGAGCTCCCAAGAAGCCAATAATATAGGATTCATTATAGACTTGTAAAAGGTTAAGGCCAACTATGTCCCATAATTTATTAAATTTGTAGGGGAAGTCATTACAACTAGGGGCCTTGTCATGGGCCATAGAAAAATCTCTCAAAGACCTACTAGGGATAGGAATTGATCACTAAAGTCCAAAGTGAAGAGCCTATCCGAACAACACTCATGCATTGATGAAAAGCTCATTTGAAGCTAAGGAGTGAGATTGAGCATGGAAAACCTACTAGTAATGGCAAACAAAATCTTGAATAATAGTGAGGAATTTAGAGAGAACTTGTTTCCCTTATTTTATACACTTGATCTTTTGAGTGTTAGTGTAGAATTAATATTGCTTAGGAGTGCACTCTTCTTAGTCATGTGTTATTTTTAGGCCAGTCTTAATTTAGTGCTTACATGCCTATTCTTAGGCTCGTCTATTTTTAGGGTCAAATAAATTTAGTTGCCTTGTTTTGTAAATGTATCTCCCGATTGTGAAAATCATTATCACTTTAGATATTACTTTGCATATTATGTGTTTTCAATGTTGCAAGTAGAATGTATGCTTACTTGTCTCGCATGGCTCAATCTTTGATACTAGCGTTCTACTTGGAGATTTGTCTAATATTGCATGGTATCAAAACCATTTTGTGTAGCATGCCCATTGTTCTACCCGTTGTTTTTACTTTGTTTTACCCACAAGTGAATAGTTTATGCTACTAACATTATGAGCAATAAAAAAAATCTTTTCATATGAATAACAAGATGCACATTTGAAACATAACCATTTCAAACTTTCCCATTGCATAACAAAGAATCATTTAGATAATTCAAGTAACGATTTCACATTACATAATTTCATGATAATATTTCCCATTTATAATTTCTCAATAAGAATAGAGATACATGTTTACATTCATAGCTTCCACGAGCTCAATGATAGTTATATACAAATAAAATACAATGATCTAGATGTCCCCCAATGTTGGTGCATACCTCCTAGATGTCCCCATCATTGATGCATACATTCTAGGTGTCCCCAAATTGGTGCTACATCCTCAAATCCTGGTCGCCAACTGTATGAGGGAGAGCATCACTCGAGCATTTTTCTTCCAATCGTGGACTTACTATGGTCCCCTGCATATATACCTAATTGGTAAGATGGCCCTACCCTTCAACGAAAAGATTAGTTTAGTAACCCCATAATCCTGGCCTTCCTAAGCATAGTGTCGTGTCCTACGTCTAGAGCTACCATATATTGGCTACAACCTACATGTATGACTTCCTTGCCTATAATGCAATCATGGATCACAATGAACTCATAGTGTAAACAGTGGCTACTTACACTACTTTGGCCAAAGAATTCAACACCCAGTACTTCGAGTACAAGTCATCTATCCACCCACCCTTTAGCTCAATTTGGTATTGACCATAAACATAGCACATTCAATCTAAGGTGATGACATAACAAATTTTCCAACAAGGTTATTCCCTTAACCATGGGTTACCCTAACCCTAGGAATACCCGTCTATAACAAACTAATTAACTAGCCCATGGATTACTCTAACCCCAGGTATAACCATGCTAATCATGCATGCACACGTACTAGTTGCCAACTACGTTACCCCCTTTCCCATGGATTACTCTAACCCCAGGAATAACCATGCTAACCTCTCGTGTTCAAAATGACATTTTTGTAAAAGCACTATAAGATAGCAAAATATTCCACATTTCACTTTCCATGCAATATCCATATAGAATTAATGAACTAAGTATTGTTCTAATAGAATTTAAGCCACACATAATTCAATGTAATATAAATGTATTCCCAAATAAGAGGGTTTTACTAATTAAAAACTCAATCAAGAATAACACAAGATTATTCCATACTACGAAATAACTAAGTTTATAGAAACAAGCATATCATGCATTCCAAAAACAATCTTTTCCAAACAAAGGAAATTATAATCAAATAACCTTTCAAACATAAATAATAGAGGAATAGAAATCAGCATACCTAGATTAAAAGTTCCAACTAATAATGTTGCTTTCCAACCTCAACCTCCACAACCACGATTGTTACTTCTCCAGTGTTCAACTAATCTTTAAACTCTAGCCTCCTCTTACGAACTCTCAACAAACGTAACTCACAAACAAATCTCTATCTCCCACTAAGTACTCTCAAAATAATGCTTGCACAAAAAACTACAGTAGAATAGCAAAGAAGAATTCGTAAGTGGAAAAAGTGTAACAAATGGTAGAGAGAACACCTCTATTTATACTAAAATATGAGCATCATAATGCTACAAATAAGCTATAGAATCTACCACCACTCAAACAACAAACCAAAATGCATTGACTTAGTTGAGAGGTGGTTGATTTAAACTCTCATATTGCAACACATAACAATACTCCCATTTCTAATTTCATAGAATGGATGAGTCAACTCTCTTTTTGTGACAACATGACTCCTTTTATAGAGTCAAGGCACATTGATGCATTACTACAAGTTTCCTATTTTGTTTGCAAGTTGATTACCCTTACATATTTCTACCATCTTTGTATTGACTGAGTTCCATACTTATCATATGGTTTTACTTGGATATGGCGTAGGTTTTAGATTTCTATTGGTTTCCACCTTCTACAGATTTTGGCGCTAGCTTTTATACTTTAGCACACTTTATTCATGTGTAGGTAGACTAAGTCAGCACTATTTAAAACTGCGTTTATTTTCACTTGCAACGTTGAATAGTTTCTACCTTCACTTATGTTTTGTACACAAGTCTTGTGACTTATTCTCATTATGGACTTTATGTGCAGCATTTAAGTTTGGCCATTTAAAACATATATGGCAACACTATGTTATAGTGCTATGCTCATTTCAAAGCACTTTAATATATACCAAACAGTAATATATATATTGATATGTAAATGCTTTTGACTGGAGTTTTAAACCAGTGAGGCCACATTCGAGGGGGCCTCATCCTCATCATTCATCTCTCCTCTTCCTCTCCTCCATCTCCTCTATCCCTCCTCTCCTTTGGCTTCTCCATCTCCACTCCACCTCCTCATCCTCTCCTTCTCTCCTATCATTTTGCGCTGCCTCCTCTTCCTCGACTCCTCCAACCGTTCCTCTTTTCCTATTCTCCTCATCCACTCTCACTTCTTACTCTCCTCCTCCTCCTATCCTCCTCCTTACTCCTTCACTCCTCCTCCACTTCTTCTCCTCCAACACACCTCGCTCCTCCTCTATGCCTTTTGCGCTGCTATTGTCACCCCTACAACCCCACACCTACTTCCATACTGCTAGCTCCCTATCACCATGCCTCCTTCCTCACCCACCAGCTCCCTGTCACCATCCCTTCTTCCACCTCCTCCTTCGTACCTGCAATCCTCTTCACCTTTGATGCCTTATGAAGCCTCCTAAAAACTACTGCCATCGATCAACACCCTCTAGCCTATTGCCACCGCTAGCCTTCCTCTATCTTTGACCCTGCAGTAGAATTCTCCAACATTGACCCCACAACCACCACCGTCCTTTGCCAATCTCCACTGGAACCTTCCTCAATGCAGCATCCTCCAAGCGTTCGTCCCACCATCCACTGGCAAGATTCAAACACTAAACTAGTAGTGAACTATTGCTGGCAACTTGTCATTGCACTACAGGGTCATCCCCATATATTATATCCATAATATATATATATATATATATATATATATATATATAATTATATAATTATATCCACATGATTACTAAATACATTACTTTTCAATTAAATATATCTATAAACATATATCAAAATAATTATATATATACATACATATATACGTATATTAGCATATATGTATATACATTTACATTAACGTAATTATATACATATATATTATGTATATATAACATTATTTTAATATCCATACTTAAACACATATATCCTCATATTCATTGATCGATGTATATACATGAAGTGTATATATATACCACATTTGTTTAATCGATATTTCCATGCATATGGGTTATCCGTTCTTAAGCATGCATAGATACGTCTATCTATGTATACTAATGCACGCATATATTCACATGTACATATATACATATATATATTCTATGTATATACTTTATTGATTAAAATATGAACTTACAAGAGAGAACGTTCACTTAACATAAAGACTCAATCACATATCCACAAATAGGGACATTTAAAGACTTGAACCACATACCAATACAAAACATGCTCACATCCCGACAAAAGGTTACTTACCATTTCTTGAACTATCTTAATTCAACTAGACCAACTAGGAAGTGAGTGTGTGTATGCTCAATTAGGCTCATCAGGGTTACCTCATGTAGGAGCATCCGGGCTCACAAGCAATCTTGCATCACCAAAAAAATATTTTCCTTTCATGTTCAATCTTTTGCATTTTTTGGTGTGGGTTTAAACTTCAAGAGCATATTGTGGAGTGTTTATTTGGGATGACTTTATTTATATTTCATACATCAAGGTCAAGCAAGGTGTTTAATGTGATTTGCAAAATTACGCAATTTTAAGGTTCTAGGGTTGAAATGGTCAATATACCATGGTCAAAGGAGATTTTGAAGGAAGATTAATTAAAATAAATTATTTTTTTCAAATTGGACACCTAAGTAAGTGTGAATAAGAAAAATTACTCTTGGCATTCCATTTTGATCTTATTCTTTTAGTTTTGGTTCCTAAAATGGAGAAAAAACAAGTATTTTTTGGAAAATAAATAAATGACTCTCCAATTTCCAATTTTGGATGAATGACCATGAATTGGTTATTGAATTTATTCATTTTCCAAAGGAATATATAATAACAATACATTGGATGTGGTTCAACAACTCTTAATGGCACTTTTGGGAGCAATAAACTATGTTTTATTTCATTTTTTGTAGGAATTTTAAGGGCCAATCAAAGAGCAGATTTACAAACCACTTTTTGAGTTTTCACATAGTTCAAACTCTCTTTAAATACAACCTTTAATGGTGTTAAGAGGAAACAATCAATAGCAGCAAGGTTGGAGAAAGAACTTGTAGGTTGCTCTTGAGAGTTGAACAAGAAAAAGTGCAAACAATCAGATTGTGAAGAGAGGAGGAGTTGAAGAAGACAAAAGGGATTTTGCAGATGTTCAAGGCAACCACGAGAGCTGAACAATGAAGAAAAAAATCATATTTAAAAAGAGGAGTTAAGCCAAGGAAGTTGAAGACAAGAGACCTTGAAGATTTGAAGGCATGAAGTGCCTAGAAACCCTTGTAAATTTTTTGAATTTTATTTATTGTTGAAATCATCACTATATGTATTGTTCTTGAAGAATTTTGTTGTATGATTATACATATGAAAGTGATAATAAAGATATATTTCAAATCTTGTTATAAAATATGTGTTTTCCTCGATACATGTGCAAGAATGTGGGTTGGATGAGATGTTAAGACTACAAGATTGGGTAGTTTGATAAGACCCCCCAATCTTTATTGCATAAATTGGTATTAGAGCAAGTATGATATTGGAATGTGTGTGGAGAGAAGGATTTCAAATTTGAGAGAGATAGGATTTGATGAGATATGATGATTTGTTGTGTGTAATTGATTTGGGATATCCTCCAATAGAGATAAGGTTGGGTAGAATGTGTACAAACGTCCTCCATTGTGTGAAAGTGGGTAGAGGGGTTTTTGAGAGGTACATCTTCCAAAATATTTGTTGGGTAGAGGATAGTTATGGTTTTGTGTAAATTTTGTTGCAAATTGTGAGTGAATTGCAAGTGTTTGTAGAAATGTCTAGGAAGAAGAGCATGAGGTTGGGCTTAGGTAGGGCTGTAAAAAAAATATTTTATTGAGAGGAGATAAATAATTTTAGAGGAAGAGAGTTGGTCAATTTGGAATTAGTGTGCAAAAATATCAAGGAGGTTAGATGTCTTGGAGGAAAGTATTATGAAAGGAAGGAGGAAAGAAAAATAAAAGAAGATGGGAGAAGTTGAATCCTATAATTTTTCTAATGACTTTTCATGTGCAGGTAGAAGAAAAGATGAAGCAAAGAGTCCAATAGATAGTAATGAAGAAGAAAACATATTGAAAGAGGAAGGAAAGAATAAGGTTGCAACAAAGACATGTCATGAGGAAGGCATGGAGAAAGAAGAAGGAAAGAATGAACAAGAGGATACAAGTGTAGCAACGATAATGGTAAAAAAAAATGAAGATGTATATGTAGTGTATGTGATTGCAACAATGGAATGTGAAGAGATTACAAATGGTGAAGACAAGGATGACTTAATGTTGCAAATTTTAGCAGTAGAAGAAGAGTGGTTTGATAAGCTTGCTAATGGAGGAAAGAAGATGAATGTTGCAGCAAAGGAAAAAGAGGTAATCTATGAAAAATTTTATTACTCTTCCATAGTGAGAATAGAAGAGGATGTTGTGGTAGAGGATAAAGTTGCAATTGTAGAATTATGTGTAGATGTTGCATGTTTGTTTGTAGAAATTGTAGAGGATGTTGCAGGTGGAAATTGGTGGAGGTGGTTAGTTTGTGGTGGGATGGATCCCAAGAAGTAGAAGAGGAGAGGAGAAAGAATTTAGAGGAGGGGGACGGTACATGGTGGATGAAAATCCACAAGAGGAGAGAAGAGTTGCAGGAGGAGAATGGCGAATGTCCCAACAAGATGCTGGAAAAGAAGAAGGAAGAAAAAAATCAACAAGGTACCTATGAAAGCATTGGAGTATGTTGCAAATAGTTTACTATTTTAAAGGATGTTTCAAAAACTCAACTCTATTTTGTGACTCATGTTCACAAACTTCTTTCCTAATGCATCGAGGACTTAAGAGAATCATAACACATATTTGGGCAAATTTTCAAGCGAAACGAAGAACTTTGAATTTTTCTATCTGTAAGCTCCTAAATCTGTCAATTCACAAAGTTGTCATCTTTGAAAGTAGTATTGTTGAGATAATAAAGGTTAGTTTTCATGTTATGATTGATGTTATATTGAGAACAATGTGGGGAATGGTCAAGACATGTAAGTTGTTTGACATAATTTAAAAAGTTATTTTCAGAGATTCTTTGTTCATGAGGTAAATAATAAAATATGCATAGGAGGGGAAGAGAGGAGAAAATCACCATGTAAGGAAAAGAGATATTTTTAAATATATATATACAAATTAAAATGTGGAGAGAAATGAGGCGACGCCTCATAAAGGGATTTGATTCATGAAAATAAAAGGAATATGGAGGGGCACACAACTTGGAGGGAGTTTTAAATGAAATAAAAAATGACAACAATGGAAGAAAGGAGACCCTGCATAGAAAGATGAGGGTTGCACTCATGTTTATGATAATTTAAAAAAGTTGAAAACAATAGATGGAGATGAGTGGGCAACATGAGAAGAAGGTAGACATGTGAGAGGGGCACACTCAGTAAGAAGGAGGGAGAAATTTAACATAAACACACAAAAAAATTGCAAAATAAAAGGGGGTTATTGCATAGCATGAAGAGGTTAATAGGAAAGTAAGTTTAAATGCAATAAATTGAGGAGAATAGAAGCTACGTAGGTCTCGTAGGTAGATTTTGAGTTACATAAATAAAATAGTGAAAGAATGTGTGAAGACAATGGAACCGCAAGAGAATGCTAAAGGTTCATGGCTAGTTTAACAAACCAGACAATAGCGAAAGTAATAGATTTGCAGATATGAGAAAATTGTGCAGTGAAAGAACCATTGGTGAAGAGAAAAAATTTGAGAGTATAACAAAGAGTGGTGTAATGTTAAATTCAAAGAATTTATGATTGCAAATTGTACCAAAATTGCCAATAAAATAAAATAGACCATGGATTTACTTTGAGTTGTGTTATTCATTTAAGTTGTTTAAATTAAATTTAATTGACAAATAAAATTGTCAAGTCAAACGTGAATTGGTTGTAAATTAATGACATAGAATGGAATTTTGAACTGAAATAAAGAGTATTGGTTGTTGGAACTTTTGGGCAGAGTATTGCCTATTTGAAAATTTGAATTTCTGTGAATATTTGGGTTTGAAAAGTGAGGTTTGATTCTTCCTTGCATCATTACTAGACCAATTTTTTCTCCTGAGTGATACTCCCTCTCTCTTTCAGAGGTTTGAATCTATTCTTGCATCCAGCTTAGTACATTACAACAATAGTTAGCTGATAGCATTACATTCACATGCATCATATATTTTCATCTTTAGAACAATATAAAATGTCAAATTAAATTAAACTTGCATTCATCATATTTCCATCAAGATTCACATACAAAGCATAATCATAAATATATTAAAGCATTTTAACCCATCAAGGTAATAGTAAATAGGTAACGACACAACGGTGTGTAACATATTCCCCCCTTGTGAATCATCATCCTCGATGATTATTAAGTTTCAAACATGAGCATAACATAAAACATAAAACATAACATCATAAAACATCATTGTTTTTCAGGAGTTTTCAAAATCTAGCAAGACTTGAGGAAACTTTTGCTTCATCTCAACATAATCTTCCTAAGTGGCAAAATCTTTTGCATATTGATCCCACTAGACCTTGCATTATAGAACCTCATAAGTAAAGCTTACGTGTTCCGAGCACCTTGAGAGGCTTGATTGTTACCACTCTTGGGCCTTGTACTTGTAAAAAATTCCAATCAATAACATGGTTATCCCTTGGCATGTACTTCTTAAGGTACGACACGTGAAAGACATTGTGCATCCTGGCAAGAGCTGGTGGCAAAGCAATTCTATCTGCATAACTCTTCTGCCTATCATTAGCTTTTGCTAGCCTCTGCTCAATAATGTCAACTTGCTCCTCCATTTTTTATAACAGTTTTGGCCCAAGGCTTATCCTATCCTCTAGCTTATCCTAGCTTATAAGAGTTCAACACTTCTTGCCATACAATGCTTCAAATGGAGTCATCTTGATTGCGAAATGATAAGAGTTGTTATACATAATTTCAACCAAAGGTAAATAATCCTCACACTTGCATTGTTGATCCATGCAATACATTCTTGGTAGATCCTCTAACACTTGGTTCACTCTTTTAGTTTTACCATCCATTTTTGGATGATATGCTGAATTTATGTTGAATTGAGTCCCAAGCGAAGAAAACATGGTTTGCCAAAACCTAGATGTCACACGAGCATCCCTGTCAAAAATAATCTTCTCAAGAATTCCATGTAACCTAAATACCTCTTGAATAAAATTCTAATCTATAATAGGAGCTACATCAGTCAAAATCCTTGATATAAAGTGAGCCACCTTCATAAGCTTATCCACCACCATCAGAATGGAATTGTGCCTATTCCTTGACATTGAAAGACCTTGCACAAAATCCATGCTAATGATTTGCCATTTACTTTTTGGAACTTCATGAGGATACAAAATACCATCAGGGTGATGATGTTATGCCTTCACCCTCTGACATTCTAAATAGCTTTCCACAAATCTTGCAACATCCCTTTTCATTCCTTTCTAGAAGTACAATGGCTTCACATCAACCAACATCTTAGTCACTCTAGGATGTCTAGAATATGGTGCAGTATGAACTTCTTTCCACACTAAATTCCTTAATTCCACAGAGTTAGGTACATAGATTCTTCCCTTAAACCTTAGCAAACCTTCAGGTTCAAAGTGAAATCCCTCATACCTTGGTTCTTATGGATTATCCAAGAGTGCTTGCTTGACTTGCTCATAATATTCGTCACCCTTGGACTCTTGCAACACTTGACCCTTGAAATCGGTTTGAACTGATATCATTTAGGAGATATGCCTACTACAAATTAAGGCATTTGCAACCCAATTCTCCTTCCCCTTGATATAGTTGATGTTGAAATCATAGTTAGATATCAATTCCAACCACCTTCTTTGCCTTGCATTCAGATTTAGTTGAGTAAACAAGTACTTTAGACTATGATGATCGGTCTTCAATTCAAAAGGTTTTCCCAACTGATAGTGTCTCCACATTTGTAATGCATGCATAATAGCTGCTAATTCCAAATTATGCAAAGCATAATTTTGCTCATAAGGCTTAAGCGTCCTTGACTCATAAGCTATGACTTACCCATCCTACATCAACACTCCACTCAAACCTTCTCCTGAAACATCGATGATGACTATAAAATCACCCTTTGGATCTAGTACTTTCAATATCAGAGCTATGGTCAAATTTTCCTTGAGTTGATCAAATATCGCTTGACATTTCTCCATTCACTCAAACTTCTTCCCTTTTCTCAGTAAGGAGGTAACGAGAAAATCCATTTTGGAAAATTTTGCAACAAACTTTCGGTAGTAACTAGCTCGACCCATAAAACTTCTAACTTTCGGCACATTCTTAGGCACTAGCCATTCAACCACTACTTTTATTTTTGTTGGACCAACTACAATCCCATCAGCTGAAATCACATGACCCAAATACTGCACTTCCTTCTAAAATAAAGTACATTTAGAGAGTTTCCCATACAACTTATGCTCTCTCAATCATTGGAGAGCAATCTCTAGATGTTGGAGATGTTCCTCTTCATTATTGGAGAATATAAGAATATCATCCAAAAAGACAAACATAAACTTGTCCAAGCAGTCGCTGAATAAATTATTCATTAAGTTCATGAATGTTGCAAGTGCATTCATTAGCACAAAAGGTAGGACCGTGAACTCATAATGACCATACCCAGTCCTGAAAGTTGTTTTGAAAATATCATCATCCTTGATCCTCAATTGATGATAACCTGATCGTTGTTCAATTTTTTTGATCTCCACCTATTTGGGCATTGAGGCCCATGATGAACTTCCTTATGTAAAACTACTCATCCTTTTGGTATATAGGTACGTACCTTAGGAGGCAAGTGGAATTTCTCCCAATATTCGATAACTGAGGAATCTCCTTGCCTCAGGTTCTAGAATTTGGTAAGATTTTGATCATAGAAGAGTTGTGGTAGCCACCGTTTTTGCAAAATTTCAATGAATTCACTCGAAGTAAGACTTAAGGAACTTAGCCCAAGCTCCATCTTTTTATTCATCCACCAGTTGGATGCTTCCCCAACCAATTGGAAAGCTCCCCAAACAACTTTACTTATCTCAGAATAGTTCCTAATTTCAAAATACTTTTCCATTTCTGAGAGCCATGCCTCAACCACATACCCACTAGTAGGTGAAAGCACGAAGTTGAGTCCACTTAAGGTGGAAGTTTCAGCCTTAGAAGAAATCTCGAAATTGGGAAAAATGAATTGGGATCTCATTTTTTAGCAATTGAGATTTTGTTTTGCTTCGGGGTCTTGAGCCTAAAACTAAAACGAGATCCCGTTTTGAAAACTTTCCATTATTGGAAACTTTTCAAAATAAGATCCCGTTTTGAAAACTTTCTATTTTTGGCAACTTTCCATTTTTGGAAAAATTTCAAAACGAGATCCCATTTTGAAAACTTTCCATTTTGGTAACTTTTCAAAATGGGATCCTGTTTCGTAAAAGCATAAAAAAATTATATTTTTTATGAAACAGTGTCTTGTTTTAGAACGATATCCCATTTTTTTAAATATGAATTTTTGGTCAGGTTTGTGCTTTGTTTTTTCATCTGGGAAAAGGCTCGGGGACCTGAACCTAAGCTTTGGACCTGGTTTGACCTACAACTTGAAGGTCCTATGAATGTCACAAGAAAAAATAGTGACTTTAGACATATGTCTGAAGACATTTTTTGCAAAAAAAAATGACGAAATTAAAACCCAGTATAGACGAGACAATGTAGATTCCAAATATGTAATTTTTTTTTGCAATTTAATTATTTTTCTATTTTTTAATTAATTTTTGATGAATCTGGTCCATAAACTTGAAATATCAAGTCTTTTAAGTCTTTTAATAATTTTTTATTAAAATATTTTTTGAAGAACGAATTGTATGAAAGTGTACTTCAGACAATTATTTCCAATTTGAAAAAAAATTCAAAAATGATGAATTTAGGGTCATCTTATGCGTAACGTACATGACAATTTTCAAAACAACAAATATGTCCAATAAAAAATTAGCAAAAAAATTTCAATAGACGTTTCTAAAAACCGAGATGATACAAATTGATTTTCAATAGGTGTTTCTAAAAACCACTGTTTAAAAGTCACTTTTCTTTACCATACCATGCACGTGTACATCATCCATATTTTGACCTAAATAATCATATTTTTCTAAATCCTTTTGGAACAAGATTTGTAACTCACTAAAGCACACTTTCCATATTTTTTGGTAATTTTTTATTGATTTTTTATTGGCCATATTTATTGTTTTGAAAAATCATCGTGTATGTCACGCATAAGATGACCTAAACTTATCATTCTTTTATTTTTAAAAAAATTGAAAAGAATTGTTTGAAGTATGCTTTTGTAAAATTCATTTTTCAAAAAATTATTTTAATAAAAAGTTATTAAAATACTAAAAAACCTTGATATTTCAAGTCTATGGACCGATTTCATCATAAATCAATTGAAAAATAAAAATAAAATCCAATTGTAAATTTTTTTTACATATTTGGAATCTACACTGTCTCATCTATAATGGGTTTTAATTTCGTAAAAAAATTATGCAAAAAAAGTCTTCAAACATATGCTCAAAGTCATTATTTTCCCGTGACATTGATAGGACCTTCAACTTGCAGGTCAAACCAAATCCAAAGACTAGATTCGGGTCCCCAACCCTTTTCCCGAATCGATTAAAAAAGCAAAAACCTAACCTGAATTTCAAATTTTATAAATCGAGATCCCGTTTCTTTAATAAACAGAATCCCATTTACTAAATGGGATCCCATTTCTTATATTTATTATTCTACCTATTGGAAAAAGGATCGAGATCCCATTTACTAAACGAGATCTCAATTTATAGAACGGGATCTCGTTTAGTAAATGGGATCCTGAGTTATTTTTGACTAATTTATTTTTACTGCTAACCAAGTACACTGTAATTATGCAACTTGTTATGTATGGTCAATAGCGATAATTTCACTATTTTTCTATCAACTTTTGTCTTGTAGAGGCTCTTCAACTTGGCATTTTATTTCAATTTTTAAAGGAGGCATCATTGGGACAGTATTTGAGTGGAATTGTGTTCATTTGCTACTCATTTGAAGGAGGAACAAAGAAAGAAGACTTTCACAATTGACATTCATTTGTGCATACTTAATAATTTTTAAATCACGGGATCACAATGTCGTAATAAGAGGAAACATAGGAAGGAATTGACCCCTAAAAAAATTCAAGCAAAGAGAGAGGAGGCAAAAATACAAAGAGATAGAAGAATGAGTGTTTGATCAATGAATAATGTTGGAGCATCCAATTCCACGACTATTGAAGATAAAAACATTGAGACCATGGTTGTAGATGATTCTAATTTGCAAGAGGTTAATTTGAAAAAAATATGATTATACAAACTAGTCTCGGTATGCCTTCAAATCCCCTTTTCAATGCTATGGAGAATGTTTCAATAGGCACAAATCCAGGTACGTCTTCAAATCCACCTTTGAGTGAAATGAAAACTTTGTTTGTAGGATTTTTACAAGAAATTAGATTTAATGATGTTGACATTGATAATATTCGTAGAGAAGAAGATTTTAGACAAATTGTTGCAAATGAAATTGAAAATGAAAATCATTTTGTTGTTGAAAATGAAGATGAAAATAAAAATAAAAATCGTTTTGTTGTTGAAAATGAAAATGAAAATGAAAATCGTTTTGTTGTTGAAAATGAAAATGAAAATCCTTTTGTTGAAAATGAAAATGAAAATCCTTTTGTTGAAAATGAAAATGAAAACTATTTTGTTGATGAAAATAAAAATCATTTTGAAGTTGAAAATGAAAATGATAATCCAAGATGTGATGTTGAAAAATAAAAAAAAAAAAATTTAAATTGAAAGTGATGTTTTGGATAATATTCTTCATAAGATTTCTTAGAGACAAATAAGAATGCATGCCAATAGATTATACAAATAATTTTTTGTCGTAAAAAACTTTCATTTCAATGTCAACTAATGATGCAATTGATGAGAATGTGGAAAATGAGAAAAGTAATAAAAAAGTTAGGCATTTTTTTTAAACCAAGAAAAGATTAATCACCAAAACATGTTATGTCTACTGTTGCTAGTGCCATTGAGTCTATTGGAAAAATAGTCAATCTAAAGATAAGAATGTAGCAAGACAAGCTGTAACAACTGATATAGTTAATGAATCAACTTTGAATAAAATAATGGTAAACAATATTAGTGAAATTTTAAAAATACATCATAAAACATTGCTAAGAGTGACAAAGAGAAGAGAAAGTATAGAAAATGATCCAATCAACCAATGTTGGAGTTTTAGTAGTCGACTCTCGAGGTCTGACATGAAATTAAATGTTGAAATCAAATCTTTGACTGAAAAATATTGGCATCATAATACTAGGGTATCATCTAATGCTAGAGATGTTTTAAAATTAAGAGTGGGGTCCAAAGTTCACGATCCTCATCCAAAACACCTAATAGATACAACACAAACTGAATTTTATAGAAATTTTTGTGGTGATTTAGTGTTACCTGGTAATATTAAAATAAGTCGAAGGTATTTTGAAAAATGTAAACCTTGGTATGTAAAAATTAATAAGCAACAAATATCTTATTGTTGTAAAATGCATGTTCAATTTTGTTATTATTATGATGTTTTTTGATATATACGTTGTACTTTACATACTAACATGATTATACAAGAATGTGGTATTAATATGCCACCTGAAACAATAAAGGAGTTTATATCAAATTTGTTTTGTGAAAGATCTAATGGAAAATTATTTTAAGTTCATGTATTTTTGGACAATGCACTAGTTGTGGCAATCTTTCATTCTTAAGAGTTTGTATGCATGAAAGTGTTGAAAATGACTTTGGACAACAATTAGTGGATGTTAAAATATTTAAGAATGTTTACTATTCTTTAAAAATATGGAAAAATTGGAAAGTGTTGTGATTTAATTACAAAAAATGTTAGCGTACATGCATTCATATCAAAATTTAAGAGTAAGATTGTACTAAAATATGTCAAGCACTCTCAACATGCATGATGGCTCAATGGACAATTTCACACATGTAGAAATACATTTCCAGTTTGAACTATACTATTAGTGGTTGATTTTGCATAAAACTATACTCTAGCTCTACAAGAGGAAATACAATCACAATATTATAATTTAGTGCAAGTGTCTATGTTTATTCATATTATTTATAGACATGCAGATGGTAGCACAAAGGATGATATAAATTTTTTGAGGGAGTATCATTTCTATTTGAGTGATAACCGATTACACTCGTGAGATTTTGTTCAATACTATTTCAATATATTTTATACAAATTTAAGAGAAAGAGGAATCTAGATGACATAACATATCATATGGTCAGATAATTGTACGCGACAATTCAAGAATGATCAAATGTTTTATTGGTTAAGTAGGGTTCACAAGGAGCATAATGTCCAACATATGTGGAGTTTTTTTTAAGTTGGACATGGTAGAGGAGAACATGATGGAGTTGGAGCATGTGAAAATAATTCTTGCTAGAGAACAATTAAAATTTGAGGATGTAGTAAAATTTAAAGATGCACGTGGGATTATGGATTGGTGCAATACAATATTATCTACACTTGGATCAAGTGAGTACTCTACAATTCACTGATTCTTTTGGTTGGTTAAAGAAGAGAACATTCTACCTAGACTTGATTGGGGGACAATCAGTGGATCTATTAAATGGCATTCATTTAAGAGTTTGAATGCAAGGACATGGACTATTTGGACAAGGGAGCTTGCATGTTTTTGTCAGTTTTGTATTTCAGGAGATTGGGAAGCATGTGAAAATACAAAATAGGTTGAAGAGTGGAAGCAAAGATCGTTGACACCTGCACAAGTACACGATCAATATGAAACAACAATTGAAGATAATGATCAAGTGTTTGCATCAGACAACTATGACCATGTTTCAGAACTTGTATAAGAAGATAATTTAATTCGTTTTATTTTATTTTATTTCATTTTATCACTATTTTGTAATGCTTTTATTTATTTATATATATATATGAACTGATGTATGTAGATTGGTCAAATTATATGGACACGTGCAAGTTATTAAATCAAATTTTGTTTGCAAGATATGTGTATGTTATTGTTGCACTTGAGGGGAATGAAGAGGAAATGAAATATTGGTTGGCTCATTATGTCGCATTGATGTGGAATGGCAACCCTTTCTCAATCCCTTGGATAATGAACTTGTTTCAATCAGTTTTATTGAAGAAAACTAATGAAACCATTGATAGATGTGTATGAAAACATGATTTAAAGCTAAATGAATACGATGCAAACTATTTTAACATAATTTATGCTAAGATGATTGATATGGGTGTATGAAAATTTACTCTAAATATATTTAAGATTAAAAAGATTAAAATCCTAATTAATAAATAAGCTAAATGTATGCATCTATATTATCATGGAAGCCATTAATGGAAGCTAAGCTAATATGCAAGTAAATAAAACTAAAATGATGTTAAATGTGAGTGAAAATGCAAATGATTTTAATAACATAAGTTTGATGTTAAAAGATGGATCCATTTGTCTCCAAATAATGTTTTATTTATAGGAAAGCAAATGAAAAATGAAGGGCTAAGATTGAAAAAACTAATCAATGGTCAAAAAAGAAAGAATTTGGAAGCATGGATCATAGATTCTCATCAAGGGTTGAAAATGTAAGTTGATATTTAATCAAGGGCTTCCATTCATCCAAACAAACACACTTTTGACCTATACAAGAGGTCACAAGTTAATTTGCACAAGAAGTTTTGAGTTAATTTGCACATGAAGTTTTGTAAGAATATTCCCTTTTTCAAATGAGTGAGGATAAAAAATATTCTTTGGAATATTCTCATGGGTGAGGAAATAGATATTTTGCAAATTAAAAAAAAGTTCAATTATGCAAAAGGGGAAGGAGTATTCCATGGGAATATTCCCCTTTTGAAGGAATGTGTAAAGAAGGAGTATTCCCTTGCAAGTGGAATAATTAGTAATTTGATAATTGAAACAAAGTTTCAATTATGCAAATTAGGAGAATTATATGATATTCATTAAATAATTGATTTAATGGAGATCAAATGAAAAAGCAATGGATGGGATTGATTTGATCTATCAATGGTCACAAATGAAAGAAGGATGAAACATGGATCAAGGATTCTCATCAATGGATGAGAATCAAAGATCACATGGATCAAGAAAAGATCAAGGGCTCACAATCATGTAAACAAAAACACTTTGCAACAACTTTAAAAAGTTGTTTCAAAGTTTGTTTGGAGTAATCATTACCTTTTTTTTGGAGGAAAATAGGAGAATATTCTTTTGGAATATTCCTTATGCAAGTGGATGAGAGGGAAATTAGCAATTTAGTTAATTGAAACTAAATTTGAATGTGCAAGATGAGGATTGTGAGAATATTCATTAAATTATTGATTTTATTTAATGAAAAGGAGATGCAAATATGATATTTAATTAAATAGTTTAGGTTATTTAATTAAATAAGAGGACTTAGGGTTAAAATTAAATAATTTGCATTATTTAATTAAATCAGATGAAATGTCAATGTGAGAGGAGGTGAAATAACCTAATTAGGTCAATGAGACATTTAATTAAATAATTAGGCTTATTTAATTAAACAAGCGAAAAAAAGATGGGTTTGAGAAAGAAATGATGTTAGTTAGCCAATGTGATCCATCAAGACATTTTTAGGTGTCTACAATGGTTTTAGTTTTATATTGTCCTTTTAAATACATGTTTTGATATTGCTTGTGCATTATTAGTTTAAATTGATTTAAATTTTCCTTTTATATAATTAAGCCATCATCACAAATTCATCACATACTTTGAGACAAAAAAGAGAGTCCATGCAAATTCAACCTAAACAACATGGAATACTTGGTAAAAATAGGTAATTATTAGTTAAATTATATTTAAATACATGTTTTGATTATATATTGATATTGCTTGTACATTAATAGTTGAAATTGATTTATTATCCTTTTTGGTATCCTTAAGCCATTATCACATTGATCTCATACTTTGAAACAAAAAAGAGAGGATGCAGATTCAACCTACACACATGTGTGAAATACTTTTAAATACATGTACAAGTTGTGTATATAGATAGTTTTATATAAAATAAAATACATGTTTTGATGATTTCATTGATATTGCTTGTATCATTTTGATATCAAGTGGGGTGAAGACCCGCTACATTCCAAACACAAGTTTCAAATTTTTTTGAGATGGCATAGCCACATTTTATAAACATTGTTTTGAGTTGGCATATATGCACATACACAATCACATATTTTGTATAAATTTGTATACATGTACATACATAATTATATTCTACACTTTTATATATCAAAATCAATATTCCATATATTTTGTTTGTTAAATGTGCATGCTTTCCTACTTTGAAACTTTAAATATTGATAAGTAGGAGGTTTCTTCCACAGCGTGTCAAATTATGATATTGCTATCAGGATTCAACCGTGTAGTTTTCGAGTCAAACTCATTGATCCATGTTTCATGAGTAGTGGTTCACAACAACCCATCTCTCATGATAATGAATGGTTCACTTAGCACTCATTGCATCTAGGTGATGCTCACAGAGGTGAAGCATTGGTTCATCCCGGGAGGTCACCCATCCCAGTACTACTCCAGCTCAAGTGTGCTCAACCATGGATTTTCCCCCAAGGTTTAGCCCACTTCGCTTGTTACCCCATTTGCAAAACCTTCAGCAAGCGTTATGCCTTATGAACCATTCATTATAGAGACTCTTTAGCTCATCAATTGATAAGTAGGAGGTTTCTTCCACAACATGTCAAATTATGATATTGCTATCAAGATTCAACTGTGTCATTTTCAATTCAAACTCATTGACCCATGTTTCATGAGTAGTGGTTCACAAGAACCCATCTCTCATGATAATGAATGGTCCACTTAGCACTCATGCATCTAGGTGATGATCATAGAGGTGAAGCATTGGTCCGTCTTGGTAGGTCACCCATCCTAGTACTGCTCCATCTCAAGCACGCTTAACCACAGAGTTTCCCCCAAGATTTAGCCCACTTAACCCCATTTGCAAAACCTTCAACAAGTGTTATGCCTTATGAACCATTCATTATAGAGCCCCTTTAGCTCATCAATTGATAAGTAGGAGGTTTCTTCCACAACGTGTCAAATTATGATATTGCTATCAGGATTCAACCGTGTAGTTTTCAAGTCAAACTCATTGACCCATGTTTCATGAGTAGTGGTTCACAAGAACCCATCTCTCATGATAATGAATGGCCCACTTAGCACTCATTGCATCTAGGTGATGCTCATAGAGGTGAAGCATTGGTCCATCTTGGGAGGTCACTCACTTAGATGCAATGAGTGCTAAGTGGACCATTCATTATCATGAGAGATGGGTTCTTGTGAACCACTACTCATGAAACATGGGTCAATGCGTTTGACTCAAAAACTACACAGTTGAATCCTGATAGCAATATCATAATTTGACACGAGCGTGGAAGAAACCTCCTACTTATCAATTGATGAGCTAAAGGGGCTCTATAATGAGTGGTTCATAAGGCATAACACTTGCTGAAGGTTTTGCAAATAGGGTAACAAGCTAAGTGGGCTAAACCTTGGGGGAAACTTTGTGGTTAAGTGCGCTTGAGCTAGAGCAGTACTAGGATGGGTGACCTCTCGGGATGAACCAATGCTTCACCTCTGTGAGCATCACCTAGATGCAATGAGTGCTAAGTGGACCATTCATTATCATGAGAGATGGGTTCTTGTGAACCACTACTCATGAAACATGGGTCAATGACTTTGACTCGAAAAGTACACAGTTGAATCTTGATAGCAATATTATAATTTGACACGTTGTGGAAGAAACCTCCTACTTATCAATTGATGAGCTAAAGGGGCTCTATAATGAATGGTTCATAAGGCATAATACTTGTTGAAGGTTTTGCAAATGGGGTAACAAGTGAAGTGGGCTAAACCTTGGGGGAAACTCTATGGTTAAGCGCGCTTGAGCTGGAGCAGTACTAGGATGGGTGACCTCCCGGGACGGACCAATGCTTCACCTCTGTGAGCATCACCTAGATGCAATGAGTTCTAAGTGGACCACTCATTATCATGAGAGATGGGTTCTTGTGAACCACTACTCATGAAACATGGGTCAATGAGTTTGACTCGAAAACTACATGGTTGAATCCTGATAGCAATATCATACTTTAAATATTGATTGTATAATCACCAAATATCATGTATATTATTGTTAAATTTGGTTGCCTTAGGCAACTTCACCAAAATTTGAGAACTTATTTGATCCCCATAAGACATTATATTAGAACCCCTTAAGACATCCTATTACGACATAAATTAAATTAACATTGATGCGATTGAAATTGTATAGAATGCGTTTGTTATGATGAGTCATCCTAAATTCTAATAGTTAATTATATCAATTGCAATTAAATATGAGACATGTACTTTGAAGTATTTGATTCCCTTAAGACGTCCTATTAAGACATATCCTAAATATTTATACTTAATTATATCAATTATGATCCAACATGAGATATGTACTTTGAATTCTTTTTTCCCCTTAAGAAGTCCTATTAGGACCCCTTAAGACATCCTATTACAACATAAATTATATTAACATTGACATTTTTTTTGTATAACTTTTGTGATTGTTATGATGAATCATCCTAAATTCTACTACTTAATTATATCAATTGTGATTAAATATGAGACATGTACTTTGAAGTATTTGATCCCCTCAAACATTTTTTTGAGAACTTCTTTGATCCCTTAAGCAATTTTTGGAGAACTTCTTTGATCACCTTAAGCAATTGTAACGATTAAATATGAGACATGTACTTTGAAGTATTTGATCCTCTTAATTATTTTTTTAGAACTTCTTTGATAAGTTAATGCCTTGACTATGAATCACTGAATCTGTAAAGTACAAATATTTAAATGTCCTATTAATTTCAACTTTAATTTCATATTTATATTTAATTTCACATTAATGTCCTATTAATGTATTGACTATGAATCTTTTATAAACTACAAATATGTCCTATCAATTTTATATTAATTTCACATAAAATGCATAAATGCACATGCATAAATTACTATTTAACAATAATAGACCATAAAATAATAAAATCAATAAAGTTCATGAAACAATATATTAATTCCATGAGAAATAATATATGTAGTCCATGAAATAATCAAATATAGCCCATGAAATAATCTAACTCATATTGTCTCTATAATCAAGAGACCTCTTCACACCACACAGACTACCTAAATGACCTGAATCACTCTGTACAAGAGAAAGAAAGATGGAATCAGATGTAAGATGATTAAAAATGATTTAATGACAATTTGATTTATAATTTATCATAAAATTCAATTACCGTGTGAGGTTGATTTGCATGCTCTGGTGCACCTAGACCTGTCTCTACATGCTCTTAATCAATCTACATACAAGAGAAAGAAATTTAAAATTAGATGTAAGACGATTACAAATTATTTAATTCAATTTAATTTATAATTTATCATATTTAAATTGTACCATAAGAGGTTGTTGTGCATCCTCTGTTCCAGGACCTGTCTCTACATGCTCAGCTACAAGACATGTCTCATGCTATAAAAGAAAAATAATTTAATATGTATGAGCATATATATATATATATATATATATATATATATATATACAATTTTAAATTTAATTTAGTTATTCACAATTTATAATTTGTAATTGACTTTAAATATAATCAAAAATTTAAATTTCCATATGAAGTTGCTCTGCATGTCTTGGTTAAGGTGGTGTGACCTCATCAAGACAAAAAGTGACACTAACAAAGTCCTACAAGGTCAAATTTAAAGCACATGTATACTTGACTTAGGTTTATATATATATATTTTCAAGTGTACACACATTGTGTAGATTTTGTTTAAACAACTTGAAAGTTAGATGTCTCCCGAGTTTCCACCATATCAAATGTGTGTTTGATCCCCATTCTCATTGTTGTGTCAACCTACATACATAGACATAACGCTTATGATATTTACTTGTACATGCACGTTTGATATATAGTGAATTCAAAATACAAAATTGTAAGTATAGTAGCTTTAAATAATTTGTAATATCCATGTACCTGCACTTGATGCGAGATGCTTGACAATGGATGAGTGCTCGACAACCCTCAGGTGGAATTGACATGGAAGTCAATTGAATTATAAATTAAAAAGTCAATTTAAAAAATTATTTCATATTATTTAAAAATTTGAAATCAAAATACCCCATAAGGGTTGCCGACTTGCACTAGTGTCGACATATAAACTCGAGGAGCAGATGATTCTCCTATGGTCAGTGTCATCTACACCAAACAATTTGATTGTTAAAACATTGTAATTTTTTTAATATATATGTTCATTAAAAACACATGTGCTTAAAAAATTCTTATAAATTCAACATGTGCATATTTATACCTATGTCGCATTATCTTCAGGGTGATGCTTTGTAGTAAGAAAATCAACATACGAAATGATGCAACCAGATTCTCCACCAAAATCTCCATGTCCACCTGAACTAGGTGTAGCCTGATTAGGTCCATAATGCATACCTGATGGCAATTGGTACATATGTGGGGTGTTGACACTCGTGGAGTAGTACTAGGACCAGCTTCATAGAACTATCCTCCATGGTCGCGGTCTCTAGGCTCCCCAACCACCATCGCAAAAGTATGCTCATCAAGGTTTCCTATGAGCGTACTCAAAGATCCTAATGCAGATACCACCACACAATGATGCGTAGGTGCAAGAATGGTAGGAGCAGGAGGATTTACAAGAGGTTGGGCATGCATGGGGCGTCGGGGATCAACCTATGCCCCTAACCTATGTTGTGGCATGCTGGCACCAATAACTTGAAATGATTTAAAATCAAAATAATTAGGATTTTGCCCCAAAACAAACTCGACGTATAATTTCTTTAAAAAGTATAAAGGGACCTCCAAGTTAGCATGTGGTGGATGGTCAAATACCATCCACCATCACTCCCAAAAGTGTGCCATCATTTGTGGATGTATGCACCACCTCATCGATATTCTAGGTTTGTAGGAATGGGTAGGTTAGTGACAGGGTCGACAAAAAAAGGTGCAAGATGGGATTTTGTTATTTCAAGTCCAAAATTTGTTTATAAGAGAGATCACTTGAATAAAATTGTCTCATATCCTCCCGCCATTGTCGATGCCTATCTAAGTCCACATCAATGGAATAGATGGCATCAACAACATTTTGCATTGTAGATACAAAACACCTCACACGTGGTGGAATCAATGCTTCATTTTGAATAGCATTGATTTGATTCTGAATGAATGCAACATTGTCATTGATCCATGCTCACAAGTGAGCCTCATTGGATCCTAGAGGTGGTGGAGGGGGTGGAGGTGGAGGTGGAGGTTGTTGAGGAGGTGGATTAAGGATATCAATATCAAATTGATCCATGATATATATAAGTGAACCTACATTAAATAATACAAAATTAACAAACAAGTACAAAATTACAAGAAATAGTTAAATTTTAAACGTACATGAATTTGTTTAAATAGGATACATACATATACATACACATACATACATTGAATTCAACTTGAGCATGTACATTCAAATTTCAAAATTTAAGATACATGTTTAAAATAAAAAATAGGATGTGAAATGCATGCATACATCATTCAACTTGACCATGTGTACATAGAAATTTCAAAATAAAAATAAACTTAAAGCATACACAAAAAGCTCATTTATGTCTCAAGCATGTAAATGAAAAAACAAATAATTATTAATATGATGTGAAATCTCATTAAAAATTACATTAATTCATTAAGAGAAATTATGATGGCTTAAGGGGTCCCCATAGGATGGCTTAAGGGGTCGTAATATATCTATTTAAGGGGATTTATGAATTAAGGTCCTAGGAGAAAACGATTGCTTAGGGGGATAAAATTTGGTGAAGTTGCCCAAGGAAACCAAATTTCATTAAGTTAAATATATACTATTTTTTAAAATGTGCATTTAGGAGACCTACTTAATAACATATGGTGGCTTAAAAGGGGTCTTAAGTATCTAGTTTTAAAGGGATCTATGGATTAACTGTCCCAGGACAAAATGATGGCTTTAGGATTTAGGGTTTAGGGTTTAGGGTTTAAGGTTTAATCTTCTTAAACCATTTTCTTAAAAATCCCCTTAAACCATTCAATATAAATGACCTAATTGAATACAAATGAAAAAATCCGTAAGACTCATTTATGTCTAAGGCATATTACAAATGAAAAAACAAATAATTGTTAATGTGATGTGAAATCTCATAAAAAATTACATTAAATTAGAAGAAATTAAGATGGCTTAAGGGGTCATAATAAGATGTCTTAAGGGGATCTATGAATGAAGGTCCTAGGACACAATGATGGCTTAAGGGGATAAAATTTGGTGAAGTTTCCCAAGGCAACCAAATTTCATTAAGTTAAATATATATATTTTTTTAAATGTACATTTAAAGGATGTAATTAATATTATATGATGGCTTTAAGGGGTCCTAAGTATAGTTTTAAGGGGATCTATGGATTAACTATCCTAGGACAAAATTATGGCTTTAGGGTTTAGGGTTTAGGGTTTAATCCCCTTAAACCATTTTCTTAAAAATCCCCTTTTAAGCCATATTTAAATATATAAAGTAAGTTAAATATATAAAGTGTGGAGTTGTTTTGATTCAAATATCTATATAAAAATTAATTATGATAACATTGTGATAGTAGTTTTTTATGTTGATGATCATGCTATCATTAATATTGAAGCCAAATAAATTCAAAACAAAATAAGTATATCAAAACAATTCTAAGTATCACAAACTAAGTATATCAAAAACAATTCTAAAAAAATTCAAAATGTGTGAATATAATTCGTCATAGATATGTACCTCTAAAAATTAGAATTTAAAAAAAACACCAATTAAAAAGTCAATACAATATTAATTAATAGATTATTTAATATTTCTTACTAAATTTTTGTCTCATGATTATACTGTTATATTCATAAATTCAACACTAAAAATATCCATCCAACCAAATTCTTTATAAAATATCCATCCAAGGTCAAATTCTTTATAAAAAATTGATCATTGTCAATGTGAACTACAAAATTCTATAAAATTCAATACTGTCATTTTCTTAATAAAGTGTCAAGTGTCTCTCTATTGCATCTCTTCATTTCGTCATGTTTTCCTTTTCAAAATAGGACTATCTCCTCTCCTCTAGCCATCATTGATGCTCGTCTAAGTCCACATCAATGAACCTAACGACATCAACATTTTGCATCATAGATGAAAAATGCCTCAAATGTGGTGGGATACATTCTTCATTTTGAATAGCGTTGATTTGATCTTGAATGCATCTAACATTCACATCAATCTGTGCTTGCAAGCGAGAACCATCAGATGTAGGTGGTGTCGGTGGGGGGTTACGAGGTAGAGTGGGTGGAGGGGGTGGATATGGAGGGCATGGAGGTGGATTATGGATATCATCAATATTGAATTGATCCATGATCTAGATATAAGTGAACTTGCATTAAATTTGTAATTTCAAAATGTAAGATACATGTTTAAAAATCCCCTTAAACCATTTAATATAAATGACCTAATTGAATAAAAATAATTTTTTTTGTAAGGCTCATTTATGTCTAAGGCATGTTACAAATGAAAAAATAGATAACTGTTGATGTGATGTGAAATTACATTAAATCGGGAGAAATTATGATGGCTTAAGGGGTCCTCGTAGGATGGCTTAAGGGGAACTATGAATTAAGGTTCTATGACAAAATGATGGCTTAAGGGAATAAAATTTGGTGAAGTTTCCCAAGGCAACCAAATTTCATAGAGGTCCTAGGACAAAACGATGGCTTTATGGTTTAGAGTTTAGGGTTTAGGGTAATAGGATAGCTTAAGAAGATCTATGAATTAAGGTCCTTGGACAAAATGATGGCTTTAGAGTTTAGAGTTTAGGGTTTAGGATTTAGGGTAATAGGATGGCTTAAGGGGGTATATGAATTAATGTCCTAGGAAAAAATGATGGCTTTAGGGTTTAGGTTAATAGGATGGCTTAAGGGGATAAATTTTGCTGAAGTTGAAGATAGTGCTTTTAGCTTTAACTATTTTTTTTACATCAATGTCAAACTAAATACACAGTAAATCATGAAGCACTATCTTTCTCAACTCTATGTGTTTACTATAAGTTAATATTTTAAAGGGTTATCAAAAGGTTGCAATGTTCTATAAAATTCTTATTGGTTGAGCTACTCATGATATATCTACAATGTTAGTTGCATTTTGAAACATAAAAGGCTTCCAAAATAAGTTCCTTCCAAATAATGGACTTGCTAGAACCTGAAAATGTTGAAGCTTGGGTGGCCCTTGGATTAATGGAATTGTAAGTTAGTGAAAAAGGTAGTGTTCATGAAGGAATGGAAAAGATGCATAGAGCCTTTGAATTATACCTGTACTGTGCAATGGCATCAGATCATTTAGCAAACCATTTTTTCTTCATAGAACAACATTTTCTTGTGGAACAATTGATTGAGATAGCTCTTGTTTCGACTGACCAACCTCTCATGAAATCTCATTCATATTATAATCTTGCATGATCTTATCATGAGAAGCCTTCATCCTCCCCTTCCATCAGAAGCCTCTCTTGAAATCTTTGAGGCCTTGACACCCCTAACAAGAGGAAGGTGGGAAGGCTCTAGCCTATAGTTTAATCACTAAATATTGAATGTATGTTATTGTTAAATTTGGTTGCCTTGGGAAACTTCACCAAATTTTGAGAACTTATTTGATCCCCTTAAGACATGTCATATTAGGACCCCTTAAGACATTAGTTTAGGGTTTCGGGTAATATGATGGCTTAAGGGGGTCAGTGTTTTTGATTCATCATATATGCAAGAACATTAGTTTATGGATATTTTTGAATTTATGAATAGATTGTCTATTTCCTTAAATAACTTCTATGATTGAGGAATTAAGCACACAACTATAAATTATCCCACTTTTGACAATTTAGGTAATCTCTATGGTCTGCCCTTGAATTTATAGAAAATAAAAATGTGTCTTGACAAGATGTTGGAGCTAGATCTTAAAATTTGGTAATTGAATCCTTGATTAGTATTGATAATTTATATTCATTCCCTAATCATCTCCCGAGTATATGAATAAAAGGATTGGAAAGATAACCTATGACCATAGTTGGATTGATTTTCAATAGATCAAGGCAATCATCCATAGTAAATTTGAGGGTTGTTAAGCATGAGCGTAGGGGAAAATGATTCATTGATCCTAAACTAGTTACATTATTCTTGGGAACAAGGTCAACAAAACCCTTGAGAGGTGAGTTAATGTAGGTGTAGGGTTTACAAGAGTGATATAAGGCACCACTTAAAATTTTAAGTATTTGTAATGCAATCACCTATGAAAGGATAAAGGTATTTATTTATGGGGGAGAAAGTGATTGAATCAACCTCACCATAATCATATGAAGAGGTGCAACACAATTCATTTCAAATAGATTAAATATTTTATTTAGATATATTAAATATTTATTACACACACTCGTGGACATATAAATTATAACTTTGCTTTCAAATATTTTTATATTCTCTATATTTTTTAATTTAATTTCTACTTTTATATCTATTTAAGATAACAAGTTTTAATGAAATCAATCTAGCCTAAGATAATTCAATCCTCTATCTCCCTTCTCCCAAAGGGTTTCTTTCTCATTAGTTTTCTTTTAGCTTCAACTCATGAATTTATTTAGAATAATGGACCCCGATTTCATGGTAGCTATGGATTAATTTTAAGTCATTGGAAACCATTCTTAAATTTTTGATTGACTCTAGATAACTAATGTCGCCATTTGTATTTGGTTTTGAAACGTTCCTTGCATATGGCAATAGAAAAAATGGTTCAATTTTTGGCTAAGAAGGTGGGAGGTTTTTGTCTAAATTCAACTTTTATCTTCAACAAGTTATATTGATTGGTTTGATTCCAAATTGATTAATTTGATCAAATTTTAGGTGAACCTTGTGAGTTTTTTAAACCTAAATCATAAACTTGAGGTTCAAGGATTACTCTAGTAGAAAACTATATGTATGTTAATATGCAAATGAAATATAATTTCCATAAATTGAAATATTCAAGCATACATATTTAAAATATATTGACAATGCAAATGAATTTTTTCCATTTTGAAATGTTCAACAATCAGATTTAAAACATAAAGTGATGCAAATGATTTTTTCCCATTTTCAAATATTCAAGCAATCAGATTTAAAACATGTAAAGCAATGCTTGAATTACACCCTGAAAATTTCTTGGTTTTCAAATGCAATTTTTTTTTGTTTGATTTCAATTTAAGGTTTCAAAAGGTAAGCTTTTTGGTTTTGAAAGGTAATTTTTTTTGTTTGATTACGATTTAAGGTTGATTTTAATGTTGGATTTCAATACAAGGTTGATTTTTTTGTTTCATTTCAACATGTGAGGGTTTCATTTCATTTTTTTGTTTGATTTCTACAAATGAGGGTTTCTTTTATTGCAAATAAATATAAATGCAAAAAACTCAATACAAATTTGAATAATATAAATAAAAACCTAAATTTATATCTAAAAACCAAAAAAATGTGAAAAATGTAAAAAATGGGGTTACTCGCTTACCTGGAGGTCATTGTTGGCATGCTTGAACTGGGATCCTGTATGCGTAGAGTGAAAATGACACTTAAATACCACTACAAAACGAGATCCTATTTTTTACAGTACGCGATCCCATTTTTTACAAATCGAGATACTATTTTTTACAAATCAGGATCCTATTTCCGGAAGGCCGAACTGAGACACCAATACAAAACAAGATCCCGTTTTTAAATAAAAATGGGATCTTGTTTAGATTTTCGGCTCGAGACCCTAAACCTAAATGGGATCCCATTTTGTTGAGCCTGATTTCAGGATTTTAGCTAAGGCCGAAACTTCCACATTTCATGGACTCGTCTTCATGCATTTACCCATCCCCATGTTCACTAGACTAAGTACAATCATGAGAATTTCCCCTTCTTCATCATTATTAGGAACTTTTTGTTCCTCCTTTTCTTTTCCCCTTACCTCTTGCTCAAGGTTTCCTATTCTTTCTTTTGTCTCGTCCATCATGGCTAAAATATAGTCCAATTTAGCCCTTGAACTTTCTGCTCCTTGTCCTACTTCTTGGCTTCCCCCAAGATAAGTTCTAGTTCTAACCATTTTGGACAAGAAAGGTTACACCTGAAGGTTTCATTTTCAATTAGATTCTAGGAATGTTTACATATCATTTAAAATATTTTCAAAGAATAAACATTCATATGTATGAAGTTGAAAAGAAGAACTTATACACATTTTTTGTCAAAACATGATTTATATTTATATTAACACTATTTCAATATCCTAGCATTTACATGTAAAGACTATTCAAATAGTCTAGGGGAGAGTATCTCTGGGATTCACTCTTAGATGCATAGCTAAGTGGGGTGTACCCCTCTGATTTATGTCCCCAATGTTGGTGCATACCTCCTATATGTCCCCATCATCGGTGCATACATTCTAGGTGTCCCCGAATTGGTGCTACATCCTCAAATCTTGGTTGCCAACTATATGAGGGAGAGCATCACTAAATCACTTTTCTGCCAACCATGGACTTATTACGATCCCTCACACATCTACCTAACTGGTAAGATGGCCCTACCCTTCGACGAAGAGATTGGTTTGGTAACCCCATAATCCTGGCCTTCCTGAGCATAGTGTTGAATCTTATATATCTAGAGCTACCATACATTGGCTATAACCTACATGTATGACTTAGAATGCAATCATGGATCATAGTGATCTGATAGAGTAAATAGTGGCTACTTACACTAATTTGGCCAAAGAATTCAACACCCAGTACTTCAAGTGCGAGTCATTTATCCACCCACCCTTTAGCTTGATTTGGTACTGACCATAAATATAACACAGATTCAATCTAAGGTGATGAAATAAAAAAATTTCCAACAAGGTTATTCCCTTAACCATGGGTTACCCTAACCCTAAGAATACCCAGGTCTATAACAAACTAATTAACTAGGTTACACCCTTTCCATGGATTACTCTAACCCCAGGTATAACCATACTAATCATACATGCACACATACTAGTGGCTAGCTAGGTTACCTCCTTTCCCATGGATCACTCTAACCCCAAGAATAACCATATTCAAAATGACATTTTCATAAAAGCACTATAAGATAGCAACATATTCCACATTTCACTTTCCATGAGATATCCATATAGACTTAACGAACTAAGTATTGTTCTAATAGAATTTAAGCCACAAATACTTCAACATAATATAAATGTATTCCCAAATAATAGGTTTTTACAATTTCAAGACTCAATCAAGAATCACACAAGATTATTCCATACTAGCAAATAACTAAGTTTATAAGAACAAGCATATAATGCATTCCAAAAGCAATCTTTCCCAAAAAAGGGCATTTATAATCAAATAACCTTTCAAACATAAATAACAGAGGAATAGAAATCAACATGCCTAGATTAAAAGTTCCAACTAATAATGCTACTTTCCAACCTCAACCTCCACAACCACGATTGCTACTTCTCCAATGTTCAACTAATCTTCAAACTCTAGCCTCCTCTCAAGAACTCTCAACAAATGCAAATCACAAACAAATCTCTATCTCTCACTAAATACTCTCAAAATAATGCTTTGTACAAAAAACTACATTAGGATAGCAATGAAGAATTCCTGAATGGAAAAGGCGTAACAAATGGTAGAGAGAAAACCTTTATTTATACTAAAATATGAGCATCATAATGCTAGATAGCCCAGCACTTGCTCAATGTTGATAAGTGTGTTGAGTTTACACTCTTATCCCTCTCAAAAAACCAAGAGGGCAGCATGCTGGGCTCAACCCTCGTAGGAGCCCATTTTACTCCACATGTTGTGATGTTAATGTAAAACAACCCAGCAATGAAAAATGTACCTATATCTGCACACTGAACAAACATGTTGGATAAAACAATGAAGCTCAGATCTTGATGGCGATTGATAATGATCTTCTACTTTTCCTTGATATTTATGATGACTGCATATCTAATTTAATGCCTCATGATAGTAAATTATATGTTTGTTGATATTATATATGAAGATGATTTGATCTCAAGCTCTAACACCATTTGTTTCATCCTTTACAGGTATTTCTAGAGCAACCAATGAAGGGAGCTATAGCTGAAGACACATCTGACCAACCTTAGGATTCATCATTCAAGAAATGACGGATCCATTTTCTTTTCATGTTCTTTTATTTCATCAGATGTATAGTCTATTTCCTTATGTTGCATTTGATCAGTCACTCCCACGACTTGTGTGGGACACCATACTTTTGTACAATGAATAAAAACAACAATCTTATGCAAATTTGTGTAATCTCTTCTCTTGTAAATACTTGCATAATAAAATTGCAAATTTTATTTGAAAGCATCTTTTGTGTAATGGTGAAAACCTTAGTAGAAATTTATGTGTTCGTTTTATCTTTAGTTGCAAATTTTGTTCCATCTCAACCTGATTGAGTTGAAAGAAAAATTGGGTAACAGTACTCACATCTACATGGAGCATTGCTCTCCCCCAATGATATAGTTGTACAATATCCATCTTCTGACCTACGAGCAAACTTTCATCTTCTAAATATTCCTTTGTAATGATCACATGCCTAATGCTTGAGACTCAAAAAATCACCTTTTCATTTTGAATGATTATTGGGCTTCCCTCTCATTCTTCCAAAAGACTAAATCCTTATTCTTTATGCAAGCTTGAGTACTCCAAGACAAGTTACAACATTCTCCTCAGCTCGTGTTAGCACTCTGCCCTCAGCTCATGTTAGCACTTTGCAACTCTTCACAATATCTAGCAACATTCTAGGATCTTATTAAACCTACTTATCCTTGTGAAAATCCTCTATTTCTATTGTGAATATTGGTTTGTTGTTCTTTGTCATTTTCTTATTATTTATTATCTAGCATTTGTTGGTTTTCATTTAACACTATTGGAGCTATTACCTCCCATCATGTAACACATGCATACTAGAATATTATATTCTTGTAGATGTAGGATTTTATTAGTTAAATATTCTTTAAATTTATTCTTATTCATAAACACATAAAAATAAGAGGACACACTCTTTAATTTTATCTTTCTATTTTAACTACCAATAGAGGTCAAAACTTCAAAATAGGGGCTTAGCTTGAAAGCAAGATCCCAAGTAATCCCCAATTTTTTTCTTATCCTAGACATAAGTATCAACATGACTATAACCACAAGAATATTTCATTCCTTTTCTTCTCTATGTTGTATTTTTTATTTTTGTTTAAATTGGGTTGTTAGAGTAGATATCTTTCATTACTATATCTTATATGTTTCTACTTTTTTTGTGTAATCCAAACAGATTTTGGTTAATATACTTGAATTTTATCGCTATTTTGGATGGTAGTGCATAGGTTAGGTGACAACTATACTAGCATCTAGAACTAAGAGTTTCTAAGTCTAATTTCTAGGCTCTTAATTATTTCTTGTTTATAGTTATGAGAATCATTTTTTCTATGTATTGCCAATCATTTACAAATATTTTTCTCATACAAGCATTAATGTGACACCAATGCAAAATCTTGCAAGCACAAAAATGAGATTAATATTGGATCCTTTTGAGCAACCACACTAGAAACCAACTATGGAAGACCAAGAGTCACAACTTAGAAATCCACTTATTTAGAACCACCTCCACGTTAAAAGTCAAATATGGAATATAAAGAGTCTCAAATTAGAATTCCATATTAGATGTTCCTTTGCGATTTGAATTTGGGTCTCCAAAATGAGAGCTCAATGCTTTAACCACTTAAGCTCAACCCCATGGACAAGAGACTCGTTCTTTTATTCAATTTGTTTATTTCTAATGTTTGCTAACTTTCAATTCCCCATCTCATTTAATGTGATACAAGCTTAACATACCATAAAATTTATATTACATTTTGGTAAACACATTACTTCAACATTCTTGCATTTTATTTTCCTTCCATTTTCTTACTAGATATTTTTTAATTGTCTTAATTTTTTAAATTAGGTTTCTAACTTGAACCTTGTTCCATAGTCCTAAGGAAGAAAAAATAGTAGCCTTTGGTTGATTTATCTACACCTTTCTTCATTAATTTATCTCTCTCATAACTTTTGACGGACCCTTTTGGCTCTTTCTCTAGGGATTCTTTACATACGTACATCATGGGTTATGATTTATTATCTTGTTTTATCGATTCATATCCATATTTCTTGGATGATATAAGATCCATCTATAACATAGATACATCTTCATGTCTCATGCATTAGATATATGATGAATGTTTTCTTTCTACATTTATAGATCTCATGGCTATCATCCCTTATATATTAGAATACTTTACTAAATTTATCTCATGTAACATGTCAATTGTTCACGCAAGTAAATTTCTTAAGTTTTCACTTTCAAGTAAATAAATTTTGTTTCATAACCATTGCTATAAAAAACATTCCAGAAGAGATCAAGAGAGTGTAAATGACATAACATATTCCAAGCATTGATTTCATTTCCAATATAATATTCCACATATTACAATTCTTCCAAAGATTGTTTACAAAATACATACATAGCACAACCAAAATTCAAAGTAATAGATACATAGATGGTTTAGGAATCTCATTTCAAATCTTGGTCGCCAACTAATGAGGAGAAGCATCACTCAAGCACTTTTACACCAACTACAAACTCAAATGTGATCCCCTGCACATCTATCATCTGCTAGATGGCCTTACCCTTTGACGAAGAGATTGGTGGGGTAACCTCTTAACTATAACCACTTTGAGCTTAGTGTTGTGCCTTGCATAACTAGAACTTCTAGACACTACAATCCTAAACTAGCATGCATAAAAGGAACACAATGAATTGATAGTGGAGCCAAAGGTAATCACACTACTTTGGCCAAAGTATTCTCACACGATATTCTTAGTGACAATCATCCTATCCACATGCACTACTCTAGCTCGATTTGACTTTAGGCCATTATAATCTATGCATAGGCAATTTGCTTCAATAGGTAATCATTAACCTCATAAATAACCCATTCCCATTTTTTCATAACACAATGGTATCTCTACCAATAAAGCATAAGCATAAGTTACCCCCTTTAATGAATATTCTTATCCCAGGTATAACATATGATCTTTCTAAGTCTACAAATTAACTTTGCATAAACAACTTAACAAGCTATTCTCGTTTCATCGATCCTAGTATATAATACTACTGACAATAAACAATCACTCCTTAGTATGGAGTAAATACAAACATTCATAAGGAAATCATATCAATAAAACTCTTTCCTTTCCAATAATCAAATAGATTATTACTCTATTTCAAGCAATCAAATGCAATTCCAAACAAAACACACAAGGCATTCAAACTTTCAGAAAAATGGATAAACATAAAGAGAATAAAATCTCATGCCTGTTATTCACTTTAATCCAATTGACTCACTAGTTCTTAAGCTTGGGCCCCTCTTAAAATTGGCTTAGCATCAAATCCCTCTCAATTCCTCTCACTAATGTTTCCTCAAAAAATACCTCAGCAAAATAAGGACCTCACAAATAAATTGCAGTAGAACAGAGCAGCATGATAATGCGTAGTAGAAGTGTATCCAACTAAGGTGAGAATACCTTTTATTTATACCCAAAAACCAACATCTATAAGCTACAAACAAGGCCTATGAAATGAAACTTCTCATCTCATTTCAATCAACTCAACTTGATAATAAAAAGGTGGCAAATTCCTATCTCAATATTCACCCAAACAGGACAACAAGTCGATTCTTTGCTTGCCAACAACAAGTTTGATTGATTCATATTGTACATGTTCTAATCTGGAAATCAATTTTCTGGCTCAAGAGACTTCTAAAAGAAACATAGAGTTCATAATATGGAGCCAACAATTCACCATATTCCCTATTATTAAGCTTGTAGTTTAACAAAAGAATAAGTCTAAACTCATTTGGTTGTGTTTCACTTTTCCGACTTGGTCCATGCCAAAGCATTTGACACATAGCTTATGAGTCAACCTCCCTCATTATAGCATTGTTTTATCATTACTGGGCACATTATTTTGTATAGTGTGCAACACTTTACATTATGCTTTATAAACTATACACAATAGATTTAAACTTATGCATTTCCATCGCTTTTATCAATAATGATATATGCAGTTTAATACTTAGCATTGCACTATTATATATATATATATATATATATATATATATATATATATAACATTTACTAAATAAAATTTAACGCTATTTATATATATGTATTTATATATATATATATATTTGAATATATACATATATATACATTTATATATCCTTTGATAAATAAGTTTGTCAAAACAATCCACTTGTTATTCAAATAAATGAGATCAAGTTAACATTTCATATACAATATTGTATGTATATACGTATCTATATTCATGTATATGTACATATGCATATATTGACATACTTGTATGGACATTCCTATCTGTCAACACATATGCGTATATCGACATGTGTATATATATGCATATATCTCATATATATATACATTCGATTATTCAATCAATCACATAAATAATTGCTATCTTATCAATAGGTATATACACATGTGATGTATATATATAGATGTGATGTACATATACATGTTATGAGTATACATATACATGTATCATTGTCCCTTTTATATCCCCATGCCCATGAGTAATCCATCCATGAGTGTGCATAGGTACATCTACCTACATATTCTCATGTATGTATTATCTCACATGTATGGATTATCGTCAACATGCATATGTATACATATATACATTCTATGTTTATATGTCTCATCAATCAAGTTAAGCAATATAAAGAAGAACTCACATGCACCAAGCACTAAACACAATCCAAGAATTCTCTTAATAGAAATCAAGATCCTTCCTAATGCAAACACTTCATACTAAAGGATGACTTACCAATTCCCAAAACTATGAATTGACTCAACCATTCTAGATAAGGGTTGGTGCAAGAAGTTGGGTCAACGAAGAGGGGAAGTTTCGGACAAAAAAAAAATTCTCATACAAAATGCATACGCGTTTTGTATCGCATACGCGATCCTAAATCAGTAACGCGTACGCGTTACAGTTCGGGGATAGGAACCTAAAACACGTACGCGTTTCTAAAGACTATTTATTTTTTTAAATAAGCGACTGTGAAAGTCATTTTCACAGTCGAGTTCAGTGCGCCAAAAGAAGAAGAAGCAGATCGCATACGCGTTTTGGACGGTCGGAATCTGCCAAATTTTCACTCTCACCTCCTCCCGTCGACACACCTGACCTCAGCGACCTCTAAGTTGGTTGAATTCTACAATATTTTTGCATTATAATTGCTATTTAGTTATTTTTGTTTAGTTTGTTTTAATTTAATATTTAATAGTTTTTAAATTGCATTTAATTAACCGAAAACATCAACGAAACAAACAACATAAAATTTTAAATCGAAAACCTAAATTCAACACATTTAGTTTTGAAATTTGAAACCCTAAACTGTAGGTTCTAAAAAACTAATTTACTCAGACTGTTAATCTTTGGACCTAAACCCTAGAAAACGTAAATTATAACCCTAGAAAACGTAACATAAACTAAAACCCTAGAAAACGTAAACTAAAACCCTAGAAAACGTAACATAAACTAAAACCCTAGAAAACGTAAACTAAAACCCTATTTGTAGGTTAAAATTAGGTTAAATCTAGGGTACAATTAGGGTTTGGCTTAAACTTTAATATATATTATATAGATAGATTTCAAAATTGCAATTAGGGTTATGATTAGGTTTACTTGTTTAATATTAAAGAATTCAATTACTTGCTTCTAGGGTTAAAATTCATTCTAGGGTTAGGGTTCTAAGATAAATATTCGGGTAAGGGTTGAGGTTAGGGTTTGTATTCAACTAGGTTTAGAGTTAGGGTTAGGATTATGAAATTATGAATTAAAATTTAAGATGCAGGTTAGGGTTGGAGTTAGAATTAGCCCCGTCAATTGGTGTAGGGTTTTAGGGTTGGGGTAAAAATTAAATTAAGAGTCTAGGGTTAAATGGTTGTAATTTTGGTGAGAGTTAAACATTCAATCAATATTTAATTAGGTTTATGATTAAAAAGTTTATATGCATTTAGGGTTAGTGTTCAACTAAGGTTATGATACCCGATTTAATTACAATTAGGGTTAGAGTTCAAGTTAGAATACATTAGGGTTCAAGTTATAATTAGCCCGTCTATGGTTCAAGTTAGAATTAGTGTGATAAAAATTCTAATATAAGGCAACATATTCCTAGATGAAATCGTATTTTAAAAAATTCTTCATCTATATCGATTAAATTTTTTATCTTAAACTTGAAAAATAAATCTATTAGCAATGTCTTTTTGAACTGAATTCTCCAATTTTGCATCTCTAACAATTGTTTTTCTAATCTATTATTTAACATGTTCTTGTTCAACTTTTTCTTCTATGTGTTCTTGAATTTTGTCTTAAACATATTCAAGTTGTTTATATGAACATATTCAATATGTTCAACTTGTTCTTAAACTAGAAGCCAACTTAAGAAGATGCAATGAATTAATTTACAAATACATATGCACACATGCATACAATTTAAATCAATATATTAAAAAATCCTTCAAAAAAATATATCATGTGCATATATATTGGGCCCATTACACCCTAAATCATAGAGAATTTCCCTCATGATGTTTGTTTAAAGGTTGTTCTATTCTAGGGTTTTGTTGTCATTAAAATCCATGTACTCTAGTAGTTTTTTAGTTTTGAAACTATGTGTTTGAGCCAATATCCCTATACTTAGGTACCTAAGGTTTTTGATGGTTTCATAAGGATTTTAAAATCATGAATACTAGTGGAACTTTTTAAAACACATAGGGTTTTAGTCTTATTTCTTCAATTTTTGTTTCTCACAATCTTAGTTTTCAAAGAGTTTATTTACAAACTTATATAACAATGAGGTCTTTAGGAGTGATCAACAAAGTATTTTTAGTAGAGATAATTGTGAGGTATCACAAGACAATGCATTTCCCTCAATTTGTTATAACAACCATAGACTTTTAGTCATAACATATTGAATTTTCATTTCCTTCACTCTTGATTCAACATAATCTAGGTCGATTGTTACCATTTTGTCAAAGGGGACCGTCCTAGAACATCCACTTATAGATTTTCCTTCATTATTATTACTCAAAATTTAAAAAAATCAAGAAATTAAAATGTATAACTCTAAATTCTATAATCAAGGTGAAGGATTGGGTTGCAAACTTTCTTGGATTTGACCCTATCGAATTGGTAGTTTGGATTCCTTATTTTTTTGCATAATTATTACTTTTAATCACTATAATTTTAATTTATTTGCATCCTTTAAGTTTCATGTAGTATACTATTGTTTAATAATTTATTATTAAAATAATATTTAATTCTCATACCTTTTATGTCTCTCATATGAACAATATTTTGTGTTCTATGGTAACTCCTATTATCATTTCCCCTTTTCAAATACCATGTTTTCTATGTTTCTATTATTATATGTTTAAATGTATCCTTAATATGTTTAAATGTATCCTTATAACCAATTTTTTTAATTTCTAGATCTTAATGATTATTACATTATTCTAATATACATATATAACTTTCAAAATCCCCAAATTTTGAAATAGATGTCTACAACCTTATATGTATACATCACATGAGCCATATAATCCTATCTATCAACCCTAAACCATAAAACCTAGATATCTTTCAGACTATATGTAAACTCCAAACCATACATAATCACATATCATTAATCAAGAAAACCATAGACACTAAACCCTACATTCTAAAATATGAACACAAACCCTTACCCAAAACTCAAATTGTAAACCACAAATTTGAAATTTTCAAAACTTGTACAAACTTAAATTATAAACTTTAATGTGTACATGCTATGGATTTTTTAATGATAAATTGAATGGTCTTCAAATGAATTGCATTTTGGATTTGTGCATGTTCAATGTGATTTTTAAATAGTTCTTTCAAATTGTTTGCATTATTTAATTAGTTTGTTGATATATATTTTTTAATTGTTTAACATGTGCAGTTGCCATTTGGTTGTACATTCACATGGATCCACTATTTAGCATTGAGGATTTTATGCCTGAACCACATATTCCTGTAGATCCCATAGATCCTAACCCACCACCACTAGAAAACCCCATTCCTCCAAACCCTCCACCTCCTAACCCCCCACCCCCTATAGTAGACCAGGATCAGTTGAGAGAGAGCATTAGGGAAAATCTTACGGTCATTCAAGAAAATATAGATCTGATAAAAAATGAGCCTAGAATTTCCCCCCATCTCTCATGGTTTGCATCTACGATGCAAACTATTGTTGATTCTGTTCTATCTATTGATGCGGACCTAGATAGGTTCCATCAATGGAGAGACGAGAGGAGACAATTCTATGCAGATGGATTGTCTTATAAAAAAATTAATGACCTTAAAATTACCAAAGAAGCCTTGTGCCAACAATTTTTTAACCCCCAAACTAGCCAACCAATTCCACCCACCAAAAAACGAATTTCAATTTTATGGTGTAGGCACCCCTTGATAGCTGCACATTTTTGGGATAGATGGTGGATGGTGTTTGATACTCCACCACATGGAAATTCTGAGGTGCCCCTATACTTTTTGAGAAAGTTATGGGCAGAGTTTGAGTTGGGTTTAAAACCCAACTATTTTGATATGAGGTCATTTCAGGGAGCTGGGCGTGGCATGCCCCAACATAGATTAGGAGCACGTGTTCATCCTCAACGACGTGCTCCAATTGCTCCTATTGTTCCTCCTGCTTCTCCTGGTGTTCCTGTTGCATTTCAGCAGCAAACCATGCTATCGACATTAGGAGCATTGAGTTCACTTTCAGGACATCTCACTCATCAAACTTCACATGCGGCGGCTGAAGTGGTCAATAGAGAGCATGGAGGCTCCAGCAATAGGAATACTCAGGCATCCACTTCAGGTTACCCACCTGCGTCTGAGACAGAATCATTTATGGATTTACTATATTCTGAGCATCATCTTACACAGGTATGTTCATCTTTTGAACTTATATATTTTTTTTGGAATGTGCAAAATTCATGTTTAAATAATAACATCAAATTATATATATAATACAATATTAATTCAACAAGTGTTTGGTGTAGACGCATGATCAGACAATGCCTGAAACTCAAAATGATCATGTCTATATGTCAAGCGTTGTAGATATGGGCTCACCTTTTGGTCAGGTACTTAGACCAATATATATTAAATTTAGTTTGTGTGGATATATATATCTAATTTATTTTGAATGTTTACACATGATGTGTGATTGATATATATTATATCTAGATGCAGGGAGGTCAGATGAGCATGCCTAGTGCTGACCAAGCACAAGTTGTGGTGAGCGCTCCTGAGTCATCATCAGCTCAGGTGCGTTCTTTCAAAAAGTTTGTTAAGTTTGAATTAAATACACATCATAGATCTAATTTAATTTTTACATTTACATACACATGCATGAATGATCTATACAAATTGTTGTACATATATATGCAGGCATTTCATGAGACACCCATTGCAAGTGCACCTGAGACATCATCAACATTTATGCATGGGCAATCTCAGGTGCATGATCTTGAGGTCATATCATTCAAGGTTGTAAACTTTACTAAATATCCTAAACAATTTTTACGGATCTTTTAAATATATATATATATATATTCGAGGTTTTAACATATTGATTGCTTTATATGAATATGCAGGATATAGTAGATCAGGCATTTGAATCTTCTCAAGTGACAGTTATGCTACCCGTTGAACAAAATGTTCCAGTAGATCCACATGATCATATGGTAAATTATCCATGTCTTAAAAATCATTTTTATTGTATTTACTAGATATTTAATTAATTAATTTTTTTTATCCAGAAGTTTATATTTTGTCAGGTTTAAATATGTTTAATTATATCAAAATTTATAAATAAATTTAAATCTAATTTCAAGTTACTTGTACTCTTTTACAGCATGATGCAAGTACATCTAATCGACCTGGAACAAAGAGGAGACTTGATTTGACTGATCAGCCTGATAGTTAAATGGTTTTAAATTTTAAATAGACCAGACATCTCTAGTTTTATTTAAACTTTTATGTGTTGGACTTGACATATACATATTTTTGTTTATTTATATCAGATGAATTTAATGTGATGATTATATATATGCAATCAATTATGACCATGTTATGTTCATTTTGATGATTATATGCACTCATATGTATATGTAGATCTAGATATTTTATCTAATTTTCAAGTAATACATGCACTAGATATAAATTCTTATCTCTACAATCAAATTTCATAAATATATAATTTATCACATGGTTAAAGGTGATAAATTTAAATATTCCTTAAATAGTTTAGATCATATTCATAATAAATTAAGAGCTCACGTAATTTTAACTATTTACCAATTCTAGAAAATATTTGAACAATTATATGAAATGTATAATCTATAAAATTTGAATGAGATTTTTAAAATGCTACGAATAAGTTAATTGAAAATCATACAACTATACAACATAATGAAACATATATGTGTGCACATGTATATCCAATTATTTAGCTTATCAATTTTTATGTGAAGACCAAAAATTGATATTTACATAGTCTCTTGATAAAATAATTTTTCAGTGACAATCGCATGGTAGACTGACTTGATGAGAACCTGCAAAAATAATTAATGTAAACTGTAAGTAGTTCTATAATTTTTTTGATTCATTTAAGTAAATATATAGTAAAAGTTACAAAATTGGATCTTATAAATTTCATATAAATTCAAATGATGTTTTCCATAGGATGGATGAATGGGATGCATGTCATGAACCCTAAGGTATGGCTTAATGGGTCATATGAGAATGGCTTAAGGGGAATTATGCGAGTGACTTAAGGGATGCAAGATTGTGGAATAAGGGTACATGTAAGATGATATGACTTAAGGGTCCTAAACCCTTAACCCTAAACCCTAAACCACGTGACCTAAATCCTAGGAGATCAACGCTAAACCATTAATCCATATAAATTTGTTATTCTAAGCATCACATGAACCCTAGAAACCCTAAACCCTAAACCACATGACCTAAATCCTAGGAGATCAACCCTAAACCATTAATCCATATAAATTTGTTATTCTAAGCATCACATGAACCCTAGAAACCCTAAACCCTAAACCACATGACCTAAATCCTAGGAGATCAACCCTAAACCATTAATCCATATAAATTTGTTATTCTAAGCATCTCATGAACCCTAGAAACCCTAAACTCTAAACCATGTGACCTAAGGGGATGGCTTAAGGGGATGTCTTAAGGGGTGTTGAGAGAGTGACTTAAGGGGATGCAAGAGGATGGATTAAGGGGTCCTAATAGAATGAATTAAGGGGAATTAATAAAGAGACTTAAAGGGGATGCAAGCGGATGGATTAATGGCACATACGAGGATGGCTTAAGGGGATATGAAATAAATTATAAACTTTTTATAAAATGACAATGAGTTAAATTTAGTTTTATATTTATACTCTCAACTAAATGTATCTACAACTATATATAGTTACCTGTCTGTAGATTCGAATTCCATTGTAATAAGAGTGCATCTCCTCTCTTTTTTGTAAAACATCTAGTATCAAGGGAGACCTGAAACAAGAAATGATATAAAACTTTAATAAGGAAATGAATTTAAAGACAAATATATATATCAATTAAATATATACATACAACTAGATATACTTACCAATATTTATTTATTCTGTTGTACCATCCACATCCTCTCTTTTTTGTAATGCATCTATGATTGTCTCATGATCATCCATTGAAAGTGTCCATAAAACTTTATTAGCAGGCCTCCCGTGATATCTAACTAGTTTTATATTGATTGCCAAAATCAAATGTGAATAATGTATAATCTTCTTGTGTCTTTCATAATCTTCAAATGCAGGCAAGCCATTCTTTCTTATCAAATATTTTCGAAGCCAAGTGCCAACAACAATGACTGAACTAGTTGGATACTCAAAATTATCATCATCCACTCTAGGATGTACCAACTTATATTTTCTCTCAACACATCTAGCCAACCAGTACTCTGTCTCCTCTTCATTCCCCTCGGGTGCAACAACAGCATACACATGTCCTACAAAAATAGATAAAAAATTCAATAAAGAGCACAACTTATATTTAATTCATGTATATAAACATGCATACATATAAAATTCATCTAAATAAATAATGTACCTTCTTGTACAAGATCAGAAACACGGTCATAATCATCTAATGCGAATACTTGATTATCTTCAATTATTGTTCCATGTTGAACATGTGTCGATGTAGGTGTTAAGGCTCTTTGTTGCCATTGTTCAACCCATTCCATATTTTCACAAGCCTCCCAATCACCTACAATACAAAATTGACAAAAGCATGCCAACTCCCTTGTCCATATTGTCCATGTGTTTGCATTCAAACTCTTAAATGAATGCCATTTTGCAAATCCATTAATTGTTTCACAATCTTGTCGAGAACAAATATCATTTTCTTCAACTAACCAAAAGAAGCAGTGAATTATTGAGCTCTCACTTACTCTTGTAGATAATTTGGTATTGCACCAATCTACAATTGCACGTGCATCTCTAAATTTTGCAGCATCCTCAAATTTTAGTTGCTCTCTAGCAAAAGCTCTTTTCACACATGCATCTACTCCATCATGTTCTCCCTTACAATGACGAGCTTCAAAAAAACTCCATATGTGTTGGATATTATTTTCCTTATGAACTCTACATAACCAATAAAATATCCTAGCATTTTTGAATTGACCCGTGCAATTATCTGACCATATGAGATGTTCTAGCAATTGAATTCCTCTTTCTTTTAAATTTTTGTAAAATATATCAAAACAATATTGAACAAACTCAGATGAATGTAATCGATTATCACTTACATAAAAATGGTACTCTCTCAAAAATTTTCTATTATCTTCTCTACTATCATCTGCATGTCTATAAACAATATGAACAAAAATAGATACTTGCATTGAATTATAATACTGTGATTGAATTTCTTCTTGTGGAGCAAGAGTATAATTTTCAGCAAAATCAACAACCGACAATATAGTTCCAATTGGGAATGTGTTTTTACATAAACGAAATTGATTATCAAACCAATGAGCATACTGAGAGTGTTGAACATATTTAGGTACAATCTTATCTTTAAATTCTTTAATAAATGCATGCACAGTATTTTTTTCCATAATTAGCTCACAATGTTTTCCAGTTTTTCCATCTTTTAAAGAATACTCAACATTTTTGAATCTTTTTACATCTACTAATTGTTGTCCAAATTCATTTAAACTACTTTCATGCATACATTCACCTAATAATGAAAAGTTAGCACATCTATCACATTCTCTAGAAATACATGATTTTAAGTAAAATAAGTTTCCGTTAGAGGGTTCACAAACCAAACCTGATATAAAATCTTTGATTCTTTCAGGTGGCATATTAATACCACAAATGTCCTGCATAATTTGGTTAACATGTAAAGTGCATCATATATATCAAAAACTATCATAATAATAACGAAATTGTACATGATTTTTACAACAACAAGAGATTCGTTGCTTATTAATTCTAACATACCAAGGTTTACACTTTTCGAATGATCTTTGACTTATTTTAATATTCAATGGTAAGATTGAAGCATCTAAATTTTTTATATATAATTCAGTTTGAGTCATATCTAAGAGATGCTTTGGATGAGCTACACGAATTTTGGAACCCACCCTTAATTTTAAGACATCTCTAATGTTAGGTGATACTCTTGTATTATCATGCCAAAATTTATCGATTAAAGATTTAATTTCATTAGTTAATTTCATGTCTGATCTTGGGAGTCTACCACTAAAACTCCAACATTGATTAATTGGATCATTTTCAACATTTTCTCTTCTTTTAGCAACTCTAATCAAAGTTTTGGGATTTACGTTTATACATTTACTAATCCTACTTAACATTCTTTTATTTGAAGTTGCTTTATCAACTAAAGCAATTGTTATTGCATGATGAGCCGCATTTTTATCTTTAGATCGACTTTTCTTACCTATAAAATCAATAGCATTAGCAACAATAGAAATGACTTGTTCTACTGAATCATCTTTCTTTTTTGGTTTTACAAAAATACCTAATTTTTTCATCACTTTTCTCATTTTCCACATTCTCATCAATTGCACCATGAGTTGACATTGGAATCCTAATTTCTTTCTATAAAAAAACATTTTATATATTTTATTTCCATAAGTTCTAATTTGTCTCGAAGAAACTTTACCACGAAGGTTATCTAACACATCTTTTTCAATTGTAAAAAAAGCATTTTCATCTTCATCCATACAAGGGGTTTCATTTTCATTCACACAAGGGGTTTCATTTTCATTCACACAAGGGGTTCCATTTTCATTTTCAAAAGTAAAAAAGATTTCATTCTCATTTTCATCAATATGAGGGATTTGATTAGCATTTGCATTCTCATAAGATATATTTTCATCATTTTTTTGTTTTTTCATTCTTTCAACCCTATAATTATTGATATCATCAATGGTGTATCCAGCTTCATCTAAACAAGCAAAATCAATATTATCAAGACTTGGGTTTGAAAGAATAACTAGAGAGATTGTTTGAATAGGTGCATTTTCCATATCATTGGGAGGTGGATTTGAAGACATACCCGAAGTTGTTTACATATGTACTATTTCCATATCATTCAAAGTTGTAGTTGAAGACATAGTTGAGTTTCTCTCCATAATTGTATTTTCTTCTATATTCACCATCTCCACATTTGCATCATCTACATTCATTTCATCATTCATGACTTTCTCTTCAACATTAATTGAAGTAGATGCTTCCAAATTTTTCATTTGACGAATTTTTTCTCTTCTATCTTTTTGTCTTTTTGCCTCCATATCTTTATTTGCTTGAATTTCTTCAGGTGTCATTGACATTCTACACTTTTTTCTTTGTCTTTGTTTTGATCCCATGGTTACAAAACCCTTTTTGATGAAAAAACAAATGATTTACTTGTAACCAATTTTCAATTTTTTATCTCCTTCAAATATTCAAATAACACTTTGTACTATGAAGATCCTTTCTTCTTTGAACTTTGAAGTACACAAAAATATCATGAATACATCCAAATTTTTTTTTTGAATCTTCTTGTAAATTATTCTTGTACTTGATTCCACTTCAGAAAATTCAACCTGCACTTGACTTTTCAACCAATTTGCAATAGAATATGCCCTGCACAAGACAAATTTGTAATAAAAAATGTAGAAAATCGAACTTGCGGGCTGTACTGCAGAAAAAGAATGTTGTAGGAAAATCGTACTCTATCAGAAAATATCAAATCAGGATAAACGGATATATTAGAAACGTGTACGCGTTATGAAA